>CM060689.1:198008953-198338953 GCA_030686995.1 Artemisia argyi | reverse complement strand
AGAATGGACTGAATGAAATTCTACTGTTGCAACACTCACCGCTAGCTCTTTATATATAGCATGCATAGATACATGCAGATATAGATATTCATCGACACAAAAAACCCACACAAAGATAAGAATTATTCTCCATTGTGCCTTGATATTGGCATTTGCCTTTCTTCTGAAAAATGTTTACTATTTAAGCTCACTTCTAAAACCAAGTCCTGAAGTGAAGTTTTACTTAGTTCAAGAAGAAGTGAGGTTTTACAGACTAGCGGTGCAATGGCCACCTGGGGTTTGCAGTAATGTCAGTTGTAACATCACTCCAGTGCCAACTGAATTTACAATTCACGGTTTGTGGCCAGACGACCCTAATGGTACAACACCAGATGTACCTTTTAATCGTGGTGAGGTATATACTACAGACTTGTATATTTCTCTAACTTGTATACTATGTTGATTCCTTCCAATTTAATTATGAAATTATTCTTAACGCAGCTAGAGCCCATAAAAAGGCAACTGAAAAATACCTGGCCAAATTTAAAGGGTGCAAATTTAAATAACGCATTTTGGGAAAAACAGTGGGAAAAGCATGGAAGATTTTCTGAGATGGAAGAGCTTAAATTCTTTAACAAGACTTTAGAGTTGTTTAAAGCTGATGGCCAAAGACTTAGGGAAAAACTTGCTGAAAAAAGCATAAGACCATCTAACACCTACAAACTAAAATTCATAGAAGCTAAACTGAAGGAGATTAATGGCTACAACTGTACAGTTATATGTAATAAGAGAAGGAAAAGTCAAACGAAGCAAATTCAAGAGATTCGGTTCAAGTATAAGAAAGACTTCAGAAAGCAGAATAATGGTCCGTCTTACTCATGTGGTGATGCTGATACTGATGTTTTGTTTCCTCTAATGCCATAAAGTTGTTTTCACGCCTCCTTTGATTTACTTTGAATGGTGTAGTATTTACTACTCCGTATAAATAAAGTGGATTGTCTTCTGGCCGGGTAATCAACTTCAATCTATCACTCTATCAGTATGTAATCTGATAGTAATAAAAATTCTATCTCTACTCGAACTAGATTTAGTCATTTAGTTATATCAACACGAATCAAAAACTATTAAAATTAAACAAAATGAGTTTCTGATCTTACAAAAATATCAATTAAAAGATCATGTTAAAATCTAATAACCCTTCTTAGTATGAATATCTTCCAATTTTTTAACCTACGTGCAAACTGTTGTACATGTCAGCAGGCAAATGACAGTTCTAATCGTTTTAGCAAAAACTATTCCAGATTATTTAGGTTTTGGTCACCAAACTAAACTTTAGTACTAATTAGATTTTAGAAGGGTTTTTATTTCATTTAGGTTCTGGGCATCAACTGTATAATATTTCAAAGTGAAAATCACATGATTTGCATGTGATTTTCTTCCTCGATGATGATATGGTTGCAGCTTGTTTGCTTTCTTTGCTTACTTTTCCACTGTCAGTTTCCGCCTTTTTTTGCTTGCATTTGATAAAAAAGAACTTCATTGCATTGCTCATAATTATGATCATAGTTGAAAATGCGCGGAATTCCGATTTTCCAAAAAACATAATATTCTGTAAAAAAGACAAATGTGTTAAGAGAGAGAGAAATATCTTGTTAATTTCACATTACTAACACCACTGCAAGTATAAAGCGTCCAACACAAGATAACTAGCAATTATTACGATTGTTAGTACTTTATTAGAAGAGGAAGAACCTAAGAACCTGTCCTCATCGGTGGTTTTGCATAGAACCTCTTGATGTTTTCACTCTCACCCTTGGATCTTTTTCTTTCCTCTTCTTCTTCTTCGGTGAATTAGTAGTAGAGATGGAACTTTCACTATAGATACATATAGATATAGATATAGACTTGAGGGAAAACTTGGTGCTGATCGAAAAGATAAAACCATCTATCTTAAAAACCTACGAACTAGCAGATATAGAAGCTGATGTTAAGAAGATTAATGATCACTTCTCTGGTACCATTATATGTGTTCATAGAAAGGATGGTAGTAATAGGCAGCAAACTCAAAAGATGTGTTTCAAGTATACCAAAGACTACTTCAGGAAGCAGAATAATTTGACTCCTTCAAAATGTGGTGATGAAATTCTGTTTCCGGATCGCACTGGCTTGACTGAGGTTGTTTCCATGCCAGAAGTCCACCACCACCCCCTTTGATTATTTACTTTGGCTGGTGTTGTGCTTACTATAAATAAGGTGGAAATTATACTATGAATCTCTTGAATGATGATTCTCTCACATGGTCTCTATTATCTCCTGTTTTTTTGGGTAAAAGGTCAAAGACCCGGTAAATATATTACTCCAAAAAACATTTAAGTACAACGGATATGAGTGAATCCCATATCTTAGCCGTTACATAGGCGAAAAGCTTACATAACAAGATACTTCCTATTTTCTAGACAAGAAAACAAAACCACTACCACAAAATATTGAAAGACTCGGACAAACATATTTTGCAAAAATATGGATTGAATAAAATCTTCAATGTTGTCTTGTAAGAAGAGACTTTCGAAAGTCTTTTACACAAATGTATTTACCTTACACAAATGTCTTGTAAGAAGAGACTTACGAATGTATAAGCAAACGACGCAGTCTTGAAGATGATTTAAAATACTTAAATTTTGTTTACGTATTTGTTTTTACAAAGTAGTAACATAATCTTCAAATGTAGCAGTGTTATAAAAAAGCATATATGCTCAAATAATCACATAACAAAACAAAAGTGTGGTTTGTTGACAACAATATGCTCAAATAATCACATATCGGTTAAAAGTGTGTAAGATGGTAATGTTGGCACTAAAATTGGATGAAACAAAAAAGAATTAAGCTTTTAGTTGTGAGCAGTACCTTAAGAGTGAAGACTATGGTGTATGTGTATCTCACAACTTTCAAACACTTGATTCCATATACATATATCCTTAAGTCTTAACAATTGGTTAATGGTTCCTTAACCATATAAATATTAACAACTCAAAATGAATTTGGATTGAAAATTTCACAATATTTGTTGCTATTATACAATCATAATAACTTTTGTCTTTAAAAACTCAAATTTTTTGTCAAACTAGCACAAATTTTAAAAAGTTGCCTCAAACCCTAACTTACCACCTAAGATGATTTAATGCTTCTAGAAAAAACTCTCAATTAGGGGTGAGTATACATCTAAGACCGGACCGGTCAAGATCGAGACCGAAATAGCCTAAAATCCTAGACCGAGAACTGGACCGAATGTCGAATAAGAAAAAATGGTCGGTTTGTATGCCGGACCTACCGGACCGAACCGGACCGAGACCGAGATAAGGAAAAAATCCGGAGCGCTAGTCCTTCGGTTCGGTCGGTCCTCTCAGTCTCGGTCGGTTTTGGGTCTGCGATGCTCAACCCTACTCTCAATAAGTGGCATCTTTGATGTTGACTTATAAAGGAGGCTTTTAAAGTCTTCTTTTACCTATTGTTTCTTACGTTGGATGATAAGGCTTTTAATGCCAATAACTTGTGTTAACCAAAGTGGTTGTTCACTCATTTTAAAAGGTAAACTTAAAAGTTTTAAGATGTGAACTTTGTAATCAGGAGGTGATTTGGAGCACATGAGTAGAAGCATAAATGTAATATGGAGGTGAGCTGTAAGCTTTTGACACATAAATTTTCAGCAACGTTATAAAAGAGCATACATGTATTGATGTATACTAGTAGGGTACCCGCGTAATGCGGCGGCGGGTACCCGTTGACTAATTTTGTAGCGATCACATGTTTTTTCTTTATACGATTTTGGCGGCAAGTAATTTCCTTTCGACAAGCTATATCTGTAGTTTTAAAAAAAATAACCCAACTCCAATCCAATATACCCGAACCAACAAGACTCGCCCTAATTTTATTTAGGGGCAATTTCATTCATATCCTTGCAAAATTCAAAAATTTCATATATATCCTTTGAATGCATTAAATGCATTGTACTTTATGCATTAAAAACTAGTAAAAATGATATATATGAAATTTTTGTAATTTTCAAGGATATAAATGAAATTTTCCCTTTTATTTATATTCTCACACAGCCCTAGTTTACTCTAATCTAAAATACCCGCAGCCACAAACACTCTCTTCCTATATCCAACCTAATACAATACTTAGTCCCTTAGCTACTCAACCGAAAACAATATTGAAAATAAGTCCCTTAGCTTATGTTTGTTTCTAACTCAACAAAAACTTCCTTCTGTTTGTTTAGTCGAAGCACACATGAACACGGGTTCAAGATCTTATTATAAGGTCTTAGATCAGGTAGAGTCCTATGTTTTGTTTTTGTTTTGGTTATGTTTAGATGTGGGTTTGTTGACTGTGTTCTTGATCGCCATCCAATCACCAGAGATTCCGGCTTACGGAAAAACTCTTTTTCTTGTACCAAAAGATAGATCACTGCCAATCACCACCATTTTCACACTGTAAAAATAAACCACGCGCCTACTTTTTTGTTTTTAATAAACTTTTTTTCTGGGTTTTAAATAAATTTTATTAATAAATTTTATCAAATAAACTCATGTGGATCTTTAGTTGACTCGGTCAACCACTGAGTGAACTCGGTTTGATATTCTTGATGTTTTCTTGTTTCTTTAAATGTTGTTGGTCTTTCTAACATTTAATTTGTTTGTTGTTTGAATTTTTGGACTTGGTTTCGGGTTTGTAAATATATGCGTCGCCGAAATCTCAGTTACAACAAATATTTTTGTATACCTGTTACTTTTCGAATGAATCATGAATGAATGTTGTGGTTCGAAATTTTGTGTAAACTTCAAATACAATAATATTTTTATGTTGAGATTGATATTTGGAAATTTTATGCTATGCGTTTTGACTTTGAGTATCAGTAAAAGGATCTTACAATATGTAGCAATAGATTGATACATATATATATATATATATATATATATATATATATATATATATATATATATATATATATATATATATATATATATATATATATATATATATATATTCGTCATCAAAACAAAATATCTAATGGTTGTTGAATTTTTATTGGATTATTAAACAGCGCAAATGGATGTCCAAATGGTGCCTCCACACATCAACAACAATCCCCAAAGCCGACACACCACCACCAACAACAATAACCACCTCCACCAAGACGACGATGACAACAACAATCACCAGCCCCCTCACCCAATAAGCTTCATCAAGAGAGTTATATTCTGGGTTTGTGTTTTTTTTTTTGCTTCCTGTTTTAGTCTGCTTGTGCCTAATAGAACTAAAATTTAAACATGGTAATATGAAAATACAAGTTGTTGAGATAGATGAATTCCATGTCAACTTCGATTTTATAAATGAAGAGGCAATAAAACCCAATGGGAATGCCACTCTCGATATACTTTTTAAAGTATATGGCAATTTTGAGCGTGATATGGGCCATTTTAAAATAACCACAACTATGTCTAGACAGTGGCCAATAGTTGCTTTTTCTAACACCTCATATTCCTTGTTATCGGAATACGGGAGAGAAATTTTACGTGTTAAATTTGAGTCTAGTTACCCAACTCACTTTCCACCTAATAATTTCCCTCTTTTTAAAGAGGCTTTAACTATAGGGTTCTCTACGTTTTAGCTTGACATTAAATATGAATGAAATGTCAAGCGGGACAGACTTTCTATTATACCTCCTCGTATGGTGCAACTGAGTTATTCTTGTCAAATTCCCTATATGGCTACACATTAGAGAACAAGATGTGAACTGTAATTTGTAATATATGAAATGTAAAAAGTGGGAACTTATTTGGTGGAATGTGAGTTGGGTAACTAGACTCTAATTATTTTCAAAATAAGCTCTTATTGCCTCTTTTCACTTCTTTCCTCTGTGGAATATGTTTGATTTTTTAAAACCAAACTCCGCACCAAAAGTTCGGTTTTATGTTTTTTTTAAAACCAAACTCCGCACCAAAAGTTCGGTTTGGTTTTATTGGATTTTGGGTTTTTGCGATTCGGTTTTTCTATTTTTCGGTTTTCAGATATCCAAAATTTTGGTTGACTGTTTAATGTTATAGCCATTATTTTAGCTAAGTTTTTTTTTTTTCAATTTGGATATCCGAATTAGCTAACTTTTTTCAATTCGGATATCCAAAATTTCGAATAACTTTTTTATATATCCGAGTATCTGTAATTTTTCTAAAACTCTTATATGAGCTCTAAAAGTGACATTTCATAAAACCCAATCTTTTTTGTAAATTCTAATCAATTTTTCGGATATCCGAGTACGGATATTTTTTGAACACCCACAACCTAAAGCAAGAAATCCTAGAAAGTAAGTTTAATATGTTTCCAAAAAATAATAAGATTTCATAACATGTATATAAAGATGAGATATGGGAACATATATGAAATACAAGAAACTGATTTTACGAATTTATTGCAGTGTCTAAATAAACATATGTTATGAATATATCTAATACATGTGTCTTTTAGTTATTTGAAATCAATATACCTCACTTTTTAATCATTGTTTACCGCCTATATATAACATTATAACTCACCACCTCTCTCCATCTTACGATCCCCAAAGATTCCGGCTTACGGAAAAACTTCCGGCCACTCTTTTTCTTGTACCAAAAGATAGATCGCTGCCACCACCATTTCGCACGGTAAAAATCAAGCACTTTTTTGTCTTTAATAATCTTTTTATCCGGGTTTTAAATAAATTTTATTAATAAAAATGGTTTAAAAACTCTAAACTCGTGAGGATCTTTATTTGACTCGGTCAACCACTGAGTCAACTCGGTTTGATATTCTTGATGTTTTCTTGTTTCTTTAAATGTTGTTGGTCTTTCTAACATTTAATTTGTTTGTTGTTTGAATTTTTGGACTTGGTTTCGGGCTTTAAAGTATATGTGTGGCCGGAATCTGAGTTACAACAAATATTTTTGTATACCTGTTACTTTTCGAATGAATCATGAATAAATGTTGTGGTTAAAAATTTTGTGTAAACTTCAAATACAATAATATTTTTACGTTGAGATTGATATTTGGAAATTTTATGATATGCATTTTGACTTTGAGTATCAGTAAAAGGATCTTATAATATGTAGCAATAGATTGATATTTTTTTTTCATGAAAACAAAATATCTAACGGTTGTTGAATTTTTATTGGATTATTAAACAGCGCAAATGGATGTCTAAATGGTGCCTCCACACATCAGCAACAATCCCCACCGCCGAAACACCACCACCAACAACAATAACCACCTCCACCATGATGACGACGACAACAATCACCAGCCCCCTCACCCAATAAGCTTCGTCCAGAGAGTTATATTCTGGGTTTGTGTTTTTTTTTGCTTCTTGTTTTAGTCTACTTATGCCTAATAGAACTAAAATTTAAACATGGTAATATGAAAATACAAGTTGTTGACATAGATGAATTCCATGTCAACTTCGATTTTATAAATGAAGAGGCAATAAAACTCAATGGGAATGCCACTCTCGATATACTTTTTTAAGTATCTGGCAATTTCGAATGTGATATGGGCAATTTTAAAATAACCACAACTATGTCTTGACAGTGGCCAATAGTTGTTTTTTCTAACACCTCATATTCCTTGTTATCGGAATACGGGAGAGAAATTTTTCGTGTTAAATTTGAGTATAGTTACCCAACTCACTTTCCACCTAATAAGTTCCCTCTTTTTAAAGAGGCTTTAACTATAGGGTTCTGTACGTTTCAGCTTGATATTAAATATGAATGGAATGTCAAGCGGGACAGACTTTCTATTATACCTCCTCGTATTGTGCAACTGAGTTATTCTTGTCAAATTCCCTATATGGCTACACATCAGCGAACAAGATGTGAACTGTAATTTGTAATATATGAAATGTAAAATGAGGGAACTTATTTGGTGGAAAGTGAGTTGGGTAACTAGACTCAAATTTTGTTTTTTTTTTTCAAAATAAGCTCTTATTGCCTCTTTTCACTTCTTTCCTCTACGGAACATGTTTGTTTTTTTTAAAACCAAACCCCTAACCAAAAGTTCGGTTTTATGTTTTTTTTTAAACCAAACTCCGCACCAAAAGTTTGGTTTGGTTTTTTCGGTTTTTGGTTTCTTACGATTCGGTTTTCGGTTTTTCTATTTTTCGGATTTCGGATATCCAAATTTTTTGATGACGGTTTTATGTTATAGCCATTATTTTAGCTATGTTTTTTTTTTCAATTCGGATATCCGAATTAGCTAAGTTTTTTTCAATTCGGATATCCAAAATTTCGAATAACGGTTTTATGCATCCGAATATCTGTAATTTTTCTAAAACTCTTATATGAGCTCTAAAACTGACATTTCATAAAACCCAATCTTTTTTTGTAAATTGTAATCAATCTTTCGGATATCCGAGTACAGATATTTTTTGAACACCCACAACGTAAATCAAGAAATCCTAGAAAGTAAGTTTAATATGTTTCCAAAAAATAATAAGATTTCATAACATGTAAATAAAGATGAGAAATGGGAACATATATGAAATACAAGAAACTGATTTTACGAATTTATTGCAGTGTCTAAATAAACATATGTTATGAGTATCTAACACACGTGTCTTTTAGTTATTTGAAATAAATATACCTAACTTTTTAATCATTGTTTACCGCCTATATATAACATTATAACTCACCACCTCTCTCCATCTTACGATCACCAAAGATTCCGGCTTAAGGAAAAACTTCTGGCCACTCTTTTTCCTGTACCAAAAGATAGATCGCTGCCACCACCATTTCGCACGGTAAAAATCAACCACTTTTTTGTCTTTAATAAACTTTTTATCCGGGTTTTAAATAAATTTTAATAATAAATTTTATCAAAGAAACTCGTGTGGATCTTTAGTTGACTCAGTCAACCACTGAGTGAACTCGGTTTGATATTCTTGATGTTTTCTTGTTTCTTTAAATGTTGTTGGTCTTTCTAACATTTAATTTGTTTGTTGTTTGAATTTTTAGACTTGGTTTCGGGTTTGGAATCTCATTTACAACAAATATTTTTGTATACCTGTTACTTTTCGAATGAATCATTAATAAATGTTGTGGTTCGAAATTTTGTGTAAACTTCAAATGCAATAATATTTTTACGTTGAGATTGATATTTGGAAATTTTATGATATGCGTTTTGACTTTGAGTATCAGTAAAAGGATCATATAATATGTAGCAATAGATTGATATTTTTTTTCATGAAAACAAAATATCTAACGGTTGTTGAATTTTTATTGGATTATTAAACAGCGCAAATGGATGTCCAAATGGTGCCTCCACACATCAACAACAATCCCCACCGCCGACACACCACCACCAACAACAATAACCACCTCCACCATGACGACGACAACAACAACAATCACCAGCCCCCTCACCCAATAAGCTTCGTCCAGAGAGTTATTGTTATATTATGGGTTTGTGTTTTTTTGCTTCTTGTTTTAATCTGCTTGTGCCTAATAGA
This sequence comes from Artemisia argyi, assembly GCA_030686995.1. NCBI lineage: Eukaryota > Viridiplantae > Streptophyta > Magnoliopsida > Asterales > Asteraceae > Artemisia > Artemisia argyi. Next base: position 198,329,442 of record CM060689.1, on the reverse strand, counting down.
ACTAAAATTTAAACATGGTAATATGAAAATACAAGTTGTTGACATAGATGAATTCCATGTCAACTTCGATTTTATAAATGAAGAGGCACTAAAACTCAATGGGAATGCCACTATCGATATACTTTTTAAAGTATCTGGCAATTTCAAACGTGATATGGGCCATTTTAAAATAACCACAACTATGTCTAGACAGTTTCCTATAGTTGCTTTTTCTAACACCTCATATTCCTTGTTATTGGAAAACGGGAGAGAAATTTTACGTGTTAAATTTAAGTCTAGTTACCCAACACACTTTCCACCTAATAATTCCCTCTTTTTAATGAGGCTTTAAATATAGGATTCTCTACGTTTCAGCTTGACATTTAATATGAATGGAATGTCAAACGGGACAGACTTTCTAATATACCTCCTCGTATTGTGCAACTGAGTTATTCTGGTCAAATTCCCTATATGGCTACACATCAGCGAACAAGATGTGAACTCTAATTTGTAATATATGAAATGTAAAAAGAGGAACTTATTTGGTGGAAAGTGAGTTAAGTAACTAGACTCAAATTTTGTTTTTTCAAAATAAGCTCTTATTACCTCTTTTCACTTCTTTCCTCTGCGGAACATGTTTGTTTTTTTTAAAACCAAACCCCTAAACAAAAGTTCGGTTTTATGTTTTTTTTAAAACCAAACTCCACACCAAAAGTTCAATTTGGTTTTATCGGTTTTTGGTTTTTTGCGATTCGGTTTTCGGTTTTTCTATTTTTCGGTTTTCGGATATCCAATATTTTTTATGACGGTTTTATGTTATAGCCATTATTTTAACTAAGTGTTTTTTTCAATTCGGATATCCGAATTATCTAGGTTTTTTTCAATTCGGATATCCAAAATTTCGAATAACGGTTTAATATATCCGAATATCTGTAATTTTTCTAAAACTTTTATATGAGCTCTAAAACTGACATTTCATAAAACCCAATCTTTTTTGTAAATTCTAATCAATTTTACGGATATCCGAGTACGGATATTTTTTGAACACCCACAACCTAATTCAAGAAATCCTAGAAAGCAAGTTTAATATGTTTCCAAAAAATAATAAGATTTCATAACATGTATATAAAGATGAGATAAGGGAACATATATGAAATACAAGAAACTGATTTTACAAATTTATTGCAGTGTCTAAATAAACATATGTTATGAATATCTAATACATGTGTCTTTTAGTTATTTGAAACAACATTCCTCACTTTTTAATCATTGTTTACCGCCTATATATAACATTATAACTCACCACCTCTCTCCATCTTACGATCACCAAAGATTCCGGCTTACGGAAAAACTTCCGGCCACTCTTTTTCTTGTACCAAAAGATAGATCGCTGCCGCCACCATTTCGCACGGTAAAAATCAACCACTTTTTTGTCTTTAATAAACTTTTTATCCGGGTTTTAAATAAATTTTATTAATAAAAATGGTTTAAAAACCCTAAACTCGTGTGGATCTTTAGTTGACTCAGTCAACCACTGAGTGAACTCGGTTTGATATTCTTGATGTTTTCTTGTTTCTTTAAATGTTGCTGGTCTTTCTAACATTTAATTTGTTTGTTGTTTGAATTTTTGGACTTGGTTTCGGGTTTGTAAATATATGCGTGGCCGGAATCTCAGTTACAACAAATATTTTTGTATACCTGTTACTTTTCGAATGAATCATAAATAAATGTTGTGGTTCGAAATTTTGTGTAAACTTCAAATACAATAATAATTTTACTTTGAGATTGATATTTGGAAATTTTATGATATGCGTTTTGACATTGACTATCACTAAAAGGATCTTATAATATGTAGCAATAGATTGATATTTTTTTTTCATGAAAACAAAATATCTAATGGTTGTTGAATTTTTATTAGATTATTAAACAGCGCAAATGGATGTCCAAATGGTGCCTCCACACATCAACAACAATCCCCACCGCCGACACACCACCACCAACAACAATAACCACCTCCACCATGATGACGACGACAACAACAATCACCTGCCCCCTTACCCAATAAGCTTCGTCCAGAGAGTTATATTCTGGGTTTGTGTTTTTTTGCTTCTTGTTTTAGTCTGCTTGTGCCTAATAGAACTAAAACTTAAACATGGTAATATGAAAATACAAGTTGTTGACATAGATGAATTCCATGTCAACTTCGATTTAATAAATGAAGAGGCAATAAAACTCAATGGGAATGCCACTCTCGATATACTTTTTAAAGTGTCTGGCAATTTCGAACGTGATATGTGCCATTTTAGAATAACCACAACTATGTGTAGACAGTGGCCAATAGTTGCTTTTTCTAACACCTCATATTCCTTGTTATCGGAATATGGGAGAGAAATTTTACGTGTTAAATTTGAGTCTAGTTACCCAACTCACTTTCCACCTAATAAGTTCCCTCTTTTTAAAGAGGCTTTAACTATAGGGTTCTCTACGTTTCAGCTTGACATTAAATATGAATGGAATGTCAAGCGGGACAGACTTTCCATTGTACCTCCTCGTATTGTGCAACTGAGTTATTCCTGTCAAATTCCCTCTATGGCTACACATCAGCGAACAAGATGTGAACTGTAATTTGTAATATATGAAATGTAAAAAGAGGGAACTTATTTGGTGGAAAGTGAGTTGGGTAACTAGACTCAAATTTTGTTTTTTCAAAATAAGCTCTTATTGCCTCTTTTCACTTCTTTCCTCTGCGCAACATCTTTGTTTTTTTTCAAACCAAACCCCTAACCAAAAGTTCGGTTTCATGTTTTTTTAAACCAAACTCCGCACCAAAAGTTCGGTTTGGTTTTATCGGTTTTTGTTTTTTTGCGATTCGGTTTTCGGTTTTTCTATTTTTCGGTTTTCAGATATCCAAAATTTTTGATGACGGTTTTATGTTATAGCCATTATTTTAGCTAAGTTTTTTTCAATTTGGATATCCGAATTAGCTAAGTTTTTTTTCAATTCCGATATCCAAAATTTCGAATAACGGTTTTATATATCCGAATATCTATAATTTTTCTAAAACTCTTATATGAGCTCTAAAACTTACATTTCATAAAACCCAATCTTTTTTGTAAATTCTAATCAATTTTTCGGATATCCGAGTACGGATATTTTTTGAACACCCACAACCTAAATCAAGAAATCCTAGAAAGTAAGTTTAATATGTTTCCAAAAAATAATAAGATTTCATAACATGTATATAAAGATGAGATATGGGAACATTTATGAAATACAAGAAACTGATTTTACAAATTTATTGCAGTGTCTAAATAAACAAATGTTATGAATATCTAATACATGTGTCTTTTAGTTATTTGAAATCAATATACCTCACTTTTTAATCATTGTTTACCGCCTATATATAACATTATAACTCACAACCTCTCTCCATCTTACGATCACCAAAGATTCCGGCTTACGGAAAAACTTCCGGCCACTCTTTTTCTTGTACCAAAAGATAGATCGCTGCCACCACCATTTCGCACGGTAAAAATCAACCACTTTTTTGTCTTAAATAAACTTTTTTATCCGGGTTTTAAATAAATTTTATTAATTAAAATGGTTTTTTTTTTGTAAAAGGCCAAAAGAACCGGTAAATATTTTACTCCAAAAAAGCGTTTAAGAACAAAGGATATGGGTGAGTCCCATATCTCAGCCCGTTACATAGGCAAGAAGCTTACATAAAAAGATATTACCTATTTTGTAAAAAGAAACAAACCACTACTCAAATGATAACAAAAGACAATGACGAAATAAAATTACTTCCTAAGACCTTGAAGCTTAGTGCCCTACATGGCATTAAAAGCATCCAAATTCCTTGGAAGATCTTAAACCTGCTACGTATAGTCATCGTAATCATATCCATCATAGTCATATTCACGCTCGTGACTACCACCAAATAGGTTACCGGACTCATCAAACGTGTTAACAACCTCCTCCTCATCACTATCAAACACAACGATCTCTCCTACATTAGAAAATGGGTTACCCCTCTTAGTAGAAGAAGTAGGTGGGGAAGAAAAAACACTAGGTTTACAAGTCCCAACTTGTTCCTTCTCTTTCGGTTAACGCACAAGGGGTTCTTGTGATGTAGTAGCAGTCTTAAAGGACCCATCATCTTTAGCTTCCACTGTACTTCCAGACACCACATCCAAAGTCACTTCCTTAGTAGGAATACCAAAATCATCAGTATCAGCCATATTAAGGGCATCAAACCGATTAGATGTAGCAATATTCATTCCACTTGTACTAGGCACATCAGCATCCTTTTTCTTGTTGACATCCGCTTTCTTAGGTTCAGGGGGAGGTTTTTTTGGTTGATAAATGAACTTCTTACACACTCTTAGAAGGCTGAGTAGGGGGTAAAACAGATTTTGGACATTCAACAAGAGTATGACCAAAGATCTTACACGTATCACATCGAGGTGGCCTCCACTCGTATTCCACCCGTTTCTTCTCAATAGTCGACCCTGACCCATCAAGTAGGGGAATTTCAACAGTTATGTTGTCCCTAAGTATCACATCCGACTTAACTTCAATCAAGCACCTTGCAAAACTACTGCGGCCCCAAGATTCCTTACACATTTGGCTAGTATAAGCATCTAACATTTTTGGTATACCAATCAATGTAGCAAGAAGACTAAGACCGTCATCAGAAAACATAGCAAGGGGAACATCATGAAATTTAACCCACACCGGAATGTTGGTCAAATCCTCTTTAAGTAGGTTGGTGTTCAGGGTCCAAGGTTTAAGGATAATAGAGACATTTCTAATCAGCCACGAACCATTTTCTAGGACATCATCAACACCTTTCTTCGAATTGAACTTAAAGAAAAAGAACCCCTTGGCATTCATCATAACCTTCTGTAAACCATACGTAGCCCATGTGTTACGTACATAGTAATCCACAACAGGAAAAGCAAGGCGTTGACCAATAAAATACCCATAAAGCGTATTCTCAAACCTGATATTCAGTTCTTCCACTACTTTCATTGGGACAGAAAGATCAATTCCATTCTTTTTGTTGCTACATTCCAACCTACGAAAATTAGACACATGTTTCTTTGGATCAGAAGAAGTAGCACCCGCATAAAAGACCGATTCCATTAGTATTATTAGTTAATGGCAGTTCTAATCCAATGGAGGGACTCAAATCAGCCTTGCCATCACTAGTAATACAAGTCAAAGGGGCTAATTTAGATGAATTTGTACCAACATTCTTGTATACTAGCGTAGACAAGATAATATCACCATCATCAATACTCCAATCAGTAATAATATGACTCGTCGAATAATGTATAGACTGAGTAGATCCATGAGAAGTAGTAGAGACAGGTACACTCACATTCACATCCTTGGAAGGTGCACTAACATCATGAACAACAGGACTTTGCAAAATGTGATTAGCATCCCCACCTTTACTAGCATTAGGCTCACTGTTCGTAAGACTTTCAATAGTAGCATTGTAAGTCTTGACAACATCCTGAATTGTCACATTGCGCAAAGGCGTTTCACCACTCTCCATCTCTCCTTTATCATCACCAGATACATTCTTGTTAGTAAGAAAACCCTTAGGTATCATCTCTCAAACCCACGTATAATAAACACCCTTAATATTAAACCAAGCGAACTAAGAAAATCACCTGCAACCAAGCAGCTCCAATAAGAAAAAAGAAAACCCTAACTCAGAAGTTAGGGTTTATTATCGCGTAGAGACCAATAGCTAACCCATAGTAGATCAATCCAATAATTAGAGATCTTGAAACGTTAAGTATAGCAATTCACACAACAACCGAATGATATAGGAGATAATAGGTCGTTTGCGAAATCTATAGTAGTGATAATCGAATGTAATATTCAAAATACCACAGACCCACGTGAGTTCAATATCAAGGGAATAAAATCAACCAATCAGTATTATGTAAATTCAACTCGCCATGCACTAGCGACAAAACAAGATTTAACAATTAAAGATTGCACAGAGTGAATAGGAATAAACAATTAAAGAGTTTAGAATCGATTAGGGAACAAGGGAAAGTGAATAGCTTTTTTTCGCCAGAGAGTTTATTAGGGTTTTTTTTTGCCAGAATGTAAATAAAAATGGTTTAAAAACCCTAAACTCATGTGGATCTTTAGTTGACTCGGTCAACCACTGAGTGAACTCGGTTTGATATTCTTGATGTTTTCTTGTTTCTTTAAATGTTGTTGGTCTTTCTAACATTTAATTTGTTTGTTGTTTGAATTTTTGGACTTGGTTTCGGGTTATATGCGTGGCCGGAATCTTAGTTACAACAAATATTTTTGTATACCTGTTACTTTTCGAATGAATCATGAATAAATGTTGTGGTTCGAAATTTTGGGTAAACTTCAAATACAATAATATATTTACGTTGAGATTTATATTTGGAAATTTTATAATATGTGTTTTGACTTTGAGTATATGTAAAAGGATCTTATAATATGTAGCAATAGATTGATATTTTTTTTCATGAAAACAAAATATCTAACGGTTGCTGAATTTTTATTGGATTATTAAATTTAAGGTTTTAGTTTGTAATCATTTTATGTATACTATAATATTATGGGTTACACATGTTAAACATGATATTAACCAAAACTTTTGCTGGATGTTCTGTGTGTTAGTGGAAGTTTGGTGGTGTTAGATTGTCTGATTGTGTTTATTATTATTTTTTTTGTTAAAGATTTTTACCAGTTAATGGCTTTGAGTGTTTGGATGAAGAAAATTGGTTATTTTAACATAAAGGTGAAATAAGATGCGGAGGGTTTTGAAATAAGCAACCAATCAATCACAACACAAGCACCTCTAATAAACAATTTGAGATGCTTATTGCAAACTTATTAATTCTTCTTGTTATAAAGGTTCAATAATGTTTTGTTGTTGGTCTAGGGCTGTCAAATGGGTCAACCTGACCCGACTCGAACCTGATAAGGCCGTATAGGGTCGGGTTGATTCGGGTCCAACTTAGCTTACCGGGTTTATCGGGCGATAGCCTAATAGGGTCGGGTTAGGGTCTTAATTAGTTCATTATCGGGTTGACCCGATAAGCTATAATTACCCATTAATTAAAAATTCTATAATTTTTGAGCTTTATCTCTTTTGTCTAGTTTATTACACAGTTCGTAATTAGTGCATCTTCAAATTTGGTTATGAGGCTTTGCTTCAGTAGGTTACTCTTGGTTCATATCATTTCGCAATTCTTATTTCAACTGCTCATTTTTTATTTTTGAGGATGCCACGCTAGAAAGTGACACAGCATTTAATCGTTTAGTTTATGTAAGCACATACGAGTATGTTTAAACTTAGGTACGGTATCGATCTTTTGTTATTAATAAACCTACACTATATATATCTATATATATATCTGTTACTATGGATATATCATCAAACTTTTAAAAAGATGCCTTCAATAGTTGGGTTCAATATATTTGTGCTAGTTAACCTACATATTGTATAATTTTCATTGAGTGATATCTGTTGTATCGATTTCAATTAAGTCCGTTGGTAATTACTACTAGTATTCTTATTATTAGCTTTGATAAAATGAAACTTTGTTTGTTTTGTCCATCAATTGTTTGATAGAATGCCTTCTGTTGATTTTATTATTTTGTTTATGTTGATAAAATGCAGATTTGGAAGATGCCGTGAACAAGATCAAAAGCCTCCTCTGGTTATGAGAATACTCTTGTCTTCATTTATTTATCTTTAAACTATTTTTGTTCTTGTATTGATTTTATTATTTTGTTGATAAAATGATGCAGAAATTGTGATTATAATTTGATGTTCATTTCAATTGTAAAAGATCTGGGTTTTCTTTTATGTTCTGGGTTTTGTTCTTGATTTAGGATTAAAAGTAATTGGAAATTCGAAAGAAATTCAAATGCGGAAGAAGACGAGGGTATATTAGTCATTTCACTGCACTTAACGATGAAACTAACGGGATTTGGCTCTTGGTGGCTTTTTTGCACTTTCGCGTAACGTTAGTAGCATTTTTGTATGCCATTATAACTTGGTGTCTTTTTTGCACTTTCGCGATACGTTAGTGACCATTTTTGCAGTTTACCAAAAAATAAATAAATAAATAACCCCTTACACTTTATAACCCCTGTACTTTATAATATTAACTTTGTTTAAAATAACATGAGTATTAGTATTAGTTTTTAGACTTTCATCCATTAAAATTATAAAATTTGGTAAATATGCGAATTAATTTTAATATATGTTAAATATTTTTTTAAACTAATGTTAGTTTTAGACTTTCATCCATTAGAATATTTTTTAAATAATGACTCATGTTATTATATTGATAAGTTTAATTTATGCGTACCCGAGTTTGAATATTAAATACGGCTAAATTATTGGTAACGGAAAATAAATATCAAATGATAAGCACGAGTTACTGTAATATGAAAATAAATATACGCGATTCTACTTATAACAACGACTCATGAAATTGTTATTTAAAATTATATATGGATATCTATAAAAACATTTTAAAAACTTTATGGGGCATATTTTAACTTTATCAACGCTTATTATGTGCTACTAAATAGCACAAACTTATGAAAATACAATTTTTCAAACAAAAATGTACATTAGTAAACATGGTATGATGGTTATTCATAATCAAAAAAATGAATCAATTTTCAAAGCTATCCAAATATGCTACATATTTTAACGAAAATATAAGTAAAAAAAATATCACAATTGCAAAACACATCGTAAATTGATAGCACATGTTTGCAAAACTAAAAACATATATCACTAATATCTCATGCAAGTCAAGTATTATCGTGTGATTTTGCTTGAATAATAAAATACGGAGTATAATTTTTAATCTAAAAGAATTCTCCTAAAATAATAGGTAGATTATAACATATATACATATGAGTTTTTATTTTTAGTCCACCAAGTAAAACAATTTAAAACATGTTAAGTGATTCATTTGTTAATCGATAATAATACATAATCAAAACGAAATTTTAAAAACTTTGTGTATGCACATGTATTATAACTATTACATGTTTATATGAATGTCCATTTTGACATGGATGTAATTGCATGTCATGGTTTATACAAGTTTATAGGAGAGATTGTAATTGTGGGTCTCGATCACGTATTTTTGTTTTACACTCATTTACAAAGAAAAAACCGCTAGAAAATAAGTGGGTCAAAAAATAAAAATGATCGCAATTGGACATTTGATTTTTGCAAATTTTTTTTTCTTTATTTTGGACTGACTTCAATTAAGAGATTGTATTATTAAATTGGGCCACGACATACCCAGCCCACCACAACTCTAAATAAAGAAATGTAACTAATTTTTTTACTAATAACTCTTTGAGTAAGGATCAAATGATTAACCTTGATGTTATTTTTTGCTATATTTTCTAGACGATAACTAATCTTTTAATATTAAAAGTAATTTTTTAAGATTGTTTCAATTTGTCTAATTTTTATTTAAAAGCCTACCTATTTTATATTTTATACTTTACGGGTTTTGCTAATGACAGCCCTTAGGGTTGTCGTTAAGAGAATCAAATTTATTACAAAGTCATCTATAAATTACTATGATTCGATGTCAATCCTGAAAAACATGGATACAATCTCTAAAAATCTGGAAGCACAACAAACATTTGATTCTGATCGGATAATTTCATTTCTTACATAAAATTGTAATAAAAAAATTACTCTTAACTACAGCCATAAGGGCTGCCATTAGCATTTTCCTATACTTTAATAACTATGAATAATTCAAAAAGGAAGTGATCAAATTAGAAGAATAATTAAAATGAGAAGGGTAAGAAGTAATTTTAGCCACACATTTTAATTTGGGAGGGAAAATTTAAATGAAAATGCATCCATTTCTATAACTACATCTAGAATGTGTAGTTGTGATTTATTCTTATTTTTCTTATTTTAATTTTTCTTTTTATTTTGATCATAAATCTGTCTTGTAAACTATCTTTTAATGATTACACAAGTTAATTCTTGCTATTATTTTTGAACATTTTTGTAACATTTGGAACATCTAACTTAAAAAGCTTTTCAACATTTGAATTTGAATAATAAGTTAAAGAATGATAACCAAAGCATTTTATAATCAAAATTTTACAAATGCATAAAATTAAAGTCCGCAGCAAAGCGCGGTACTAATCACACTCGTTAGTAACAATGAAACTACGAAAGAAAAAAATAATAAATAAAATAATAATAATAATAATAATAATAATAATAATAATAATAATAATAATAATAATAATAATAATAATAATAAATAAATAAATCAAGCTATTAAACATGAGAGAACTAAATTTAAGAACTTCCACTTTTACCGAACAAACACTTAATATTTCATACTAGTGTAGTTTTAATTTGTAATAAAGATGACTCGACCTTGATCCGACTCTTTCACTAATGACTAGTTGCTTTTGATTTTGCCATCTTCAGTAAATCCAAGAGCGAATTCACCACCTAAAAAACATGGTCATTTTTATTAAAGCACATTGTTATACCTCAAACGAACGTACTATCAACATGTTGATGTGGGATCATATGAGATGATGACTACACGGGAGTGATCATGACATATGGAGTAATTGATATTGGACCATTTTTTTGAAGATAATGTAATAAACTTAAAATTAAGTATGATATTATCACAATTAAGTATTCATTTGGCTTGGAGCATATCAATAGAAAGATCAAGTATGGTCGAATTTAGGTTATATAACTTTCTATAATGTCAAAAAGGAAAGGAATGGAATACTATCTGAAGTTTCTATCTCGTTTTTGGTTTTATTTTACTTTATATTTATATTTATGGGAATTTCTAACTTGTGTCACGTTGGTAGAGGTTAAAAGGCGTTAAATGAACTCAAATTACTATATTCTCATGTTTAGTAAATTAATAATTTTCAAAATTTATAATGTTTACCAAAATTAGCCATGTATTATATGAAAATTAAGTTATTTAAAGAAATTTTGTCTTCATTAAACACTCGTAAGTTTGTGCCACCATGTTAGAAAAACCCTATACTTAATAATAGACAAAAATACACCGCTGGTCCCTAAACATTCCCAATAACATCACCTGGCACCCTAAGTATTGATTTTAGTCGTCAGGCGTCCAAAAGTCAGGTTTTTTAGGCCGATTGCATCCTTTGACCCGTTTTCCGTTAGTCAACGCTCCGTTATATCTCATAAAATCCCGTTATTTATGCTAATTTACTATTTTGCCCATATATAACACCCATCTACCATTTTCTTCCGTTCATCCAAACCAAAAATCATCTCCCTTACATCTCAATGGAGATAAACATCCCTCATCTCCCCCCATATTACTCAGATCTCCAACAATCACCACAACACCGCCGCCGCCGAAAATGATGTCTGATCTCTCTCTCTCTCTCTCTCTCACTCTCACATCAGGTAAAATGTCAAATTGTCACTCAAATCAATCAATTATTGATCAAATTAAACATAAATTATAAACTTATTTTGTTCTAATTATCAATTCTACATACCTAGGGTTTCAACTTTTTTTTTTTTTAATTTCAGTGACGTCATCATTGCGTCACCATCACTTTAACCTAAATCAGCAGCCTTACGCTGATTAGTTTTTTGATTTGTGTAAATGTAATGTAATGTATGGGTAGTAAATCAACGATAGATACGTACGTTTGTTTTATATGTAGCGTGATGTTTATATTCGTTGAACTGCAAGGGTGCTAAAGATAAAATGATATGTTAGTTATATATCCTTTGGATTGAAATTTCTTGATTTTAAAGGATTAGCTTTGAACAGAGCATGTGGGGGGGTTTTGTATATTGCAGTTTGGGTGTTTATACTATGAGAAAATAAAATTGGCTTTGAAAAGAGCATGGCACTTATAAACACGAATAGACAAATATGATAATGAGACATGATTTAGGTATATTTGTCATCCATGTTTGTGTATAAAATAGTAATGTTTTGTTGGTTTTTGAAACAATGGACTCTCATTAGTAATTCTACATATTGGTTCGCTGGAATGGTTAGAGGCCAATGAGATTTCATATTAACCTTGGATAAGAGTTAGGGAACACACTCGTTTGAGCTAATATGCTTCTCACTACCACAACGAACCGTGGGTCAAGCGGGCGAGGGTAACTGTCTCCCAACAGTCATGTCTTTTGCTATTAACCGTTTTGTAACTCTAGTTCTCTTGTGCCTAGAAACTAAGTGTTCTCTCTCGAATTATCCCAATAAGGAATTCGTAAACCTACGCATTTAAGGGTTGAAATTCTAATAGAGGTTAGAGAGTATCAATTTAGTTGGAAGAATATGTAAGACTACAACAGAATAGTCTTAAGCTTGAATTATTCTGATCCTTGCAAACTTGTAGGTTTGATATTCAACTTTGTGATGATTGATTGATGCTAAACCGTCAAACAAAGTCAACCACGGATGTGGTCAAGATGGTCAAACTGCCTAGAGTCAATGCTCCGCGGAATATAGTGTTTCACCGGGTCGTTATGTCCCGACGAGGTGTGGATTGTATTCAAACGGCTTTGTAATCGGGTGAATTTAGATGAAAAGGGGTTTGTGAGTGATCTGAACTAAGGAATCTACAATGAAATAGCTTAAAGAAGCTATATGAATAAGACGGGAAAGTTACAAAAACCAGAAACGATTAAAACCTAAAACGCGTACGTTATATTCAAATTTACGTTAACGTACGAGATAAAACGTAAAAACTGAAATCTGAAAACCCCCAGGGGGTGAAAATGACTTTTTTACAAACTAAAAGGTAAAATAAAATTTCTAGAAAAAGAAAATAAATTTTTACACTAATTAATTATTTAATATTAATTAAATACTATTTAATACTTATTATTAATATTTAAACAACTTAAATATAATACAATATTAATTAAATACTAAAAAGGTGAAAATTAAATTTCTAAAATTATAAAATAACAAAAAATAAGTTTTAAAATTAAAAATAATTATTATTGTCTTTTTGTGGTTTTTCTATTAATTAATTACTATTTAAATACTAATTACCTAATTAAACTATTTTAAATTAATAAAAATACTAAATGAACAGTAAAAATTCTAAGAAAATTTATAAAATTATTTTACATTATATAAAAGCTAGGAAAAATATAAAAACTAGGTTTTGCTTAATAAAAACTAATTATGCTATTTTAAACTAATTATTAATTAATAATTAATAAAACTAAGATTAATTCTAATCAATACTAAATGATAAAATAAAAATCTGAGAAAATTATTATAAATACTTTAATATAAGAGGAATTTAATAAAAATATAAAATAGCTAAGCACTTAATAAAAATCTAAAAATAAAAAATAAAATTTAAGTAAAATTAAATAGAAACTATCACTTAAAATTACTTTGTTTTTTCTGGATTTTTATTTTAGAAAACTATTTTATAACTAAAAACAAAATCTTTTTGTGAAAACAACATTAATGGAACTTAAAATTAAGCTAGCTACAAGCTTATTAGAGTGACAGTTGACTTTGGTCAACTATCAAGGGAAATTGATGATGCAGGCAGTTAGGGGGGCCCACAATGGGTAAATTCTTATCCAAATAACTTATGTGAACATGTTTAAGCAGAAAGAAGCCAAAAAGCCCCACAAATTAAGCAATAAGCTACCAAATAAGCACTTGTAAACTTATATGGACTCAGAAACTGGGACAGATTTTAGGGGATGATTCAAGTGGGGTCCACAGGGATACAGGTCAAACCATGGGTCAAAATAGGAAGCCCACCAGGGGGGAGTTGAAAGGAACAAAACTTATGGCTTGTGGATCAATGTGGAGGTCAAGAACCACCACCAAAGTGGTGGGTTTGGGTGTGAGGTCTGCTGCAGCAGGGGAGGTCAGCCCCCTGCAGCTGTCTTTGGAGCTAAGTGGGACCCACCAGAAAAAATGGAAAAAATGAAACAAGTATAGATTCTTGAAGCCAAGGTGGGGGAGTTTAACTAGAAACAAGTTTCATAGCTTCAATCCAAACACAAAATTCAATAAAAATCCCTCAATATTTGGAAAAATCTGAAAACATGCATCTTTGACTTTTGTAAAAACTTTGCATTTTGACTATTGTGAAGTTTCAATGATCACTACTGATTATATAAGTTATACTAAACCTAGAAGAAGCTAAATTAACCTATATCTACTAGTTTAGGATTAATTTGAGGATTTGTGGGTTCTAAATCCCCAACAGTGGGCAGTTAAGGGACTCAATGTAGATTTTTGACTTGTGGTGTTTGAGATGCAAAGTTATTGGACTATTTAGCTCAGTTATGACCTAAGAAATCTATGTGTGCAAAGTAATCAACAAAACAACAACAAGAACTCAGCAAAGGTGTTGATCCATACACCCCCTTATACTACTGTTTTGATTTTTTACAAAGGAAGTGAGTACTAGAACTTGACAAAGTGATTAACAACTAATAATCTAACTACAATAAGAGTGTTGAAGCAGAAATGGACTAGTAATGAGGAGCTTAAATGAGCAAATCACACTAAGCTACTTTGAGTTAACTTGAAAGTGGACATAAGATTTTTAAGTTTAAAAAGACTTGAAGCACTATGACATAACATCAAGCAATAAACTGAGCTTACTACTCCTAATGAGCATAAAGAAACACCATTTAAACATTCAATGAGCTTTGCTACAGTAGTTAAAGAAATTGAGAGATGAAACTTACAAAAGCTCACTGTGAGATCAAGAACCAAGGACCATGGTACAATTCTGAATTTTTAACACCTCCCTGAGGTTTCTAATACCCCACACTTCAACAATTTACCAAGATTCCACAGCCTTCAATGCTTAATAACTAGTTTATAATTTTTATTTGAAATAACTAAAAACTTGATTATGTAAAGAAACTTGAATTTAAATGACATAAAACTCACAGAATACTTATCTGAATATATTACAAGCTTTTCAAACTGAAAATTACAACTTGGAGTTGAATTAAACTAAAAACGACATACTATTGCTAAGCTAAATCTAAACTAACTAACTAACTAGACTTTTTTATGCTTTTCTTCCTTTTATAGGTCCTGAGGCATCACACTTCCTTTCCCACTTCTTGTAGACCCTTGGATTAGCTTCCATCAATCACAACTGTTCAAAATCCTTTTGGCGCCAAAAAGGTAATTTGGCAGTTGGGGTATTGCTTGTTAGGTTAGAGGATAATTAATGGGATTTTGGAGTGTTGTGGTGGTGGGAGAGACAAGGTATGGGTAAGGTGAGTTGGAGGAGGGGAGAGGTGAAGTATGGCAGAGGATAACCAGGGCAAGTGGTGGTGGGAAGGTGGAGTTGACTGGGGGTTTGACTGCTTGTTGACTGTTTGACCCTGGGAGTTATAAAAATGGGGTTGGGATGGTTTTGGGCCAGGGAAGTGGGCTTGGGTAGGGGTATTGGATTAGATTATGGTTTGGATTTGGTTGTGTTTTTTTATTAAAGGGTTTGTTTGGTTTAGTAGTAATAAATCACAAGGACCTAATATGTAATTTCAGATTTTTGAGGGTGGGTTTTGACTACCTTCCAAACTTAACCAAGGGACAAAACTTGCCAAGTATCACATAAACCAAGAACCAAATTTGCATTTTACCATTTTTTAAAATTCCCGGGGACCGTTTATGACAAGTTGCAAAATACAGGGACCAAACATGTAATTTCCACAAAACTTTCACCCAGGGACTAAAAATGATTTTTGTAACTTCCCAAGGACCAAAATTGATTTTTCATTTCAAAATTATCCCACCAAGGACCAAATCTGTCAAAGTCTGAAACTCCAGGGACCAAACTGTAAATTTCCAAAACTTTTCCAATCCACCAAAGGACTAAATATGATAATTTATGATTTCAAAATGACCTTTGGTGATAATTTTCCATATTTTGAATATCCAGGGACTAGATTTGTAATTTTATGAAAGTTGGGCGACTGAAACTGCCAATTTTGCAAACTTTATACGTTTTTTATTTGTTTTTGCTCATTTTGCATCTAAAACATATAAAACACAACTTTGAAATATTTTTAGTATTTCGATGCATTTCTGAGTGTTTTTGTATGTTTTGCAGTTCAGATTAGACCAAAAATGATGAGTGTTTGAGCACTCATCAATCCCCCACACTAAGCTATTGCTAGTCCCTAGCAATACTGTTTCGAAAACTTGATGGATTTTAAACTCTTTACCAAAAGCCATCACTTCTGGAGTAGCCAGGTGTAAGAACTGTGGCACACCTGATAACCGTGTGATTTTGAGCAAACCACCAGCTGTCAACGGATTTGATTAGTCTTTACCAAAAGCCGTTTGCTTCTGGACTAGCCAGCTCTTGATGGAATAGTCAACATCTTGGTGAGCTGATTACCTATTATAGATTTTTCACGGCCTTTACCACAAGCCATAATCTCGCGGGCTAGCCAACTCATTAGCTTTTGAGGATGATGGGGAGTTGAGGAACCATACAATTTTGGGCAAATTGCAAGCCGTAAACGGATTTGAGATGTCTTTACCAAGAGCCGTTTGCTCCTGGACTAGCCAATCCCTTTTGTCAGTTAGACAAGGCGGACTGATTACCACAAAAATTTTGAAGCACCAGTGAAAAATTTTTTAAATTTTTGAAATTTTGGCTAAAACGGGGGTATTATATAGTAAAATGTGATAAAATTCGCTGGAATAGCGAATACCCCCCACACTTAGCATGAATATTGTCCTCAATATTCAAAATCCCGGCTATTATGCCGACATTTTGAACGTAAAAGGGCAACATTACAAGCTAAACGTGAAAAACACCATTTTGTATTTTCACTTTTGAAATCATAGCATGGGGGACTCCCCCACACTTAGGGTGAAAACCCTATAAGCATGCTACTGTTTTTGTTTACCGAGTCGCTAGCTTGACTCGACCCCGAATTCATTTGTCCTTGGGGAAGCATGATGTGGAAGAAGCAATCTCAATCGGACTTTCATTCAAAGATGGTGTCTTCATTCCCGAAGGAGTGAAGAACAAGAGAAGTCACCTTATAGGTGAAGAAAAGGAAGAAAACCAAGATGTAAATCATGATTTGATTTTCCTCCTCGAAAGCAGGCTCATTAGCCTGAGTTTGGATTTCAAAGGGTAAGCTCGTAAACAACCCGGGAGGGTGGGTGGGAATTTGCAAATTCTCATAATTGAGTGCATCTCCCCCCGGGCTATCAAACTCCGGAGGAGTCATGACATGATGAGTAAGTTCACCGGAGAACTCCTCATGAAGAGAATTATTCACAAGATGTGAATTTGTGAACTCATGTTCCATTGTGGACTCATCACAATCCTTGTCAAAGAATGGATTGTTAGAAATCATAGTGAATTCAGATTCGAATTCAAATAGAGGATTGGTGAGAGTCGTATTGAATGTTTCGGGAACAAAGAGATTAACATTCTCAATTGGATTGTCGGGATAAGAAGTGAGTGACGGATCATGATAAAGGAGACTTTCAGTTTCTCCAAGATCGGCTTCAGACTGTGGGAGTGATGCCTCAGCATACTCAATGTCTCCATAAGATGCACAATCGTCATTAAAATCTGAGAAAGTCTCAAAATGATCGTTTGAACACTCAAGAGGGGAAGGAATATCACACATACCATCCAAAGTTCCCTGTGACTCTCTCGGGATTGGGATAAGGATCTCAACACTAGACTTTATTAATTCGTCCGATTCCTTATTAGGAACAGTGCTAAGATGCTCATCCCCCATGTTCAGAGAGTGAGTGTGAACTTCGGGTGTGATAACAACAGACTGAGGGAGATGAGAGGAGCTAGCATTCATGGAATTTTCAAGTTCCATTTGTTCAACGGCTAGTAATTTCCCCGTCTCATTACTTTCTCCCTGATTTTCCGTGGGAGGAATCACAAATGATGAATTTGATGAATCGTTTTGAATAATGACAATGTCATCTTCATCATCATCACTGTCATCATCGTCATCATAAAGAGCAACATAGCGAAGATTGACACGTATTTTAGCCGCTCTTTGCTCAGCAAGTAATTCTTCCATGCTCTTTTCGTTTCTAGCTTCTCGTTCTTCAGCAAGTAATTCTGCCATTGATTTTTCACGAGAATCTTGAAACGATGTAGTAGCTAACCCCTCCTTAAATTTTTTAAATGCATCAAGAACCTCATCACAAAGGTCTTGCGGGAATTGAGGAGTTGCTTGGGTAGTTTGGTACTGTGGAGGTGGGTCTTGAAACGAATAGTCGTAATTGTTACAAGGAAATGGATTCCCTGTTTGACAATCAGAGCTAGTGTGTGGACCTCCACAATACTCACAACAGTAAAACTGATGTGGCTGTGAGTCATATGTGCATGAGTCATAATTGTTATCAGGAAACTGCTCATAGACAAGCGTGTTTCCCGATTGACAATCAGAACTGTAGTGTGGACCACCACAGTACTCACAACAGTAAAACTGTTAAGTCTGGCTTGGTGTATCTTGATACGAAGCATCATTGAAATTTGGGTAATATGATTCTTGCTCGTATGAATGTGATGGGTAATTGAAAAAATTTGAAGAGTCGTTGAATGAGTTTTGATTAGGATCATAAGCAAATGAATTACTCGACCCACAAAACAAACAACTCCCGTTTTGAATATCATTACCACATTGTACACATGTACACCAACGACATGGCAAACCAAAAAGTGGCTCACCACAACCAACACAAGGGATAAAATCCGGAGGTGGGACAAGTGGTGTGCTCTTAGAGCTAGCAATTTCCACCACTTCCGTTATGGTCTCGGGTTTTGGTTCTTGATAAACGTGAAGATTGGGCAAGTCGTTCTTTTCAGTCACTGCCCTAAGCTCTGTACGTTTGCTTGATGACCTTATAACCTTATATCGTGAAAGATCAGGATTGATTCTTGAAGGTTTAGGAGCATTTGTGAGCTAAGGTTTTTGGATAACCGTAGGTTGGACGTATTTAGCACTTCCATCGTCAGAGGGAAGTACATGGTCCTTTGTCACCTCGGTTTCTTGATTCATTTCCCTCACCGGAGAGGGAATAGGAATCGAAGGTCCATCATAATCACTACGACATCTCGATATTTTTGACAAGGCCATAAGTTTTTCAATTTTGCTCTCAAAGGCCCATTGTTCAAAGAAATCGTCATCGAGAGATGTCATTTAGAATTATACATGAGAGGGGTATAAGAAGGTAGAATTAAACTGATAGAGGGTAAGGAAAAATATTTTTGGGTTTTTATGGAAAAATATGAACAAGGATGGATAAATGTACAATGGAATGAATTCCAAAGACACTAATCAGAAAAACCGTTTAGATACGCACACAACCTCCCCGGCAGCGGCGCCAAAACTTGATTGATGCTAAACCGTCAACCAAAGTCAACCACGGATGTGGTCAAGATGGTCAAACTGCCTAGAGTCAATGCTCCGCGGAATATAGTGTTTCCCCGGGTCGTTATGTCCCGACGATGTGTGGATTTTATTCAAACGGCTTTGTGATCGGGTGAATTTGGATGAAAAGGGGTTTGTGAGTGATCTGAACTAAGGAATCTACAATGAAATAGCTTAACGAAGCTATATGAATAAGACGGGAAAGTTACAAAAACCAGAAATGATTAAAACCTAAAAACGCGTACATTATATTCAAATTTACGTTAACGTACGAGATAAAACGTAAAAACTGAAATCTGAAAACCCCCAGGGGTGAAAATGAATTTTTTAAAAACTAAAAGGTAAAAGAAAATTTTTAGAAAACGAAAATAAATTTTTACACTAATTAATTATTTAATATTAATTAAATACTATTTAATACTTATTATTAATATTTAAACAACTTAAATATAATACAATATTAATTAAATACTAAAAAGGTGAAAATTAAATTTCTAAAATTATAAAATAACTAAAAATAAGTTTTAAAATTAAAAATAAGTATTTTTGTCTTTTTGTGGTTTTTCTATTAATTAATTACTATTTAAATACTAATTACCTAATTAAACTATTTTAAATTAAGAAAAATACTAAATGAACAGCAGAAATTCTAAGAAAATTTTTAAAATTATTTTACATTATATAAAAGCTAGGAAAAATATAAAAACTAGGTTTTGCTTAATAAAAACTAATTATGCTATTTTAAACTAATTATTAATTAATAATTAATAAAACTAAGATTAATTCTAATAAATACTAAATGATAAAATAAAAATCTGAGAAAATTATTATAAATACTTTAATATAAGAGGAATTTAATAAAAATATAAAATAGCTAAGTACTTAATAAAAATCTAAAAATGAAAAATAAAATTTAAGTAAAATTAAATAGAAACTATCACTTAAAATTACTTTGCTTTTTCTGGATTTTTATTTTAGAAAACTATTTTATAACTAAAAACAAAATCTTTTTGTGAAAACAACTTTAATGGAACTTAAAATTAAGCTAGCTACAAGCTTATTAGAGTGACAGTTGACTTTGGTCAACTATCAAGGGAAATTGATGATGCAGGCAGTTAGGGGGGCCCACAATGGGTAAATTCTGATCCAAATAACTTATGTGAACATGTTTAAGCAGAAAGAAGCCAAAAAGCCCCACAAATTAAGCAATAAGCTACCAAATAAGCACTTGTAAACTTATATGGACTCAGAAACTGGGACAGATTTTAGGGGATGATTCAAGTGGGGTCCACAGGGATACAGGTCAAACCATGAGTCAAAATAGGAAGCCCACCAGGGGGGAGTTGAAAGGAACAAAACTTATGGCTTGTGGATCAATGTGGAGGCCAAGAACCACCACCAAAGTGGTGGGTTTGGGTGTGAGATCTGCTGCAGCAGGGGAGGTCAGCCCCCTGCAGCTGTCTTTGGAGCTAAGTGGGACCCACCAGAAAAAATGGCAAAAATGAAACAAGTATAGATTCTTGAAGCCAAGGTGGGGGAGTTTAACTAGAAACAAGTTTCATAGCTTCAATCCAAACACAAAATTCAATAAAAATCCCTCAATATTTGGAAAAATCTGAAAACATGCATCTTTGACTTTTGTAAAAACTTTGCATTTTGACTATTGTGAAGTTTCAATGATCACTACTGATTATATAAGTTATACTAAACCTAGAAGAAGCTAAATTAACCTATATCTACTAGTTTAGGATTAATTTGAGGATTTGTGGGTTCTAAATCCCCAACAGTGGGCAGTTAAGGGACTCAATGTAGATTTTTGACTTGTGGTGTTTGAGATGCAAAGTTATTGGACTATTTAGCTCAGTTATGACCTAAGAAATCTATGTGTGCAAAGTAATCAACAAAACAACAACAAGAACTCAGCAAAGGTGCTGATCCAAACACCCCCTTATACTACTGTTTTGATTTTTTACAAAGGAAGTGAGTACTAGAACTTGACAAAGTGATTAACAACTAATAATCTAACTACAATAAGAGTGTTGAAGCAGAAATGGACTAGTAATGAGGAGCCTAAATGAGCAAATCACACTAAGCTACTTTGAGTTAACTTGACAGTGGACATAAGATTTTTAAGTTTAAAAAGACTTGAAGCACTATGACATAACATCAAGCAATAAACTGAGCTTACTACTCCTAATGAGCATAAAGAAACACCATTTAAACATTCAGTGAGCTTTGCTACAGTAGTTAAAGAAATTGAGAGATGAAACTTACAAAAGCTCACTGTGAGATCAAGAACCAAGGACCATGGTACAATTCTGAATTTTTAACACCTCCCTGAGGTTTCTAATACCCCACACTTCAACAATTTACCAAGATTCCACAGCCTTCAATGCTTAATAACTAGTTTATAATTTTTATTTGAAATAACTAAAAACTTGATTATGTAAAGAAACTTGAATTTAAATGACATAAAACTCACAGAATACTTATCTGAATATATTACAAGCTTTTCAAACTGAAAATTACAACTTGGAGTTGAATTAAACTAAAAACGACATACTATTGCTAAGCTAAATCTAAACTAACTAACTAACTAGACTTTTTTATGCTTTTCTTCCTTTTATAGGTCCTGAGGCATCACACTTCCTTTCCCACTTCTTGTAGACCCTTGGATTAGCTTCCATCAATCACAGCCGTTCAAACTCCTTTTGGCGCCAAAAAGGTGATTTGGCAGTTGGGGTATTGCTTGTTAGGTTAGAGGATAATTAATAGGGTTTTGGAGTGTTGTGGTGGTGGGGGAGACAAGGTATGGGTAAGGTGAGGTGGAGGAGGGGGGAGGTTAAGTATGGCAGAGGATAACCAGGGCAAGTGGTGGTGGGAAGGTGGAGTTGACTGGGGGTTTGACTGCTTGTTGACTGTTTGACCCTGGGAGTTATAAAAACGGGGTTGGGATGGTTTTGGGCCAGGGAAGTGGGCTTGGGTAGGGGTATTGGATTAGATTATGGTTTGGATTTGGTTGTGTTTTTTTATTAAAGGGTTTGTTTGGTTTAGTAGTAATAAATCACAAGGACCTAATATGTAATTTCAGATTTTTGAGGGTGGGTTTTGACTACCTTCCAAACTTAACCAAGGGACAAAACTTGCCAAGTATCACATAAACCAAGAACCAAATTTGCATTTTACCATTTTTTAAAATTCCCGGGGACCGTTTATGACAAGTTGCAAAATACAGGGACCAAACATGTAATTTCCACAAAACTTTCACCCAGGGACTAAAAATGATTTTTGTAACTTCCCAAGGACCAAAATTGATTTTTCATTTCAAAATTATCCCACCAAGGACCAAATCTGTCAAAGTCTGAAACTCCAGGGACCAAACTGTAAATTTCCAAAACTTTTCCAATTTTTCACCAAAGGACTAAATATGATAATTTATGATTTCCAAATGACCTTTGGTGATAATTTTCCATATTTTGAATATCCAGGGACTAGATTTGTAATTTTATGAAAGTTGGGGGACTGAAACTGCCAATTTTGCAAACTTTATACGTTTTTTATTTGTTTTTGCTCATTTTGCATCTAAAACATATAAAACACAACTTTGAAATATTTTTAGTATTTTGATGCATTTCTGAGTGTTTTTGTATGTTTTGCAGTTCAGATTAGACCAAAAATGATGAGTGTTTGAGCACTCATCAATGATCCTTTTGGTTTTTGTTGCTTTGCTTCTACCATCTATACACAGTTTAGTTGATAGCTGATCCCTAGAGTCATGTTCTATCTTTCACCTTCTTGATTGGTATTATTTATCGTTAACTCTTTTTATGTAAAGTTTTATATTGCACACCAGATCCATTTTTCATGCATTTTGGTCTTGTTATTGTCAATGTTGCATGTTAGCATACAATGTCTCTCTAAATTGGCGCTAAACAATTACTGAATTAATAGTCGGTTTTTATTTTTATCTGACACTATGCAAGGAAAACAATGAAGGATCATCCACATGCTACTTGTATTTTGATACACCTATAGTACATCTGTTATGACCCTTGTAGGACATGTTATGAGCATACCAGTATCTTTAATTTCCACACTATTTGAACTATAAGAATGGTCTCAGCGAAGACTAATTTTAGGAGCTAATATGTGATGGCCTTCCAAATTTGTTTTAATTTCAAATTGGGTCATCTTGGGTGAGAATTTGGTGGTGGTGGGGTGTATGGGGGTGTGTTTAGATTTTGGGGAAGAGGGGAGGGGGAGGGAGGTCGGGTAATAATAGGAGAAATCTAGTCAAGACACAGACATCTCTTTTCGTTTATGGTATTTGTTGTATCGATCGCTTGAATATTTAGAGATGTATCATTCTACCTGCTCACATTTTCTATATTTGGACTACTATTACAAAACGTATCTGACATTCTGACCACCTGTTTTTAGAAATACGTGTCGTTTCAAACAAAACATGAGTCTGTATGATGCTGCCAAACTGTCCAAGCCCTCTAAGAACACCATATAAGAGGTAAAAAGTCTCTTCCTTTGTACATTTAACTATTTGTCATGTGCCTGCAAATTCTTCAAGTTGAAAGCTTTATGTCAACCAGTGAACTTCTTAATGGATACAACTTCTTGTAGTGAATTATTCGTAATAACGTGAATTTACGATCGTACCCAGTCTTTTTAGATACTGCGTTGTTCCTAAGTTATATATGAATGATTCGAATTATCTGAATTTGTTCCACCTATTTGAATGATTCGAATTATCTGAATTTGTAATATGTAGATTTGTACATCCTTTTATGTTCATTTAGTTCCAATGGACTATGAGAGTATTTATCTATTTACCCTTGTGGTGCAGGTCTAACACTAGCGCCACTGGACTATGAGAAGCTTATTTAGTTCCGATGGACTATGAGAAGGTCACGAAAGGTTGGTACAAGTTTGTCACATGCATCCTAAGTTTCAAGGCGAGTTATATAATTGTATCAATTTGATAGAAACTATTGATGAGTTCGAATCAACATGGGATTTTATTCTTGACAGATATTATCTTAGAAGTGATGATTGGCTGCAAGCCTGTAGCATAACACCGATCGAAATTGGCGAGGATTCATCCTTTGTCCGAGACCGTCAATAGGGATGGCGAAGAGGAAGTCCTGCGCATGTGGGGCGCGGATACTACTAAGTATAGCCACCTGCCTTGGACTTAATGAGTACTTGGAGACAAGGTCTTTCTCAATGACACCGAAATAACACTTTGCCAAGGTTTTCATCATTTGGGGGGCAGAAGCGCCCCCGGTGACAATGAGGAAGTCGGTGTTACAAGTAGCGTTGAATATGTCCAAAGCATGCTGGAATGAAGGGCCATGTGTAACAATACCCGTTTTGGTGAGTATCTTATCCTGTAAGTCGTTCGTTTGCATCCGAGAAGCGAGGAAAGCGTATTGGACGATGATGAGTGTGTAAATACTCATCATTTTTATCGTATCTGAACTGCCAAAACATCCAAAAACACTCAGTAATGCATCAAAATACTGAAAATATTTCAAAAGTGTGTTTTATATGTTTTAGATGCAAAATATTGAAAAACAAATGAAAAACGAACAAAGTTTGCACAATTGGCAGTTTCAGTCCCTCAAGTTTCAAATATTGACAAAACTAGTCCCTGACGTTTTAAAACGAAAGAAAAGTCAACCCAAAGTTTTTAAAAGTAAAAATTATCAAATTTAGACTTTGGGTAAAAAGTTTGAGAAAATTACACTTTTACCCCTCAAAATCCAAAAGTGACAATAAAGGCCCTTGAATTTCAGTAATTGACAGATTTGGTCCCTGGTGAAATAATTTGGAATGAAAAACCAATTTTGGTCTTTGGGAAGTTAAAAAAGTCATTTTTAGTCCCTGGGTGAAAGTTTTGTGGAAATTACATGTTTGGTCCCTGTATTTTGCAAACCTGACACAATTGGTCCCTGGGGATTTAAATTTTGGAAAATATCATATTGGTCCTTGTGGAATTATCATATTAGCAGGAATGGCCCCTTGTGTTAACTTTGGAAAAAATGGCAAAACACTCCCCTCCAGTTTCAGATTTTACCTATATGGTCCTTGTGGTTCCATAAGCCTAAACTAAACAAACAAACCTCCACCCTTTTTATCAAACCCAATCCACTCCAAAAGCCCACCTCCACTCCAAAAAGTCCAAACAAACACTCCCTGGTTTTTTAATACTATCCCTAGGTCAACCCCAGTCAAAACCCATCTCCCTCCCCTTCACGTGAACCCTGCAACCCCCTGCCACTCCAACACCATCATTCACCCTATCCACCTTTCCCTGCCAACATCACCACCCTACACTAACTTTCCTCCACAAGAATCCAAAACCAACTCCCTGCTACAAGTTATCACAGAGACAAATTGCTTTTATATG
Organism: Artemisia argyi; assembly: GCA_030686995.1. Lineage (NCBI taxonomy): Eukaryota > Viridiplantae > Streptophyta > Magnoliopsida > Asterales > Asteraceae > Artemisia > Artemisia argyi. Next base: position 198,303,556 of record CM060689.1, on the reverse strand, counting down.
TTTTCCCACCAAATCCAATTTGACGACCAGGATCAATAATAACTCATCCAAGGGTGTAGAATGAAGGTGGGAAAGTACATGGAGCAGGAAAGAGATGGAACCCTAGTTTTAATTGTAGTATAAATAGAAAAATTGTATGCCATTCATAAGGCAGTAGGTAATAGTAGGTAATTTAGTGTAAAATTAGCTTTTAGTTTAATTTTTATTGTAGTTCTTAAATCTCAGTTTGTAATCTTTTCAAATTCAATGAAAGTTTAAAATCTTTTAATTTCTATGATCCTGTACAACTGCTTATTTGGAATCTGCTTATTGTTCACTGCTTATTACGTGTCTGCTAGTGCTTGTTTATGTCTTTTATATACTATTTACTTCTTTTATTAACTAGTTTGTAGTTTGGTAGCTAGCCGTTTAAGTTTTCGCTAAAATCAATCTACACTTAGCTTATAACTGCTTATTATTAATTGCTTTCCAAAACTGCTTTTCAGTAATTGCAACTTGCTTTTTAAATGTTTTTGGACTTATTTCAACTTTTGTGTTCGAGGTTTAGTGCAACAAAACAGCTTGTGTAGGTTTATTGAGCAAAATCTGTGATTAAAGGGGTGTTTGGCACTACACATTTTTTTTGAGCTAAAAACTTGTTTGTCCAATTATTCAACTTAGATCAGTTTTAGTTCATTGCTAATAGTATTTTGGAAGTAAATATAATCACTTTCTAGTAGTTTCAGTAGCTTTTGAATAGTTTTCAACAAACTCTTTACATGAAACTGTTTTATAGATTTAATAGGTTAGATTTTAGTTCTACCCCTCTATAGTTGTTAATCTTGCTTCAAACTAGTTTGTAATAGGTTAATACACTTGCCTAACATCCGGTACCTTAGTTTTGTGGGTCAAAAGTTCATTTTTGACCCATTTGACAAAAATTCTGCACTAGTCGAAAAAACCGCCCAAACAGCCTTTTAGTTTTTGATTTTTCATTTCTTCGTTATAAACCCGTTTTACCTGAAATTTGATATGCATGTAAATGGGGTGGTTTCCTAGTTACTTTTGATTTTTATGAATTTTTTTTAGAGCTTTTGGATAGCTTAAACACCCCCACGAACAGCAGACCTGAACTTTTACAAAAAAAAGTGCCAAAACAGATTTTGGTTTTGATTTTTAATTTCTTTGTTTTTAATCCAAATGACCCAAAATTTGGTACAGAGATTCTTGGGTAGCTAGTCTAGTTCACCATATTTTTATTCTATTTTATAAAATTTTCTTTTACAGCCTTTTGGGTAGCCACAGTAGACACTTTAGCCATTTTTTTCTTGCAGCCCTTAGGATAGTTTTTGCTTATTAGTGCTTGTAGGCCCTCTTTAATGCTTATTTTGTGTCCCTTTTAGCTTATCTAGGATCCCCATAGTTAGCTCTAGTCTTGCCTTTTACTTATTCCCTTTTAGCGTAGCTATTTAAGCTTGTTAGCTAGATTTTAGGATTTAGAAATTTCCATTAGAAGCTTATTCCTTTACTGCTGTCATTTTTTCCTATTAAACTGCTTATTAGGAACTTTTCACAAAAAGTTATAGTTATAAAAAATCTTTGTCTTCATGTGTTTAATCTGTTTTTGTAAAAAAAAAATTGAAAAAAAAATAAATAATAAAAATAGAGGTGTACCAGGTTCGAACCTGGTACCTCTTGGCTCAAAAGATACCACACGTCCACACTCCCCTACCATCTGCTCTACTCTTGTTTTCTTGTTATGTTATATTAAGTTTAGTATTTATAGTGTTAATGGTTTTGCTTATTTTACCATTCTGCTTCTTATATGCTTATTTCTGCTTATTTGGAACTGCTTATGCTCCCCTTAGATTTTTCCTAGCTTCCTTTCAGTGTAATAAATATTTTCAAAAATTTTCAGATTTTTCCAAATAGTTTTAGTATTTTTAATAATTAAATTTAGTTTAATTAGCAATTAATTAATAATAAATAATTAAATAGTGTAAAATTTATTTTTCTTTTTCCTAAAATTTTCTTTTATCATTAGGATTGTAAAAAGTTAATTTTCATAACCGTAGGATTTTTATTCTTAAATCTCGCGTTTTATTTCGTACGTTAACGTAACTTTAAATCCAACGAACGCGTTTTTAGACTTAGCTCACGTTTTTAGGTTATCTGATCATCAGTAATTGTTTGTATAGTGTTTCTAAGTTATTTTCATTCCTCATCTCGTAGTATAATCATTCACAACCTTTTCCTGTCCAAATTCACCCGATCACGAACCCGTTTTGATTACAATTCACACCTCGTCGGGACAATACGACCCGGGGAAACCTTATACTTCCGCGGAGCATTGATCTAGGCTATTTGACTTTGTTGACCATTCCTTGGTCAATATAAGTTGGTGGTTTAGCATCAATCAATTTTTGGCGCCGCTGCCGGGGAGGTGTGCGCGTTATTCTAAACGGTTTTTCTGATTAGTGACTTTCGAATTCACTTCTTTGTAAATTTATCCATCCTTGTGTATATTATCATATAAAAACAAAACAGTTCACGAAAACTTTTTAAACTCAGTTTTCAACGAACACAAAAAATCCAAAAAGATTTTCTTTATCATTTGTACAAAATGTCTTTTCAAAAATCCAAAAATAATCACCTTTACCCTCTCACATCTTTGATTCTTCATTCCTACCCCTCCCAAACCTTTTGATTCTTTCTATGTCTCATCCACACTTTCTGGTTTGCCAGTGGTGTGGTAGTTCTTATAATGGTGGTAATTGCCCCGGTTGTGGCATGGTAGAGTCAGGAAACGGGTCTGTCTATAACCAAGATCCCTATTCCTACCATGACACGACTGATTCATTCCATCAGTTACCACACCATGATACTCAGCAGTTTTACTGTTGTGAGTACTGCGGTGGTGCACACTACAGTTCTGATTGTCAATCGGGAAACACGCTTGTCTATGAGCAGTTTCCTGATAACGGTTATGACTCTAGCACGTACAACCCACAGCCTCAACAGTTTTACTGTTGTGATGTCTGTGGAGGTCCACACTTCAGTTCAGATTGTCAAACGGGGAATCCATACCCTTGTGACAATTTTGACACACCTTATTATGACCAACCTCCACAGTACGATATGAATCAAGCACTTCTTCCAGAAATGCAAAATCTGATGAAAATCGTTGATGAGCTTAAGGGTTTAGTTGACGACTTTGCCCAAAGACATACTCATCAAAAATCCATGGAAGAATTGCTTGCTGAAGAGCAGGCTGCTAGAATAAATTCCCAAGATGCATATGAAAAATCTGTGAGGGAATCCATTGCAAGAGAAAAAGCAGCCAAATCTAGCTCTTTGTTCTGTTTCATTCATGATGACGATGATGATGAGGATTCTATTCAAATGAAGGAATATTACAAAGATTCATCCAGTTCATCAGTTGAGATTCCTTCCGTGGAAGCACAGGGAGATAAGAGTATGCAAGAATTGCTAGCAGAAGAACACATGAAAAATATAAAATCTATGTGTGCTAGTCTTTCTTATCTCCCTCAGTCTTCTCTTATCACACCCGAAGTTCACACTCACTCTCTGAGCATGGGGGATGAGCATCTTAGCACTGTTCCTAATAAGGAATCGGACGAATTAATAAAGTCTAGTGTTGAGATCCTTGTCCCAATCCCGAGAGAGTCACAGGGAACTTTGGATGATATGTGTGATTTTCCTTCCCCTATTGAGTGTCCTAAAGATCAATTTGAGACTCTCTCAGATTTTAGCGATGATTGTATATCTTATGGAGACATCGAGTATGTTGAGGCGTCAGTTTCACATTCTGATGCTGATCATCTTCTTGAGGAGTTCGCTGATGAACTTGCTCACATCGATCCACTTTCCTTGGAAAGTGATGATGGTCTCCTTGACTTCCAAGCCGATCTGGGAGAAATTGAAAGTCTCCTATCTCATGATCCGTCACTCACTTCTGATCCCAGCAGTCCAACAGAGAATAATATTCACTTTGTTCCCGAAACATTCAATACCACTCTCACCAATCCTCTATTTGAATTCGATTCTGAATTCACTTCGATTTCTGATAATCCACTCTTTGGTACTCAGATTGAGGATTGTGATGAGTCTATTCTGGAACATGAGTTCCCAGATTCACATCTTTTGAATGATTCTCTTCATGAGGAGTTCTCCGGTGAACTCGCTCATCAGTTTGATAGCCTGGGGGGAGATGCTCTCAATCATGAGGATTTGCAAATTCCCACCCACCCTCCCGGGTTGTTTACGAGCTTACCCTTTGAAATCCAAACTCAGGCTACGGAGCCTGCTCTCGAGGAAGAAGATCAAATCATGCTTTTTATCATGGTTTTCTTCCTTTTCTTCACCTACAGGGTGACTTCTCTTGTTCTTCACTCCTTCGGGAATGAAGACACTATCTTTGATCCCGGCATTTTCATGTATCATTATCTTGAGCCGGGTACTTATCTCATCGGTGTGGAACTTTCACGTGCTTCAATTGTTTGTCCAAACATCTTGAATGAAAGTCCGATTGAGATTGTCTCTTCCACATCATGCTCCCCCAAGGACAAATGAATTCGGGGTCGAGTCAAGCTAGCGACTCGGTAAACAAAAACAGTAGCATGCTTATAGGGTTTTCACCCTAAGTGTGGGGGAGTCCCCCATGCTATGGTTACTTATGAAGTGAAAAAAAAAATGGTGTTTTCCACGCTTAGCTTGTAATGTTGCCCTTTTACGTTCAAAGAGTCGGCATTATAGCCGGGACTTTGAATATTGAGGACAATATTCATGCTAAGTGTGGGGGGGTATTCGCTATTCTAGCGAATTTTATCATATTTTACTATATAATACCCCCGTTTTTAGCCAAAATTTCAAAAATTTTAAAAATTTTTCACTGGTGCTTCAAAATTTTTGTGGTAATCAGTCCGCCTTGTCTAACCGACAAAAGGGATTGGCTAGTCTAGGAGCAAACGGCTCTTGGTAAAGACATCTCAAATCCGTTTATGGCTTGCAATTTGCCCAAAATTGTATGGTTCCTCAACTCCCCAAAAACAAATGAGTTGGCTAGCCCACAAGATTATGGCTTGTGGTAAAGGCCTTGGAAAATCCATAATTGGTAATCAGCTCACCAAGATGTTGACTATTCCATCAAGAGTTGGCTAGTCCAGAAGCAAACGGCTTTTGGTAAAGACTAATCAAATCCGTTGACAGCTGGTGGTTTGCTCAAAATCACACGGTTATCAGGTGTGCCACAGTTCGTACACCTGGCTACTCCAGAAGTGATGGCTTTTGGTAAAGAGTTTCAAATCCATTAAATTTTCTCAAAATATTGCTAGGGACTAGCAATAGTTTAGTGTGGGGGATTGATGAGTGTGTAAATACTCATCATTTTTATCGTATCTGAACTGCCAAAACATCCAAAAACACTCAGTAATGCATCAAAATACTGAAAATATTTCAAAAGTGTGTTTTATATGTTTTAGATGCAAAATGTTTAAAAACAAATGAAAAACGAACAAAGTTTGCACAATTGACAGTTTCAGTCCCTCAAGTTTCAAATATTGACAAAACTAGTCCCTGACGTTTTAAAACGAAAGAAAAGTCAACCCAAAGTTTTTAAAAGTAAAAATTATCAAATTTAGACTTTGGGTAAAAAGTTTGAGAAAATTACACTTTTACCCCTCAAAATCCAAAAGTGACAATAAAGGCCCTTGAATTTCAGTAATTGACAGATTTGGTCCCTGGTGAAATAATTTTGAATGAAAAACCAATTTTGGTCTTTGGGAAGTTAAAAAAATCATTTTTAGTCCCTGGGTGAAAGTTTTGTGGAAATTACATGTTTGGTCCCTGTATTTTGCAAACCTGACACAATTGGTCCCTGGGGATTTAAATTTTGGAAAATATCATATTGGTCCTTGTGGAATTATCATATTAGCAGGAATGGCCCCTTGTGTTAACTTTGGAAAAAATGGCAAAACACTCCCCTCCAGTTTCAGATTTTACCTATATGGTCCTTGTGGTTCCATAAGCCTAAACTAAACAAACAAACCTCCACCCTTTTTATCAAACCCAATCCACTCCAAAAGCCCACCTCCACTCCAAAAAGTCCAAACAAACACTCCCTGGTTTTTTAATACTATCCCTAGGTCAACCCCAGTCAAAACCCATCTCCCTCCCCTTCACGTGAACCCTGCAACCCCCTGCCACTCCAACACCATCATTCACCCTATCCACCTTTCCCTGCCAACATCACCACCCTACACTAACTTTCCTCCACAAGAATCCAAAACCAACTCCCTGCTACAAGTTATCACAGAGACAAATTGCTTTTATATGTTTTCCCACCAAATCCAATTTGACGACCAGGATCAATAATAACTCATCCAAGGGTGTAGAATGAAGGTGGGAAAGTACATGGAGCAGGAAAGAGATGGAACCCTAGTTTTAATTGTAGTATAAATAGAAAAATTGTATGCCATTCATAAGGCAGTAGGTAATAGTAGGTAATTTAGTGTAAAATTAGCTTTTAGTTTAATTTTTATTGTAGTTCTTAAATCTCAGTTTGTAATCTTTTCAAATTCAATGAAAGTTTAAAATCTTTTAATTTCTATGATCCTGTACAACTGCTTATTTGGAATCTGCTTATTGTTCACTGCTTATTACGTGTCTGCTAGTGCTTGTTTATGTCTTTTATATACTATTTACTTCTTTTATTAACTAGTTTGTAGTTTGGTAGCTAGCCGTTTAAGTTTTCGCTAAAATCAATCTACACTTAGCTTATAACTGCTTATTATTAATTGCTTTCCAAAACTGCTTTTCAGTAATTGCAACTTGCTTTTTAAATGTTTTTGGACTTATTTCAACTTTTGTGTTCGAGGTTTAGTGCAACAAAACAGCTTGTGTAGGTTTATTGAGCAAAATCTGTGATTAAAGGGGTGTTTGGCACTACACATTTTTTTTGAGCTAAAAACTTGTTTGTCCAATTATTCAACTTAGATCAGTTTTAGTTCATTGCTAATAGTATTTTGGAAGTAAATATAATCACTTTCTAGTAGTTTCAGTAGCTTTTGAATAGTTTTCAACAAACTCTTTACATGAAACTGTTTTATAGATTTAATAGGTTAGATTTTAGTTCTACCCCTCTATAGTTGTTAATCTTGCTTCAAACTAGTTTGTAATAGGTTAATACACTTGCCTAACATCCGGTACCTTAGTTTTGTGGGTCAAAAGTTCATTTTTGACCCATTTGACAAAAATTCTGCACTAGTCGAAAAAACCGCCCAAACAGCCTTTTAGTTTTTGATTTTTCATTTCTTCGTTATAAACCCGTTTTACCTGAAATTTGATATGCATGTAAATGGGGTGGTTTCCTAGTTACTTTTGATTTTTATGAATTTTTTTTAGAGCTTTTGGATAGCTTAAACACCCCCACGAACAGCAGACCTGAACTTTTACAAAAAAAAGTGCCAAAACAGATTTTGGTTTTGATTTTTAATTTCTTTGTTTTTAATCCAAATGACCCAAAATTTGGTACAGAGATTCTTGGGTAGCTAGTCTAGTTCACCATATTTTTATTCTATTTTATAAAATTTTCTTTTACAGCCTTTTGGGTAGCCACAGTAGACACTTTAGCCATTTTTTTCTTGCAGCCCTTAGGATAGTTTTTGCTTATTAGTGCTTGTAGGCCCTCTTTAATGCTTATTTTGTGTCCCTTTTAGCTTATCTAGGATCCCCATAGTTAGCTCTAGTCTTGCCTTTTACTTATTCCCTTTTAGCGTAGCTATTTAAGCTTGTTAGCTAGATTTTAGGATTTAGAAATTTCCATTAGAAGCTTATTCCTTTACTGCTGTCATTTTTTCCTATTAAACTGCTTATTAGGAACTTTTCACAAAAAGTTATAGTTATAAAAAATCTTTGTCTTCATGTGTTTAATCTGTTTTTGTAAAAAAAAAATTGAAAAAAAAATAAATAATAAAAATAGAGGTGTACCAGGTTCGAACCTGGTACCTCTTGGCTCAAAAGATACCACACGTCCACACTCCCCTACCATCTGCTCTACTCTTGTTTTCTTGTTATGTTATATTAAGTTTAGTATTTATAGTGTTAATGGTTTTGCTTATTTTACCATTCTGCTTCTTCTCCAAAGAGGCACGTAACGTCTGATCGAACTGAGCTTGGGCCTCTGATAAATGCGAGGGGGACCATGTTCTCAAAGCATGTGATAGTTTCGAAACTCCTGCACAATTACGCAAAAGGAGAAGCTCACATTGCGGATCATTGAGTTTGTTAATTGCCTCGATTAAATGTATGGTTTTGGAGACCCTTTTGGAAGCCAAGTCCCGACAGAAACCTTCATCCAAACTAACCGGACCACCAAGGAGTTTGACACCATTGAGCGGGCGAGCAATATTTATAGGAAATACGCCCTCCACTATGCTTCTAGGGTCTTCGACAGGCCAAAAGAGTTCAGTCTTGTCAACATTTAAAAACAAACCACGAGCGGGGCCCTCTCTCCTAATGATATCAAGCGCCTTGGCGACCATGAGCGTATCTCCAACAATAGTACCATCATCGAGGTACCACGCCTGAAGGGTAAGTTCACATGACTGATTGATAGCATGAATCAAAGGATGCAAAGCTAGGGCAAACAACAAAGGGCCCAATGGATCACCTTGTTGGACACCCTGACTTGACCAAAGGATGGATTCCTCATAATAGAGCCTGGCCGGGCGCGCATAACAGAACTCAACCCATGGTGCAATAGAAGGGCATCGCCCCCTAGCTTCCTGAAGTAAGACACTCCTGTCAACGAGATTAAAAGCATTCTTGAAGTTCACTAAAAGCATGGAAAGTCCGACTTCACGCCCTTTAGACTCAATGAGCCTATTTACAGAGTGAAGGACAGCCTCGCATCCCCCAGGGACTCCAACCCCAAATTGAAAATCCTGCAAGTAAGAGTTCATGGAATCACCGACCGACGAGGAGGCAACCTTTGACACAAGCCTACGCCAAACAGTGCCAACAGCAATAGGGCGTATACCACCGCCGGGTTTGACCAATGGAGTCAAGGGAGCACTAGCGATATATTCCCCCAGTTGACTAGGGCACTTTCCACTAAGGAACAGATTAACAACTCCAGTAATGGACCCAAGCAGGTCATCAGCAATAGCAGACGCCGCCCCTCCCAAAATATCCATCAAATGTTGTGCCCGTAACCCATCACGTCCACATGACGTCCCCTTGGGGAAGCTACGAATCCTGTTAAGTACCAAGTCCTTGTCGACAGAAAGGGCGTCCTCATCAAGTGACAAGGAGGACGGGGTCGGCTGGGGGGCATAGGGGTGTTTGGCCTCCAGCTCCAATAGAGTGTCAGGTGTGGATGGGGCGATTCCAGAAGACGTGAGCACCTTAATAGCGGCTGTAAAATGCCCGTCCCCAAGTTTACGCTTGCACTGACCCAGGTTGACCCCGTTTTGATCCTTACGTTTCGTCCCCTCTTTGAAAGATGAAGGCACTTCGACTAACCGATCCATCACCAGACCAAGCCTGTCAACGGGATCCCTCCATCTGAGGATGGCGCGGGAAATACAGTCGAGCTGGCATCGTTCTCTCTCACCGGAGCGTCGTTGAGTTCTGTTTGTTGGCACAAAGGTGGAGAGCACACATGATGGTAAAATAAGGAGTTGCACCCATGCAGATAAGTCCCCCGGTCTCAATAGAACCATATCCAACGGACCACGAAAAATCTTAGCAAATCCAAGTCGCGCCCTGGGGGGAATACATTTAACCGTACGTATTTTCTTTGAGAAAACCCGATCAAGGAGGTTGACGTCGTAAGCGGACTCACCAACAAGAGGGGGTATCCCAGAAGCGCCCCCCACAAGACCCTTATCAATAGTGAGAGTACCATCAGACTCACCCGCGACCCTCTCCTTGACATTATTCAGGGTCGGCCTCATGGGTATAGGAATACCGTGGATCGCCACATCATCAAAACGAGGTGCCTGAACCATATCGCCATCGGCATGTTTGCAATTCTTGCTAAAGGTGTGAGTGCCAAAACACACACCACAGAGCCAAATACCCGCTTGATGAAGTGCACGGTCAAGAGTAGAGAACAAAGAGAAGTCACCCGCAATACGTGTTTTGTGAGAAGCCTTCAAAACATCAGTCTTAAAATGGCGGGTGCCCAGGTGATCAATAAAATATTTCCTAGTGAACCCCTTCTCATTCCCGCCGCTGCAACCCTCATGTCCTTGTAGCGGGCATAGTATCCGACATGCGCCAAGGTTAGCCATGATTAAAAAAAATGTCGTTATGTCAAAAACGTTCACGTTTAATAACCAAGAGCACTCTTTTGAAACCAAATAAAAGGCCCACCAGCAAGCAAACACCGGCCCACAAATTGACAAACAAAAACTAGCAACAACCCACAAGGAAAAGCCCAAGGGGTGGGCCCCACCTGGATAATAAACACAGGAAGCAAACCACAACACCTAACAAAGGAAACAACCAAACCCCACTAAACGCAAAACTGCTGCTACCTCACTAACCGCAATTCTATTATCTTCACCCTTTTTTTTTTTTTTTTTTTTTTTGAACTTAAAAAACTAACCGCCAAAATAGAGCACGACAAAACCCACACCAGGGGGGCAAACCGCAACCCCACAAACTAAACGCAACCAAGAGGAGGGAACGACCCCAACCCAGAAAAGGATAGGTTTCCACTACCCGTACGCCGGTTCATCGAAGGTAGAGCCAGAAGACCGGAACCACAGCTCACCCAAGAACCAACCAACACGACAAAACAAACGAAGGAAAAACAAGAAGAAAAGCACAACGACCGTGGGCGATGGTCCAACTGAGTGTTGAATCACCGGTGACGGAGGAGACGAAGGTAACGAAGCGGGATCAAGGAGATCCCCATGGCTCGTCGGAATCGTCAAATCGCCCACAGTAGATGGTGTTTTATTATTATTATTATTATTATTATTATTATTATTATTATTATTATTATTATTATTATTATTATTATTATTATTATTTTCAAAATTCTTTTAGGATGTGCAAATGCAATGTAATGTATTAAGGCTGTGCAACAAATCCTTTATATGCTGTAGATAATTATTTGTTTATATGAGTTTTATATGGAAGCAAGAGATGTACATTTTTCATATGTGATATTGGAAGTTTGAAATGTTTACTTTCTGAATTATGTTAGATTCATGTTATGTGGAACTCACTTTTATTACAACAAAATCCATTCGCAGAAAATTGTGTAGTTGTTTTTGCGGTTTACGCGATTTGAGAATGATGATTGTGTTAATTTTAGAGAGAGAAACATGAAAAAAAGATAAACAGATGGTGGTGTAGTGGTGGTATAACTTTTGATTAAATACACCGTTCGTCCCTAAGGTTGTACCACCATAATAATTAACCAAAACGATGAAATGACCATTTTGCCCTCATGTGCAAGGCACATGGGGAAAATAACAGAAGTTGACCAAGCGAAAATGGTCAGAGAAACGCATTTGACCTCAAAAACCTGAATTTTGAACGCTTGACGACTAAAATCAAAACTTAGGGTGTCAGGTGATGTTATTGGGAAAGTTTAGAGACCAACGGTGTATTTTTGTCTTAATAATAGGTATAGTTTTTGACCAAGTGGATTACCATTTATTCGTGAGAATGAATGCATGTTGTTTCTAACCAAGTAAGATGAATTTTTTAGTGAAAACAAAAAATGAAAACATTCAAAGTTGAAAGCTCGCAAATTGCCAGTATGATTTTCGATAGAAGTTAAGATACACTATAACAAATTTGTCATTTTTACACGCTTTTTTCTTCGCACTTTATAAAGTGTGAACTTTTTCTTAAAGGTATTCACACTTAAGAGTGTGAATAATTGTTTCAAAATCTTCACACTTAAAAAGTGTGAAGAATTTCAATCTCACACTTAAAAGTGTGAATAATTATTTTAAAATCAAAAGCATCACACTTAAAAGTGTGAAGAATTATTTCAAAATCAAAATCATCACACTAAAAAGTGTGAACAATTGTTTTAAAACCCTCACACTTAAAAGTGTGAAAATATTTATAAACCTTCACACATAAAAGTGTGACAATATTTGCTACACCCAATTGGTTCACACACATGCTAGTGTGAACTTTTTAATTCTTAACACTTTAAAGTGTGGCGCCATGCTCTAATAAGTGTGAGCATGTTACTATTTTGTTGTAGTGATACTACATGTGCCAAGATTTACATAAAAACAAATGTTGTCCAAAGGTTTAGATAAAGTCAGTAAACATGTTTTTTTTTTTTTTTTTATGAAAATTGTAGAGCTAGAAGTTAATCAATGATAAGGTTCTTTTCGTTAATTCTTGAAAAGAGTTTAAGTTTGTCTAGAATATATAAAAATGTGCAAGTTCCATAAAATAATTTTCTGATCATTATCATTAGTATTAATACTCCCTCCGTCCAAAAATTATTGTTTAGTTTGAATTTTCAAAGTTAATCTGATTCAACTTTTAACATAAATATATCTTTTTTATTATATAATATTTGATAAAAAATTATAGCATTGAAAAGTATACTTAAAACCCAATCCATTTATATATTTTGCATCAAATATTATATAACAAAAAAAAATTAAGGTCAAAGTTGAAGAAGAAATATTAAAAAAGTCAACAGTGGACAATAAATTTGGGATGAAAGGAGTATTTAACAAAAACAATAAATAAATAAATATATATATACTAGACGAGTACCCGTGCATAGCAACGGGATTTTATAGCGACAGATCGTTTAGTGATAAAAGAAAGTTTATGGGTTATAAATGAAAAATAATAAAAGTTAGGGGTGGCAAATCTTGCCCAATTTGTAATTTTTTGGTGATTTTTGACACTTTTTTAAAAATTTGGGGCGTTTTTTGCCCCCTTGCATTTATTTGATGGGCTCTTACAGGCAAAAGATAAAAACATATATTATTAGATGGGCTTTCAAATCACACAATTCAACTTTCAAGCAATTACTCTCATTTTTTTTTCCGATCAATTCACTTGTCACTGGTAACTATAAAACATTCCAACTATTTTAATTTTAATTTATCTCATTTATTAACTATTTTATGCATAATTATTTAATACTCTAATTAATTGATAGATATATTTAATTAGTTGCATTTTTATTCATTTGTCCCAGCAGATTTTCTCAAATTTGCAGTCAGATTTTTTTTTTTTTTTTTTTTTTTTTTTTTTTTTTTTTAATTTTTTTAAGAAAAAATAATTAAATATAGTTAAGACTTAGATGCTTGATCTTTTTTTACAAGATGAATTAAAGGGGTTTTTAGGACTGTTCCGAATATTTTTAATAGTTGAATTATAATTTGCTCGTTTTAGCCCGTGCCCGTTTGGCCCGATTTATAATTTGTCCGTTTAGCCCGTGCCCGTTTTAACCCGTGCCATTTTAGCTCGTGCCCGCCCGTTTTGCCACCTCTAATAAAAGTTTGAAGATTTGGGGATTAAACATATTGTTTTGAAACCCGGTTGAACCGTTCCGGTCGAAAAACAGGTCGATTTAAACCGAGTCATGCTTTGAATAACTGAACCCGTCGTGTATTAGTCCTTTTATTCAAAACTATATGTTTTTCCCGGTTGAACCTGTTGGTCCGGTCCAGTTTTCAAAACTATATGCAACATCAACTTGTTAGCTTGTATGAAGTTTTTTGTGTTTTATTAATTTTTATAATATGTATAATAACATATACTATTCATTTTAGGGTATTTTAAAAATAACATTAATTAGTGTGTTTAATTATTTTATATTTTATATTATGTTGTAGCTTGTATAAATTGTATATTGTGAAAATTTTATTGTATTTTTTAGTAAGGGGTGTTTTAATTGATTGTTTTTAATTTGATATAGATGCTTTTAATTGGTTGTACCATATGAATAAATTATTGTAATTTTAAGTTATGTGTGTTTTAATGAGACTATTAATTACACAATTCATTTTCTCTCACTTTTGACTTTCAAGATTTCACTTTTCAAGGTTTGACCATTTTCTCTTTATATATATATATATATATATATATATATATATAGTGTGAGGTTTTTTTTCAGAACCAAATAAATTGCGAGAACTGCGAGAACCATTTTAAACCATTAGGGGTATGTTTGGCAAAAACTAGCTGTAAGCTGTATGCTGTAAGCTGTTAACTGTAAGCTGTAAGCTGTAAACTGCAAGGCTGTTAATATGAGCTGCAAGCTGTATCTTTTTTTCAATAAAAGTGTTTGGTAAATTAGCTGTTAAATATAATTATAAGCTGCTGACAATTATTTTACGTTTTAACAGCTCTGAAATATTTTAAAAGCTTCATGAATCAGCTTTTCATTTTAGAGCTATTTGTTTAAAATAAAAGCTAGAAGTTAATGTACCCAAACAGAGCTACTTGTTTTTTAGGAGATTATTTTTGTAACAAAAAAACTTACAGCTCCAAAAAAGCTGCGTACCAAACAGGCCCTAGATATTTGATCAATGGCTAATATGGTTTGTGGCATTTCTGTAAATTAAGTAACTGTTAAGAAAATTAACCAAGGGTAAAAAAGGGATTTAATGTTAGCAATTTAATATAACCGTCCCACAATATATGGGGGGTTTGGATCGATCAATTCAAAATAAATAACCTAATTTAATTATTCCTAATTGGCCGTCATCTTCTTCAAATCAGTTATTTGTCGTCATATAACCGAACTGGGCTTATTCCTGGCCGCACTCGGTGCTTCCGTGATACCTGAAACTGAACCAAAATCCGTGATGAAAGAAATCGAAACTGAAGATGATTGATTTATTGATTTGAATGAGAAATCGACACTAACGGTGACTTTTTCATTGATTTAAATGAGTTTGTTACTGTTTTTTCTTGGTTACAACTTTATTTTCCATATATAAATAGGTTTTTTTTGGATCTTTTTATGTGTAGGTATATAGCTATTGATAATCTCAGAGATGCCCACAATTGTATGTACGAGATGGATAAACTTGTATGGGATGGAGTCAAAATTGATGTGATTTATCAACTATCTCTTGCAAACGTTAGTTCTACTTCTACACTTCCCATCTTCTTCTTTTTTTCTTTGATTGTATGATCATTAGTATAAATATTTTTGGATATGATTAAAAAAAAAAAAAAAAGAGAGATGCATTACTGTTATTCAAGATCCTACGTTTAATGAGGTATGTATTTCTGTTAAATTTATTGGCCACAACATCCATATAATGTCAACAAATCAACAATGCTTTGTGATATTTATGCCCGTTATAACCCTTGAGTTTGTTTGGAAATGGAACACACATTGGTGTCTTCCTTTCTCATCATGATATTTACGTGGGACCTCTAAATGAATATATTAAATGACTAATTTACCAAACCAAATAGGATTTGAGCTTTTAGTTTGATCGAGCCTTATATGATATATTCGAAACAAAAGTAATACATGTGCACAACTCATAAATACATGTGCATATGAGATAAATAAAGCCAATGTTTAGTTTGAACAACAATGACCGACTACAACGTAATACATGTGCACAACTTGACTTAGAACTTGTACGTTGTTGTGTATGCTTGCTCACTTTAAAGAAGTTGGTAGCCTATAACTCTATATGGTTAAAGGCAAGTCATATATAAATTAAAACATGTAATTATTATTTCGTATTTTTTGGTTATACGTTGTTTCTCTATTGTTAAATAATATCAAACATTTCTTTGGATCATTGTGTTTAATTAAATATAGACTTAGTAATTGTTTTCTATTCATGCACATGTATACTCGTGCACATGTATTTATACAAAGGTTTTGGTGTACGTATCATAGTAATTCTTATACACATGATCTTCTAATTTCGTAATTAATTAGAGTGATATTTATGGGTTTTGTATTTCTCAATGATTTTTTACACATGCTTTAATTTTCTGATCTTACTTATTGCAGAATGTAGCCGAGTTCGGCTTTGCATGTACGTACTGTACTATTGTGTCTAGTTGCAAGACATTGAAGATCATGCAATGGCGCACACATGTTTTGATAAGAGTTTTAAACGAGTGCACATGTATTTACATGATGAAAATGAGAATTTGATAAAGAATGCACATGTGTTTATATCTTTACATGAGTGTTTGAAACGAATGCACATGTGTTTATGTCTAATCTTTTTTAAAATTTTAGGAAAGTGGAAATACACATGTTTGGATGAATTTGATGAGAAACTTCAAATATACATGTTTCTGGAGGACGTGCACATATGTTTTTGGAAAACGTGCACATGTATTTAACATGATATATTTGTATTTGAATTGTATTTCATTTGATATCTCATTTTGTGTATAATGTTTAGGTTCTATGTTTGTCATAAATCTAAAGGTCACATATATACTTTTTTTTATGTTTCTGGTTGTAAATTTGAAAGTTTAAAAATGAACAATAGAAACATATATGTAATTCCATATTTAAGCAAAATATATTTGAAGTTTAAACAATTGTACACTAGAAATACAAGTAAATTAATATTATTTTAGAAAAAACACATATGCACTAGACTTTTTGAAAACATGCAAAAAAAAAAAAAAAAAAAAAAAAAAAAAATCCTAAAATTACGGGATTAAAAAAACGAAATTACTAAAAAAAAGACAAAAAATCATATAAAAAGTGTCTTTTACAATTATACCCTTTTGAATTAAATAATAAAAATAAACATGCAAAAAGATCTGATTGGTTGATGCTAGTTCTCGCAGTTCTCGCAATTTATTTGGTTCTGAAAAGAACCTCACCTTATATATATATATATATATATATATATATATATATATATATATATATATATATATATATATATATATCATTAAATTGATTATTATTAGTAATTCTGTTTTAAATTTTGATGTAATCAAAAACCTAAATATCAATTTTGCAAGTGAATGAATTTTCTAAAAGTCCATATGTTAAATTAGAAGACATGATCTGCCATATACTCCGCAACTCACCCCATTCTTGAAGTTATTTCTCATCCAATCTATGAATCTAATTTCTTAGTTTGTATATTGACCAAATAGCATCATAGAAAGTTGCTGGTTACAAGGATTCTTTTATTAATCAAGTCTAGACACATGGCATAACTACTTTTAAAGATATGATCTTTTTTTTTTTTTAACGGCTGGTTAGTTGTTAGATGTTGACTCGAGTTAGTGTCGCATCTTCGGGCAGAGATAACAACCGCGAGCCTCTCTTTAAGGGATAACCCCACTCCTATTCCCGATTCGCCTGATATCATTAGACTTGTGGTTCCCAAGTGAGGACTTCCCGGTCGGTCACCCAAACCAGTACTACTCTCACTTGAGCTCGCTTAACTACTTAAGCCTGTACCACTAGACCACAAGCCCATGATACTTTTAAAGATATGATCTACTAGTAACTTGAGGTTCATTTTGATATCAGTCTGTTTGGAGTCATATTGACTTAATTGATTGTGTGGCTACGAATTGTCGAGGACATACATATGTCATATTTAGATTTTGCATGTCTTCTTAACATATAAAACGTTTTAAACTTGTAACTCGCCACCGACCAGCCGGCTTGTTACCTTCTCACTATTCAAATATGGTGTGCTTATTCCTGCCCTCCAAAAGTAAACACCCCTCCCTCCCCCATTTTTTTTAATTATTATTATTATTATTTTTTTAATTTTGTTTATATCTATAAATCTGAAAGTACAAAACATAAAATATAAAATTTAATAAGTAAAACACTTAAGACTGACAAGAACACAATACAAAAAATGATAAAAAAAAATTGTATTGTACTAAAAACGAGGGGACAAAAAGAACCTTTAACCCCCCCCCCCCCCCTCTTTTTATGTGACATCAGGGGGTGTTATTCGGGCTGACCCGGTCAGGTTCGGGTCAATTCGGGTTAAGGTTAAAAAAAACATACCCGTACCCGACATTGTTTAGACCTCGGGTCAATTCGGGTTCGGGTCAAATCGGGCCAGGTTAACTCGGGTTCGGGCCTAGGCCGTTTAAAAATGATACAATTTTGGTGTTCTAACTTGAAATACATAAAAATTAGAAAGAAAAAAATAAAATAAAATTCAAACTCGGGTCACTCAGGTTGACCCAATTAACCCGAATATAAATTTGAACCCGGCTGACAAGACCCGAATAACCATATTCAGGTTCGGGTCGGCTTTTATGACACCCCTATTGTCATGCGACATGGGGTGGTGGGGGGGGGGGGGGGGGGGGGTTGGGGTGTTAAAAGGTATAAAAGATGTTTTTCGTCTCACAATTTACATTACAACATCGTTTTTTATCAGTTTTTGTTTCGTGTTTTCTGTCAGTTTTAAGCTTTTTACTTATTAAACTTTTATATTTTTTGTTACATACTTTCGAATTTATCGTCTTTTGAAAAAAAAGAAAAGAAAAAAGAAACAGAAAGAAAAAGAAAAAAAAAATGGGTGTCATTTGTAAAAAAAGAGGTTAAGAATAACCTCTTCCTTCATAAATTTTATAATTCTTGGATGACAATGAATATTTATTTGCTTATTAATTGGATGTTGGTTTACCTTATTTATATAAACTATTTGCGGGTTAATTTAACTCATCAAAATAAGCCATTTATCTTGTTAGACGACGTGATCATTTTCTAAGCACCAATTTAGCCAAATTATAAATGAGTGGAGGAAATCGAAAGTATTATTTGGGTTTGACAAATGAAACATGGTGTAACAACCCGATATTTTCCACGTCTACGTTTACTCCCAAACTTTGAATATTCCACTATTCACGTGCATTATCGGTAAGGACCTCTCATTCGGACTAGAAATAGTCGGCATATCATCATTTGGTCATTCACACGTTATACCACTCTTAGGATTTTCAAATTAATATGTTTAGTATATTTCACGTTTTACGTATAAGTATTTATAATTAAACGTTAACGCCCGACTAATATATATACGACGAATATATCTAAATATTCCCACAATGATCCCAATATATTTTTTATATTCATTTTTATAATATAAAAATTATAATATTAATTTACCCGGTATTTTGGATATTTATTTAAATTATTAACTTAAGTTTACTAAAACTTCGACGGTTTTCGTAGAAATTAAACTATAATTATATAAACACCCAATAATTTTATCCAACCTATTTTTATAATTTTTATAACTTTATTATGACCCGGTTAACTTCGTTGAAATTTATTTTTAGTTAACCCGGTACCCGGTACAATTTAAAACTACAAATAACAACTAATAATGCATTTTACCAACAAAAGTCTTACACTTTCCCCCCCCCCCCCCCCCCTTGACTTTGCCGCCCCCCCCCCCCCTTGCTTTTTCTTACAAATGCTACTTACATACTCCTTGTTCATAAATGTCAATCACTAACTAAATATAATATACTAAAAACAATAATTCATATAACTTACTTTATATTTTTTTCACCTCATTTCAACTAAGCTCAAAGCTTTTCATCCTCTCTTTTGCTCTCTCTCACTCACGGCCAAGGAAGGAAGAAAGGAAGCAAGACCAAAATTTTTCTTAAAGATCTTAGTATAAATCTTGTGTTTATAGTGTCCTTGTTAGAGTTTTGAAATAAAAACTCAAGGATTATTAGGTTTTAATCATCTTAACTCCACTAATCTTACAAGTAAGTTTACTAAACTTATTTCATCAATTTTACAAAGTTATCATTATGTTTATACATATTTCTTGCAAGATCTCATACATGCATTAACTTGTACCACTTTATTTTTGTAAACTTTTGATCATATGAGCCCTAGAAGTGATTTTTGGTTAGATCCTTGTTAGATCTACTTGGTTTTGGTGATTAGGAACCCATGACACCCTAAGAAGGTGTATGGTAGGATTAGATTAGTTTTGTGGTGTTTGAAAGTGGTTTGATGGATGATGGAACTAGTTTGGAGACTTGAAAATGGTTTTTGAAACTTTTAATATACCTACTGTCCCTATTTTAATTTCGTAGGAAAATCAGTAGATGGTGGCTAATTTTTGACCAAAGATTTAGAAAATACATTCAAAAACGAAACTTTAGGCGAAAGAACGGATTAAAACGAGTTTATAACGAAGGAGATACGATTTTTGCAAATTTAACGACAAAAACTATTTTTACAAAAACTGCTTGCTGTTTGGCAGATTTCAATGGGTAAAAAGAGGTATTAAACGTAACCTAGAGGAGCCGAGTTATCAAAAATATACTAGTATACATAAAGACAAATCCGTGGACATAAAGAACAAGGAAAACGAGCCTAAAACGACCGAGTTATACCCGTTTTAACATCGTCAAAACTATATATATATATATAGTCACAAACGAAAATAATAACGTACGTACTAAATGGTATATTTTCTAGAAACGTTACTAAGGGCTATATCCTTAACAAACGAATACGTACGACCCGAGAGAATAATTATACGACTTAACGACGTCATTCTAAGGTTTTGATACAAAGGAATATAACACTAACATTTTTATACGATATATTACGACAAGTTTTTATAACTCTATTTGGACTTATTTTTCTTAAATATGGAAAGTATTTTACTTGACAATAACTAGTATTTACATGTTAAGAGTGGTATAGGGAAACATGTGCATGTACATTCCTTTCATCATTTCATGATCTAAAGCGGATCATATCATTCATTTAGGTTGCGGTTAGAGTGCGCGTCTTACTTCAGTTCGTACCCTTTGTTATCATATCGCTTATTTCAGGTGAGTATTCACGAACCCCTTTTTCTAACTATTTTAATCGTTTTGGGGTGGATGCATGAATTATTAATTGAACTCTTTGAACATTGTTTTGAACCCTTTGACTATTATGAACTCTTTTAACTTGTTTGAACTCTTGAACTTGACTTATGACTTGTTTTGAACTTAATGAACCGTATGTGCTATAACCTAAAGTCTCGCCATTTTTGGTGGAGCGTGCAAAGTCTCACCTTATTGGTGGAGCGTTCTTAACCCTAAAGTCTCGCCTTATTGGTGGAGCGTGCTAAGTCTCCCATGTTCGGAGCGTTCTTAATCTTATATAATAGTTGTATGATGTACTGTTCGTACATTCGCATTGTTCGACGCCTATTAGTAGTATGGATAGCGCTATTAGAGGTCGGCCAACCTCTCGTCCACCATGTTACGGGACGCATATTATTTAATTAGGGGCTTTGCATGGCATACATTATTATATAGGTGGTGCTTATATTGTGACTTATTATGACCGCGGACACTTGACTACAAGACATAATACTTGACAACGCCTTTGGCTTGTGAACTTTTTCTAATGGTTTTCTTATTATATAAAACGTTTATACTCACCAACTATTTTCATAGTTGACCCGTTTTCTCTCATGCATTTCAGGTGATCGTCAGTAAGCTTGTCATCAAAGTCTTGCATAATGAAGTTTTCACATGTCACTTCTTTTCATTATGTACTAAAATACCATCTTTTGGGAATCAAACTTATGTATTATATTTGCCAAGGTCGGCAATGACAACGTTGTAATGTTATACTTTTCCTTAATGTAAATTATGGTATTGTCTTATTTCTTTTTGGTGATGTTTATCGATTTCGTTACACCTCGTGTTTCCGCCTTCGGCGAGGGTGTGACAGATTGGTACCAGAGCCAGAGGTTATAGAGAATGCCGATTTTTCTAAAATAAAAATCGCAACTATAACCAAAGTAACATTTTTCTAATGATACGAGTCGACTAGTCCTAGCATTGCATTATTAATCCTCAAGTATGCATAGCCTGATCACCTATGTATAATTCAGGAAGAATCATGCGATGAAGGGAGTAGTGGTCAAAGATCATGTTTGGTCGAGTCTAGAGAGTCTGGTCACCTGAAGTTGCATTGGTCGGGTGGGTATGCATAACCTGTTTATATGTTTCAGTTTCTGTTATCGTACCTTTTATATGCATTTATGTATATGCTTTCTCTTTGCTACCTTACGCCTTGTTAGATTAGGCATGGCTTTGTTCCCATCATTCTGCGATCTCTATATCACGACTATCATTATACCGTACATCATCCGTCATCGTTCATGTATCGTTCACTCAACCTATTATTTTTGGTCTATCGCAGAGCCATGGCCCCAATGAACACTCGCTCAGGACGTAACAACAATGAAAACCCGAATGACGATGCTGCTGGACGTAACAACAATGAAAACCCGAATGACAGTGCTGCTGGATTAGCTGACCTTCTCACTCAGATTGTTGCGCACATTGATGCCAACCGATCCAATAATGGTGCGGGTCCTTCGAACAACGGTCAGGGATGCAAATATAAGACTTTCATGACATGCAAGCCAATGGAATTTTATGGCACTGAGGGTGCCATTGGACTGCTATCATGGTTTGAGAATGTTGAGTCAAAACTCAGCATCACGAAATGTGCTGAAGGGGATAAGGTTGAGTTCTCTGCGGGTCTGCTTCAAGGTCGAGCATTGACTTGGTGGAACAACCAGCTACAGACTCGAGGAAGAGAGGCTGCAAATGGATTGTCTTGGGAAGCATTTAAGAAACTACTAACTGACGAGTACTGCAGAAAAGATGAAGTGGAGAAGCTGGAAGTGGAATTTTGGAACCACTTGATGGTAGGAGTAGAGATTGACAAGTACACGGCCCGTTTCCATGAGCTAACTAAGATGGTTCCTCATATGGTCTCCACTAAGGAAAAGTTGATTGATCGATATATTTGGGGATTGATTCCTGAAATCAGGAGGGATGTCACTTCATCGAACCCAACCACTCTACAAGCCGCTGTGGGCATGGCATATCGCTTGACAAATGATGTGATCAGGTCTGGTGAACTAACAAAGGGAAATAATGAAGGACGAAAGAGACAGGAAGATCAGCAAAGAAGCCGTGATCAAGACCAACAGGACAAGAGACAACGAGTAATGGGAAACTACGGAGCAACAACTCAAGGGCCCAGAAGATATTCCGGTCCACATCCTATGTGCACTCGATGTAACTACCACCACTCAGGAGACTGCCCAAGATGCACCAAATGCGGACAGTCGGGCCACTTCATGCGAAATTGCTCAAACAGGACTGTGAATCAAGGACCAAGGCCAGCATGTTACGAGTGTGGAAGCTTGGATCATCTCAGGAATACCTGTCCAAAGTTGAAAAGGACTCCCAACCAAGGACAGAATCGTCCAAATCTGGCAGCGGCAACTGAAGGCCCCCAAGATCAGAACATTGAAATTCCCCCTGCACGTGGCCGAGCTTACTTCCTAGGGAATCACTTAACCCCACCGAATCAGGACAACATGACGGGTACATTCTTTTGAACAACCTCCTTACTTCTTAATCTTGAGTGCTTAACTTATCTTTATTTCTCACCAAGTTCACGACATTGATATAATCCGAGACCTAGCGTTTTCGACCTTAGTTGCTTCATAAAATTTAAACCGCGATCACATACACCTATAGAATGGACGAATTGAATCTCGAGGACGAGATTCCTTTTAAGGTTGGTAGAATGTAACAACCCGATATTTTCCACGTCTACGTTTACTCCCAAACTTTGAATATTCCACTATTCACGTGCATTATCGGTAAGGACCTCTCATTCGGACTAGAAATAGTCGGCATATCATCATTTGGTCATTCACACGTTATACCACTCTTAGGATTTTCAAATTAATATGTTTAGTATATTTCACGTTTTACGTATAAGTATTTATAATTAAACGTTAACGCCCGACTAATATATATACGACGAATATATCTAAATATTCCCACAATGATCCCAATATATTTTTTATATTCATTTTTATAATATAAAAATTATAATATTAATTTACCCGGTATTTTGGATATTTATTTAAATTATTAACTTAAGTTTACTAAAACTTCGACGGTTTTCGTAGAAATTAAACTATAATTATATAAACACCCAATAATTTTATCCAACCTATTTTTATAATTTTTATAACTTTATTATGACCCGGTTAACTTCGTTGAAATTTATTTTTAGTTAACCCGGTACCCGGTACAATTTAAAACTACAAATAACAACTAATAATGCATTTTACCAACAAAAGTCTTACACTTCCCCCCCCCCCCCCCCTTGACTTTGCCGCCCCCCCCCCCCCCCTTGCTTTTTCTTACAAATGCTACTTACATACTCCTTGTTCATAAATGTCAATCACTAACTAAATATAATATACTAAAAACAATAATTCATATAACTTACTTTATATTTTTTTCACCTCATTTCAACTAAGCTCAAAGCTTTTCATCCTCTCTTTTGCTCTCTCTCACTCACGGCCAAGGAAGGAAGAAAGGAAGCAAGACCAAAATTTTTCTTAAAGATCTTAGTATAAATCTTGTGTTTATAGTGTCCTTGTTAGAGTTTTGAAATAAAAACTCAAGGATTATTAGGTTTTAATCATCTTAACTCCACTAATCTTACAAGTAAGTTTACTAAACTTATTTCATCAATTTTACAAAGTTATCATTATGTTTATACATATTTCTTGCAAGATCTCATACATGCATTAACTTGTACCACTTTATTTTTGTAAACTTTTGATCATATGAGCCCTAGAAGTGATTTTTGGTTAGATCCTTGTTAGATCTACTTGGTTTTGGTGATTAGGAACCCATGACACCCTAAGAAGGTGTATGGTAGGATTAGATTAGTTTTGTGGTGTTTGAAAGTGGTTTGATGGATGATGGAACTAGTTTGGAGACTTGAAAATGGTTTTTGAAACTTTTAATATACCTACTGTCCCTATTTTAATTTCGTGGGAAAATCAGTAGATGGTGGCTAATTTTTGACCAAAGATTTAGAAAATACATTCAAAAACGAAACTTTAGGCGAAAGAACGGATTAAAACGAGTTTATAACGAAGGAGATACGATTTTTGCAAATTTAACGACAAAAACTATTTTTACAAAAACTGCTTGCTGTTTGGCAGATTTCAATGGGTAAAAAGAGGTATTAAACGTAACCTAGAGGAGCCGAGTTATCAAAAATATACTATTATACATAAAGACAAATCCGTGGACATAAAGAACAAGGAAAACGAGCCTAAAACGACCGAGTTATACCCGTTTTAACATCGTCAAAACTATATATATACATATAGTCACAAACGAAAATAATAACGTACGTACTAAATGGTATATTTTCTAGAAACGTTACTAAGGGCTATATCCTTAACAAATGAATACGTACGACCCGAGAGAATAATTATACGACTTAACGACGTCATTCTAAGGTTTTGATACAAAGGAATATAACACTAACATTTTTATACGATATATTACGACAAGTTTTTATAACTCTATTTGGACTTATTTTTCTTAAATATGGAAAGTATTTTACTTGACAATAACTAGTATTTACATGTTAAGAGTGGTATAGGGAAACATGTGCATGTACATTCCTTTCATCATTTCATGATCTAAAGCGGATCATATCATTCATTTAGGTTGCGGTTAGAGTGCGCGTCTTACTTCAGTTCGTACCCTTTGTTATCATATCGCTTATTTCAGGTGAGTATTCACGAACCCCTTTTTCTAACTATTTTAATCGTTTTGGGGTGGATGCATGAATTATTAATTGAACTCTTTGAACATTGTTTTGAACCCTTTGACTATTATGAACTCTTTTAACTTGTTTGAACTCTTGAACTTGACTTATGACTTGTTTTGAACTTAATGAACCGTATGTGCTATAACCTAAAGTCTCGCCATTTTTGGTGGAGCGTGCAAAGTCTCACCTTATTGGTGGAGCGTTCTTAACCCTAAAGTCTCGCCTTATTGGTGGAGCGTGCTAAGTCTCCCATGTTCGGAGCGTTCTTAATCTTATATAATAGTTGTATGATGTACTGTTCGTACATTCGCATTGTTCGACGCCTATTAGTAGTATGGATAGCGCTATTAGAGGTCGGCCAACCTCTCGTCCACCATGTTACGGGACGCATATTATTTAATTAGGGGCTTTGCATGGCATACATTATTATATAGGTGGTGCTTATATTGTGACTTATTATGACCGCGGACACTTGACTACAAGACATAATACTTGACAACGCCTTTGGCTTGTGAACTTTTTCTAATGGTTTTCTTATTATATAAAACGTTTATACTCACCAACTATTTTCATAGTTGACCCGTTTTCTCTCATGCATTTCAGGTGATCGTCAGTAAGCTTGTCATCAAAGTCTTGCATAATGAAGTTTTCACATGTCACTTCTTTTCATTATGTACTAAAATACCATCTTTTGGGAATCAAACTTATGTATTATATTTGCCAAGGTCGGCAATGACAACGTTGTAATGTTATACTTTTCCTTAATGTAAATTATGGTATTGTCTTATTTCTTTTTGGTGATGTTTATCGATTTCGTTACACCTCGTGTTTCCGCCTTCGGCGAGGGTGTGACACATGGGTCCAGGCATATTTTAAACCACGAATTGAACTTTTCCCCTTAATTCTAAAGACTATGACATGACTTGTGTATGGCCTTGTTTTAAACGAGATTTGTCAAATTCACGCTTAACCGTAGCATATGAAAACTCTGTTTTAAATTTAAACGAGATTTGTCACAATCACGCTTCACCGTAGGGTATGAGTGTAGGGAAATTTGCAAAACCATGAATCAATATCATATTTATTTCTAATTTAATTCAACTTTCTGACATATTTTTAAAATCAAGAGTTTTATTTTTAAATGTCAAGATTACCTCTAGCATTATGTACTTGGGAAAATTTCATATATACCCTTGAAAATTTCAAAAATTTCATATATATATTTTTTACTAGTTTTTTATGCATAAAGTACAATGCATTTAATGCATCAAAAGAATCTATAATACTATAAGATTCAGTCCTAAAATTAAATGTGTAATTATGAAGTTTGAGCTTTATGAGTAAGAAACAAGTTGGAGACCTTTAGTTGGCATCGAGAGTTAATTCCTGCTCATCAATGGGTTACCTGTATATCAATGCAACCATATCAACAGTCTTACATGCATATGAATGTTAGTCCTTTCGAGTGCAGCTTTGTTGTTACAATGGTTGCTCATTAATGGAGAAGTTAAATTGTGATCATAGTTACTCCTTAATGGAGGGTTTATCAACAGGCCTGCAGTTACAATTGTGTAATCTAATGAATATAAATACACTGATGTATTGTATGTATCACCATATCACCAAGAAAAATACAACTGAACGAAAAATAAGGCTCACAGCAGATTCTTACACCGCCACTGCCACCGGAACCACGACCAACATCAACTGTTACTGCCGCCGACACCACCGAATCTTAATTTAAGAGGTGATGTTTCAAGCTTGGGTGGTTTCGTTGTTGTTTTAGTAGTTCCGATGGTGATCCAACAACCATATTCGAACAACAAACATCAACAACAAACAAACTTGATGGTCAACGTAAGCTTCACACAATACAACAGCCTACAAAAATACAACAATCCCATCCACTACCTAAGCTGAGACTTGAAACGAAAAAGCAAATAGAAGATCTCAGATTTAGCTTTTCATGATAAAAGATCTTTTAAAGATCTGTGTGTTATTCGAAATTTTAAAGAAAGAAGTAAACCAATATTGTTTAATTCATTCTTTGTTTCGTTTAAAGAAAACAACACAAAAAGAAACCTTACCCGAGACCGTTAACACGATCTTGGAGCCGAGTCTTTAAAGTTGTGTCTTCGTTCGAACAAAAACAAAAAAATAAGTGGTTGTGTTTGTGATTCGTCTTTGAGGTAATAAAAGGAAAATGATTGTGCTTATTTATTGGGTTTATTGAAGAAATAACAAAGAACCAAAGGTCCTGATCTCTTTCTCATATTTCGAATCTAAGGAAAAGAATAAGAGTTCTTTGTTGGTGATTCAAGAAACAAGATTGAGAATGGTTTTTTGTTTGTGATGGGTATTTAGATCTATAACTGCTTATGAACTAAAGTGATAGATGCAGGCGTGAGTATTGAGGGATTAGGTCATGAGATCAGGTTTTGCTTATCCCATGCTGGGCCGGGTGAATTGATTTAAAGTGGGCTGTTAATGGGTCATATTTATGTCATGCCATCGACAATTGTAAACGTCTAGAAGAAAATGTACGTCTATAAATTAAAAGTACCTGTTATTGCATTTTAGATATGATAGCATACGCATAGACTTTTTGGATACCAAACAACTTGGCTACTTGAGAATTAGGTGAACAGAAACTAAATCCCCTGACCAAAAGTTTTATTAGTAGTTACACTCTATATATACTAATTATGTTGTATATGAATAGCAAAATCTCTACTTAATATAAATGAATGATATTGATAAAAAAAACAAATGTCGCTTCACTCTGGATTATTGGTCATGTATATACAAGTCATTATAATGTCATCGGTATGAGTAAACGATTAAGGTGTTATTTGTTTAAGTTATTTAAGAAGGACGAGTTTTTGACTCAAGTGTACACGTTTTAAGTGAGGTGTTCTATGACCCTTTTCGTAGTCACAACAAATACCAATTAATGGCGGTAACACCGTAACAATTACATCTCCAAAAGTTACGTTTTACAGAGTAGTTTATTAATTTACTCGCATGCTTAACTATACTAAACCTTTTTAAACTAAAATAATATATCATCTATATTTTGTTCCAGCAAGTTGCTCATGGTGAAATTGATGCTTTGCCAACTTTAAGTAAAGTGCATTTGGCATTGATCTATTAACACTTTAACTTCATTTTCTAAGTTGAACCGCAAACCTTTTGGATCAATTATCTATAAAAGAAGGTTATTTTTCGTCAATTGCATCATACGGATTACAGGTCTTCAAATCAAGCAAGCCAAAAATTTGTGAATTATTCGTCAATTGGAAAAGCAGAGTGTCAACGATATTAAATTAGAGGACTAAATCTTATAGTATTATAGATAGATATATTAGAAAATGATGATAACTTATGGTACAACTATTTGACTCGAACTCAATTAAAAGTGACGAAATAAAGGCACCAACAATTTTCATGTCATGCTAATAAAAGTTGTGGTGACGTCACAACTTAAGAATTTATTGACCAACAAAATCCAATCATCACCAAAAAAAATTGAGAGTTTCAAACATGACGAAAATTAGTGCTAAACATTACGCAAGAAACAATTTGATATAATCTCAGTGCATCGCACGGGTCGAAATAATAATAGGTAGAAAAATATATTACAACATAAATTAAGCTCACATGCATGTGATACCATTATATAAAATATTAGAATAATAAGTAAATAAATATTTCAAAACATAAATTAACCTCACCCCATCTTAATTATTAAAAACAAATATATAAAAATCTTAAAAACTGAAATAAAATGACCAGTATCAATTTAAAATAAAATTTTATACAATACCTAATAAATTATAAATTAATAAAAAAAGTTAAGTTCACAAAAACATTAAGAGAATAACAAAATAGACACTACACCAAACAACTAATGTCGTACTTACAAAAGATGTGTTACAATCACAACTTACAAACTTAATAAAGAAAATATTTAACGAACATTAAACTATGACCAATTGGATAGACCCAGTGTGCTTCGTATTATCATAACAGGCCAAAAGAAAGAAAGCCAAAAGCCCATTTATAAAATACAAAACCACAAAACCAAAACAACATCAAACATTTTTAAATTTTTATACAACAAAGTAAAAACGTTTCATACAACATACTAAACAATAAATAAGCATAGACTCGCCAATACACATAAATAATACACGATTAACAATTAGATTAAAAGCCCGTACGTAGCACGGGTTCTGCATGCCTTGTATATATGAAATTTTTGAATTTTCCAATGATATAAATGAAATTGCCCATAATATATTAAAATGCTTGTTTTGTCTGTGGAATGTCTGCCCTTAACTACAAATACGTTTGTAACTTCATCAGTAGCCATAAGTTACCAAATCTAACTTTTTTACATCTATAAGATTTCAAAGTGCAACGACAAATGCGATCAACTATGACGCCTATGATAGACCAGTCAGTACTCTGTGACCGAATTTGAGATCGAATTGCGAAGTATTACAATTACATTTTCCGTGTTTGTAGTTAGTTTCTGGAACATCTGTGTTCCATATTAACCCAACCCAAATATGCTAAAACACTCGTTTCAATGTTACACTGTCAATTACTTCAAAAAGTTTTAAAATGGAAGCCTTGGTTACTACAAGAGGTTACAACTCGGAGTTCGTGAATACGCTATGGTTAATCTATAGATTTCGTTGCAACAATCAAAAGTAAGTTGCGTGAAGTCTAGCATGAATCATCTAGTGAAAACAAGACACGACTTTGAGAATAAAAAGTAATTGTGAACTACATATTTGGAATACTTATGTTGGTGACTTGACATCTTCCTAGTTTCTATACATAGTTGGCCTGCTTCATCCATTTCCCTATGATAAATCTATGTCGTGTGATAATTTCCCGATGATATATATAGGTCGTTGTAACAATGAAGGTTGTACAAACTATGTAAAACGTAATGGGTATGTATTGAAATACGCAATCACAATCGTAATCAAATTGTATTAAATTGATTTTTTAAACAATTACTTTTATAAAAAAATACAACGAATATCCAAGAATCATAGACTTCAGCTACTTTTGTGTCGTGCTTCAGTGATTTCGGTGTTATCTTCTGTTTCTCGTTTTGGCTTCAGTGACTGGTGTCAAAATTGCTGTAAAATACAAAGTTTCATGTTGTGCTTCATTGCTTTGTTCTAATGGGAATCTTGGCAATCAAATATTTGAAAACGAAAATTAAAACATAAACAACAAAGCAAATTCATGGCAATTAAATTATCATAACCATAAATGATTTCCATAGGATAATCTTATGCACTTTGTTGATCAATCACATATAATGAAAACATATATTATCTCATAATCATAACAAGAGTATTAAAACAATAAAGACATACCCTTGAAGCGTGCTAGTAATCGGTTGTATCGGACACTATCATAAAATAGATTATCACCACCACAATGAACAAGAGAACCACCAACTTAGGAATAAATCAGAAACCCTCTATGGATGATACACATCAACACTTTGGAGAAACCACACGATAGCTAATCATACCAAAACCCTTGATTGATCAAGACTCGACTAGAAATGATCGCCAAATAATCAAGTTCACACAAAACCAATGATGGTTTGTATTTATGTGTTTCGGCAGAGAGAAAACAAGGGAAGAGACCAAGAAAAAACCTAGCACATCAATGTACATTAAGGTGATGTATGTAGCCTTCGATAAAGGGTAAATGGTCATTAAAACTTTTAATACCTTCCATAATCCAAAAAAGAATTCAAACCAATTTGAAATCCTTTTCCTTCCTATATGATCGGCCACATGCATGCATGTCTAGGCCTCAGTTTTCGTTTAGTCCTGATTTATAAACTAGCTCAAATTTAGTTTATTAAGTACTAGTATCGTAAACACAAGTCGCGACATGTACATATACTATACATGTAAACATGTTTTCAAGTTCGTGTTAATGTGTGACCCCTTAGGTCTATGAGATGACTAGTTGTATAACTAATATGTTTCATTGTGCACACAAATTCCTATAACTCCCACTTGTGCACTATAGAAACACTTATACACACAATTGGACCTTTAACTACGGGTTATTTCCCCGACTATTTCATCGATGCTTAGGCTTTCTAAAACTCTTCATCGTTTAATGATGATAAACGGTTGATTGTCATTCAATCCTTTTGCTTCTGACACCATGTTAGATATAAGACATGGATCAAGTCATTCTAAAACATCAAGATTTTGTTTCTCGATTCAGAATCAGAATAACATCTCTAATCTCTCATTGATTTACAATCAATGGTGCTTGGGTGCGGCCGCACACAAATCTATTCTATTCATCGATGGGCCAGCGATATCATACTCTAATTGTTTAGAGGAACAAATCTCATTTTGACTATAAGTCATTTTCATGCAATTCAAACTATACCTAACACATCAATTAGAACCACTTTCACAAATGCTTTTGAGCACATCAAAGTAGTAGTATGTTTCACACTTCAGTGTAAACGTCTATCTCAGGTCTAAGTAGTTGAAGACTAACCATTTTGTTAGGAATCATCAATTATTCGGTTTTGTATTAAACATTTAATTCTTGGTTTATGTAATAAGTTGTAACAGAACTTGTAATAGATATAGCCCATTAAAGGCCCAATAGGTGGCATGGCCCAACCCATAGGCGTCCCTACCTCGCTATGAACATTATATAAATACCCCCTACACCAAGGTAGGGGGTGTGGCTTGGTAGTTTTGTCTCAATATAATTACATTTTCTCTTTAGCTACCTCGATGCCATCTCTCTACCTTGCTACTCTCTTTCTAAACTTATATATATTATCTTTTTGTAATTTAATACAATATGTAGTGACCTACAATTGGTAACAGAGCTCAAAGATGATTTAGATTTGTTTTGGTTTCAAGATTTGTGTTTAAAAGGTTGCATTTTAGTTAGTTTTTTTTTTTTTTTATTTCGGCATGATTTTTTAGAACTTCTGAATGTGTTCTTGCTTCATTTGATCCATACACACGTGTTTATTAGTTACTTGTAGTGTTTTAGAACAATGCTTTATGTGTTTTAATAGCTTTAAACATAAAAAGTCATACGATTTTGGTGTGTTTTTACTTTGGTAGTAGCTCGCTAGTCCAAAAACTCAAACCCTTGTTGTTTTATGTGTAATCTTGTAAAAGCACTCATTTTTACTAAGGTTTAGGTGATATAACAAGTGTCTTTGCAAAAGAAATCTGTTTAAAATACACAGAAAGGTGTTTTTAATCGATTTCATGTGTTTCAACTTCAAAATTGTTTTTCCAACGAGATAGGATTTTAGCGAGATAAGGTATTTCAGCGAAAAAGGAAGAACAACGAAGTAGAAACTTTACCTCGCTAAGTCAAAACCCTCTTTTAGCGAAGTAGAAAAGTTAAAACCCCAAATATCACTAGGCAAAAGATCTAGTACTATGCACTCCACAATGTGTGGAGTGAAGAATGGTCATATCCTAATAGCGCTATCCATAAGTACTAATGTTTCTATACACAACATAGGAATATAGTGAGCTAAAAGTAGTGTGTCAAATCCCAACATAAACAACACATAAGTCAAATTTATAGTTCAAAAGCAAGTCATAAGAGTTCAAAATATGCCAAAGGTTCAAATCAAGTCATAAGAGTTCAAAATATGCCAAAAGGTTCAAAACAAGTCATAAGAGTTCAAAATATGTCAAAAGGTTCAAATCAAGTCATAAGAGTTCAAAATATATCAGAAGTCCAAAATCAAGCTCAAGGGTTCAAAATAGTTCATATACTTCAAATAATCACAAGTTCATAATATTTCAAGTAAAAATACTTGATCATGCTTTCCACCCAAAAAATATAGTAAAAACCGTAAAAAGAGGGAATGTGAGAAACTCACCTTAACAAGGTAATTTACGAGCACTAAAACGAGAATGACCAAAATACGACCTAGGAACCCAACGAACATGCACGTGTCATTATCAACGGACTATAACAAGTAATATGACGCGTATTAGACTCTTAACGACATGCTCGGACTCGGCGATAAATATTTATAAGTAAAAAATACTAGTTTTGTCGTTATTTAACACATTATACTTTTATCCTGAAAACTCAAATCTGTCCCGTTTTTAAAGTCATTTCGGGCTACCGATTCACCAAGTTCAACTTGGCTACTGACAAATCCCTACTAATATGTATTAGCTTGAACGTCTTATAAAATGGTTAGGTACACTGCCTAGAGGATTGTAAAACTTCCTTGTGAGGTCTTGCAAATCTCGCATCAATGGCACAACATCACACACAAACAACACGACACACGCTTGATTGTATAAAGAATATAATAGTGTCATAGATAATACAAGTAGATTAAGAACCATATTGTTTTAATAAGGAATTGTGCACACTTATTCTATAGATAACGTTTCGGGAAGCAACATCAGGAAAACAACATGTTATATTATAAAATACAATGCAATCTTCCATAAAACTATGGTTGTTTATATTCGGAAAGTAATGAATTATTTTAAGACAAGCTAGAAATAATATGGGTAACTAATAAGGAAATAAAGCTTGTAGCTCCCACATAATTAGACAACATTACATAAATGTCTTTCCAATAGCAAAACGCAAAGCTCCCACTTGATTCGTTAACATTGTAAGTGTTACATTACCGGTAGAAAGCAAATAGCGATTTATTTACTTTCCTACTCTCTTAGAATGTCTACAAGTAGCAATGTACTTAGTTATTGAATAGATTATATGAATTTCTACTTATGTAGATAAGGGACTAGCCATCCATGCTTTCATTAACTTGAACATTAGCATGCAATTCATCCTCAATCGGTCTGCCTAGCAACAAGGGTGTGTAGCACCTTAGGGAATAAATTGAGCCCAAGAAAAATACCTAGAAGACATGCTAGTAATTTTCTTTAGGGTTGCGGTTTATTGAGATTTCCTCTTATTAACATTTAATACTCGTAGATCGTCTTGACAAGTGCAAGATGCTATCATTTTGGTAGCTATAGGAAACATTGTTCTCTAGTTACACAAAAGTATTTTATCTTTTAAAGGTTTCAAAACCAAAAAAGGGATAATGAAAAGAGTGAAAGATAAAGTGAGTTTAAATATAATAGAGAAAATTCAAATTTATCCTATCATAGCTTTGTCAAGCAAGGAGAAGATAGGAGTGAGTCTCTCTCTTACAAGGAAAAGAGACTTGGTTTGTCTTTTCAAGAAAAAAAAAAACTTCTGTTTATGATTTATATTGCAATAATACCATTAAATAGAACGTAGAAAGTTCAATTTTAGTATTTTCGATAATCAGTTCTTTTAGAAATTAACTACCCATGTTTTAAATAAAATAATTAATTTGCAAAAAGGCTAAAAGACTAAGATCCTTACTTGAACTCCTACTTATTACAGAAGGTCTGATCAACTAGTACTGAATAGGGTAAGAGGTAAATGACGTGCGTTAAATAGCAATTTTAGATTTATGAGACTCATGGCATTGGAGAAACAATCTGCAATGTCAAGTCATGTTTTGTCTCATCTTATGCCTCGGGTAGAAAGGTTTGACCAATCATACTCGATTAAGCCAACCTATGTAAGAACTTGCAAAAATTAACAAAAGGTTTGACCAATTAGAAAATTTTACCTTGGGTTGGAATTCACCTAAAGTCTAGCCAGAGAGTGAAAACCAATTGCAAGTGTTCTTAGATTGGTTGGCATAGACTTAAATTTGCACATAGGGTATTCACATAAATTTTGATACAACATGTATCAAAAGTTTCAAAGAAGCATGCATACATCTTTGAAACACAAGTTAAGAAAATAGTTTGTTAAATTTTTAAGTGTACTTTTATCGTGGCATTGGTAAAACCAATTAAAAAAATGACCAACCACTATATTCTACTTCTACATGAGTTAAAACCCCATGTTATTCGAATAATTATCACAAAAGTGGCAGGTGAAATGATAGTCAATCAACCTAAAGACGGTTTTGTCAATACCATCCACTTGTACGAACTCGTATCGATTCGTCATGCCTTGCAAGCCATTGGTAGAGAACAAAACACGTCATCGACAAAGTAGCAAAACTTTATAACTAAAGTTTAGATAAATCACATAATTCGAGCAAATTTAAATCCTGGATTCTTCGAGTATATTTTTCACACCCTCAATAACTTGCTAGAATCAATGATTTAGGTAAATCAAATTTCGATAGTTTAAAGTCTGGTATATGTCAAAAAAATATATTTTTTTTACACATAACACATAATAAGTTACAAGGAATAATATATGTATTATTAACATACAAGAATTAAACCAAATAATTCGAGCAAGTTAAATCCTGAATTCTTCGAGTATATTTTTCACATCCTCAATAACTTGCTAAAATTAATGATTTAATTAAAACAAGTTTCGATATAAGTATTTAGTCTTTTTTATATACAAAACCTTTTGAAAATATGTAAAACAAGTCACAAGGAAAAAACACATAAGCAAATAAAATAGACAAAAGATGGGTAGAAGTAGAAAACAGAATTTTTATATTGCAATAAATAAATTTGAGAACTCATTCCTTATAAAAGGAAAGAGTCTTCCCCAAAAAGAGAATTAGAAGGCTCTCACAAGGTTTTCAAACTAGGTACCAAGTGAACCACATACATCATAAAATATGATAGCGTAAGCCTTAAGACCGGAAAAATAAAATATTACAATTAACAATTTAATAGATCTAGACCTTATAATACTTTATTAACCATTAATATATATAAATCAAGATTAAGATTTCATTAATTAATTATTTATGACAAGAATGCATGTTATTGTCATATTTTTCTAATAAAACAATCAATTATATGTGTTTACGTAGCGGATCTAGCGTTTTCTATGGTTGTAACCCATAACATCAAACGATATGACTCGTGATGCCACTGTTGGGATTTCATATTGATATAACCATCAATACTATGTGTACGTAGCGGATGAATCTAGTTAGTTGTTGTGCATTAACAAATAAAATAACACATAATTTTGCTAACCTTGAATTAATCAATAATGATTGATATTACGAGATCTTGAATCTTTAAACCCTAAAAGTGATTAAATCAATCACCTCTATAGGTTGCTCACACTACACGTCATAAAAATACGTTATAATGCTAGTGCTTGCTTTCATAAATAAACACCACAAACAAACTAAAGTTTGGTGTTTTTGATTACACACGATCGAAACAAAAACCCCTTGGGTTTTATTGCTGCTAATCGAATATATCAAAGGAAAAACCACTTTAAATGTAAGTTATGATAGGGTTTGTGGGCTTGTGGTTGTGCATTGTGTCGTTTGACTTTAGGGATATATTACGGGTATTTTGGTATGGAGCGGTGTGGAGCTTTTTGAGGCTGTGGGTTGTGAGCAACGAGCATTTTGACTTTTAGTAGTCGTTTAGCAAAGGAACAGTGAGCTTTGCTACTTTTTAGGAGTGCTCATTTTTCTGATGCTTCAGCTGTGAGCGGTGAGCAGTCAGCTGTAACTCACAGCTACTGCACACAGCTCACTGCTACTGCCTACTGCAACTGCTCACTACTACTTTTAACAAACACACCATCTGTCGACTGATATTTTGAACCAAAAGGTGTATGTATGGCCGGCTCCTTTACCTCCAACCCCACGGGTTTTGGTTTTCGAACTAATAAGTCCTTCACTTATTAATTAATGCCTAATTACTTAATTATAGCAACTAACGGTATAATTATCGACCATTTATTATTAAGTGAAACATACTATATATTGAATAAATATACACGATATATATATATATATATATATATATATATATATATATATATATATATATATATATTAGATACATGATAAACATATCCTATGTGCCCCCAATAGGCTCACGTAAATATAGCCGTATAATTATTAACTATTTAACGAGCACAAACCAACAGTTGATAGATTAGAAGATGTAACGGGGTGATATACAGATAGTGGCTTCATTGCGGCCGACTAGGTATCTAGATCAAACCCGCTTTAATGCCATATTAAATGATCTAATTATTGTAGGTTTTATATTTTATTAATCGACTATTTATAATGCAAATTACGTTAATGAACTTTAGCTCCACCAAGCAGGTTTGAGCATTTTTTCCCTCAATGTTAATATATAAACATTTAGTTACGTAATTATGGTCGAAATCTTTTCAAATAAAACAAAGCTAGCACAACTATAAATAACGAACTTGCGACTGCGAACAACATACACCTAGTTGAAACACAAACAAATATTTAACTTTTGTCTTAAACTCTCTCACTATTGTAACATGATCTTCGTTATTCTTTTTCTTATGTCAATGTTGTTTTTCCTCAAGAGGAGCAGAAGCATAGGTAGTTCCAAACCTTTGCAACCGCTTCCTCCACGCCCGAAACCGCTGCCCTACATCGGCTGCTTAATCCCCATGCTTCGAAAGAAGCCGATTTTCCGATGGATTCACGGATTGATGGATCAAATGAACACAAAGATCCTATGCACTCGCCTTGGAAGTGTCCATGTTATAGCAGTTAGCGATCCAAAAGTAGCTCGTGAGTTCTTGAAGAACAATGATGAGATTTTCTCTTCCAGGCCCAATAGTGTGTCTAGTTATTTAGCAAGCAATGGTTACATGACTACTATACTTGTTCCAATGGGTGATCATTGGAAGATGATGAGAAAAATCCTCGCCACACAGATTCTTTCTGTTGCTAGGCACAAATGGCTTCAAAATAAGCGAGATGAAGAAGCCGATAATTTGATTAGGTTTGTGTTTATATTAATTTGTTTATGCTTACTTTTTTTAGGTGTTTATTTGCTTTATTATGTGTAAGGAATGGTAATTTCAATCTATCGTGTGCATTTACAACTCTTCGAACCATCTTGCTTAGTTTCTTGCCACCATGCATGTAGGTACATTTACAACCGATGCCATATCGATGATGCTGTCATGCCTAGAGGGGTCGTGAACATAAGGACTGTGGTGCAACAATACTCAAGCAACATTCTCAGAAAGATCATTTTTGGGAGTAGGTACTTTGGTAAAGGGAATGTAGATGGTGGACCTGGACATGAAGAGATCGAACATGCTGAGTCAATTTTGACCATTCTTAATCACCTATTTGCATTCAGTGTGACTGATTACTTCCCATGGTTGAGATGGATAACTGATTTTGATGGGCATGAGAGGATCATCAGGAACGCTATTCGTACTGCAAGAAAGTATCAAGACCGTTTGGTGGATGAAAGGATTCAACAATGGAAAGATAGAGTTAGAACCAAAGAAGACGACTTACTTGATGTGTTCATCAAACTTGAAAACCCTCGATTAACTGTTGACCAAATTAAAGCCCAAATACTGGTAAGATTAACACAAATTTTCGTTGTTTTAGTCACTAAATTTGTGATACTTCTTTTTGATGTAAACTGATTAGTATTTATGTCATGTGTAACAGGAAATTGGCATAGCAACAATTGATAATCCATCAAATGGCATTGAATGGGCAATGGCAGAAATGATAAACCAGCCGAGGATTTTTGATAGAGCAATTCAAGAGCTTGATTTAGTGGTTGGAAAAGATAAACTCGTGCAAGAATCTGATATACCTAAACTTAATTATATCAAAGCATGCGTGAGGGAAGCTTTCAGGTTGCACCCAGTTGCACCTTTCAACCCTCCTCATGTGGCAACCTGCGATACTAGTGTTGCAGGTTACTTTATACCAAAGGGTAGCCATGTGTTATTAAGCCGGCTTGGGTTAGGGCGGAACCCTGAGGTTTGGGATGATCCACTAACATTTAATCCAGATCGTCACCTGAAGGGTGATAGTGAAGTGGTGCTAACAGATCATAGTCTTTGTATGTTGTCATTTAGCACTGGTCGGAGGGGGTGCCCTGGAGTGTTGTTGGGATCAACCATGAGTGTAATGCTTTTGGCTAGACTTGTTCAAGGGTTCACGTGGGAGTTGCCACTCAGTGAATCACATGTTGATCTCAAGGAAAACTTGCATGATTTAGCAAAGGCTAAACCCTTGTTAGCCCTAGCAAAGCCTCGTCTGCCTCACGATCTATACCTACGATGTTAACTAGGATTTGGGCATGTATGCTATAGTATGAATATTCAATAAATGGATCAACTTTAGCTTATTTATATATATAAAAGTTGATCGCTTTTTATTGCCTATGTCAATTAACGGATTAGAAGTGATAAAATTAGCTATAAAAGCTCATGAAAACCATCGCACGACTCTAATATATATGTGTTTAAGTAGTGTCGTTTTTGGATAAATAAGTCCAAACTAGATTTGTATTTGTTATATTAACTAGGCGAGTACTCATGCATAGTAACGGGATTTTCTAGCGTCAAACTCTTATAGTTGTGATATATTGGGGTTAAGTGTTTTAACGTAACGTTTATACATAAAACGTAATGTAATCAAAATGTAACTGAAAAAGGTTGTAACATGTGATAATTCAACTAAAAAAAAAAGATTCTTAAAATGTATCAAATAACATATAAAAACATTTAGTGAAACTGAAAATAAAACATTGTATCAATTATGAAATAACTAACAATGTATGTTATTCATCACGTAAACTTCTTGGTACACGATATTTGAGGGGTAGACTAATTCTTGACCGAACTTTTGGGCATGCTTCAGTAATGACTTTGTTGCTATACGTGATATGCCTTTAGACAACATAAAGCTGGCCATGTGAGAAAACAGAATCCGGCAAATAGACACCCATATTTGGAATTGTTTGGCCCTGAGCTTTATTGATCTCATCGCAAAGCTAAGACGCACATGGAATTGTTTTCTCTTTACCTTAAAGGGGAGCATGTCTTCTTCAGATGGAGCAAGAGTAATTCTCGGCAAGAGTACTCAAATTCCAACGTGTTGGCCGATCGATCTCAGCATTGATGACATTAGGATCAAAACGTTTACATATCAACCTCGTGCTATTACATAATCCATTTGTCGAATCAATATTTTTTAAAAGAATATTCGGGCATCCAATTTTCAAGCGCAAGTAGTAAGGGGAAATCTGCTAACATTGAGCAAGTTTAAGAATTTCATAGGATATAAGTTGTTCATGTGCTGCTCATCAAAACTATAGTAAACTTTCTCTTCACCCGGAAATTTTTCAATCAGATGATCATTAATGTTGTCAACATGTTCATTTTTAGTTGATAAGATTACTCTTGAAATTATATAGCAGATGAATGAGCGTTGCTGACCAAGGAAGGAAATATTTCTTTGATCAATGCATCCTTTGAGGTAGCCTCGTCAGTGTATAGATTGGTCATGCCATAAGGTATGCGCACATAGTTTCCATCAATGACCTATTTGTGAGAACCCTTTGGTTAGACACAACTTGACTACTTTAACTATTTCAAAAACAAATGTCCTACTTATAATGTGTTTTCTTGTTCAAAATAGATTGTCGAACCAGAAATGAATGGATGGAACGCGTTCCAGAGGGAACAAAAGGAGCTGAACAAAAAAATGAAGAAAGCAGACATAGCAAAAATTTGGAATTCCATGCCGAAGGAAGAAAAACTCAAGTATGGGAATAAACAACCCAAAGTCAAAGTTGTAGTTAGGTGTAGGACCAACCATTTCGTAGATACTTTGGAGAGATT
Source organism: Artemisia argyi (assembly GCA_030686995.1). Taxonomy (NCBI): domain Eukaryota; kingdom Viridiplantae; phylum Streptophyta; class Magnoliopsida; order Asterales; family Asteraceae; genus Artemisia; species Artemisia argyi. Next base: position 198,262,197 of record CM060689.1, on the reverse strand, counting down.
AGGGCCCGAGAGGCGAAAATGGTTGGAAGATACCCCATTTCACAAACTCTTGCTGATGGAGCAACATATTCAAAATAATGCCATGATCAAAAGGTTAGCTACTACGTTTAACACACAAGACAATAGTCTCGAACTTGAGGGTGAAACGTGTGTACTCACGGCCAACGATTTCACCCGAATAATGGGAATTGAAGATGGTGAGGAGGAGATTAAGATACCTCGAGAAGGTCAAAATAAACCTCGGGAAGGTCAAAATAAACCTCGGAAAGGTAAAAAGAAACCTCGGAAAGCTCAAATTAAACCTCTAACAACCGAACTCGAGCTCAAGCGAGACTTTGTAGAGGAGGGACAAAATCACATCGGCATGGAAAAGGTTATGATAGAATTGAGTGAGGGCTTAGATGAGGATAATGTGAAACGAGCTTACATTTTATTCGCCTTGCGATATATTGTTTGTGCACCATCAGAAAAAGACTTGCCCCTATCTTATTTAGTTGCCTTAAGAAGAAAAGATGGGCAACGTTTGCTATTGATAGGCTCGTGAAGGGAATTAAAACTTACAAGAACAGCAAGGGAACCAAAGAGATATATGACTAGTTTATTTATGGTAGAATTCTATAATAGTAGCTTAATTATGTCTCTCTAATTTGGTTATTTTTATGTAGCTTTATGCTGAGAAGGTATCTATCACCGTACCAAGGGGAAATCTACTTTCCGAATCAAGATTGTGTGGTAAGCGTAAGCGCTCGAGGAAGAGACGCGATAAGGTTAGTGGATGTGAGGTGTAAACTTTACACAAATTCAAATTCGTGATTTATGTAACCTTTTTTCTGACAATTTGAAACATGTGTGTTCTAGATTAGTTAGCAAACATTTAAAACATGTTTTACAGCTAGGTAAAGGTAAACTGTTTTGCTGTACAAAAATTCATAGACTTAAACTCACGTTTTACTAGTTGCCCTATAATTTGGGCTTTTCACTAATTTGACATTTTCATATTAGTTTACGAGTTAATTTTTGTATTACAGGAAGGTAGCGGCTCTTCTTCCGAGACCATAGAGAGTCAAATTTTAGAAGCAAAGGAGCTCTTGGAGTCGTTGAACGAGAGTCATGGACTGTATAGAGAAGTGTCGAAAGAAGAATATTTCAAAGTATAATTAGGATCCATCCAAGCTAGACTTTGCGGAGTATTATTTTTCTGCGCTTAAGGAATATGAGGCCAGAAGCACCGAGATTCACAAGACCGTGGAAGAACGCTTGAAAGGTGTTGGAAGAAATTGAAGGTATGTGCACTAGTTAATATCTTCATTTTGCCACGTAGGCTTCGCGTTGAGAGGCATTATCATACTACTTTACTTATAAAAAAAAACCTATCTTTATATATATATATATATATATATATATATATATATATATATATATATATATATATATATATATATATATATATATGGGTTATAATGAAAAGGATGTTAAAATAAAAAGGCTAGGAAGCCACCAGGTAGTGCCACGTGTCCCACTAATCCCGTCCTTAGTTTTAATACATGTAGGGGTATTCTCGTCATTTTTCATATCACACTATAAAAACCATTTTTCCTCATTCATATATGTTCTTCTTCCTCTCTCTCTGTACCACTCCTCCTCCCACCATAAATTCATCTGTTTTCTTCTCCCCACCGCCTTCCCCACCGTTCATCACCACCTTCGCCACCGTTTACCACCGCCTTCCCCACTGTTAATTGTTGTTGATCATTGTTTAATCATCAATCGATAACCATCGCTCATCATTTTCTAATTACTAACCCTAATTCAACAATTTGATTTCGTAACCCTAATTTTACATCAATTTTCAAGATGTTTATTGAATCATCAAATAGTAATGAGTGTAACTCATTTACAGTTAATGATAGTAAGAACCTAATTCAAGAGCTATGGCTTTTTATCAGCTTATCTATTTTTTGTATCTTGATTATATTGTTTTTTTTTAATGTCTGATATTCATGTTTAGGAAAGTTGTATTCAAGGTGCTTGATAAAATGTCTCAATGAGACTTTATAAATTTAATACACTAATTTTATATTCTGATGCAATAATTTCACACTGTGATGCATCAATTGTTAATTTTACACTGTGATGCAGCTGTTCTGAAATACTGATGCAGTGGGTATTGAGTTGTCGCGTGTAAGGATGAAATAGACTAAGCGTAGGTTGCATTATGTGTGTAAATATATTTGTTTTCTTGGTTGTATATGCAATGCACTGGAAAATGAATAGAGATGCAGTAGGTGTTTAGTTGGCTAAGCTTGTAAGGATGAAATAGGTTAAACGTTAGTTGTTTTATGTGTGGAATTGTGTTTGTGTGATGCACTGAATTTGAATTGAGATGCAGCAGGCCTTTAATTTTCACGTGTCAGGATGAAATGGGCTAATATGTGTGTAAATTTGTTTCTCTGTTTGTTTATGTTCTATTTCTTTTAGTAGTTTTTTCATTATGATGCAGTAGATATTAAACTACGATGTAGTAAGTGTCCAACTTGTTAAACTTTTATTACTTTTGTATTAGTTTGCTTCCAGTGTATTAGGTATAATTTAGTCTACTTTTGAATTTTGATGCACTAGATATAAGAGTACGATGCAGTAGATATAATAGTATGATGAGTAGATATAAGAGTAGGTTGGATTGTATTTTGAATAATTTTAGTTTTTCTTTGTTATTCAGTAAATATAATCGATGTTTGATTTTGATGCTACATTTTGAAATTAAGTTTTAGTTTGTAATTCACATCAATGATTTTATAGTTGTGATGGAGTAGATATAATACTATGATGCGTTACTAGAAAGGTTTTTTTTTTTTTTTTTTTTTTTTTTTTTTTTTTTTTTTACTTTGTAAATCGAAGCAATGATTTTATAGTTTTGATGCAGTTGATATAATACTATGATGAACTAGTACATAGTTTTTTGATTTTTAGTTTGTAAATTACATCAATGATTTTACAGGTGTGATGAACTTCGGATGAGTGATGAAAGTTACAACTTGAAGCACAGAAGAAACACATCCAAATGCTATGTCATGTACCACCTGTTTATGTTAGTCAATTTACTTGTTCTTAATTATTGAATATCGTACGATTTCTTTCAAATGTAAATCCAAACACCCTCTCAAATTCAATTGTAACCCCTCTGAGAATTGTCATTCGTAGTGAATTGTAGAGTTCACTTCTTCAGTCTCTAGTATTGTTTGATGGATGGAAGTATGTAAAGACATATAAAGTAATAGACAGTTGTCATATTTTTGTTTTATCCACATACCAATAACTTAAAGTTTTATTATGGTTATCTAGGTCCTGTTCATAGGCAACAATTAATGCTTACTATCTTGATGTATATCCTGAGAGATTATGTAGTTTTGAGGGGTGCATACTGGATACCAAGTTCCAAATTATAGTTATTATCCCTATCTTCCATCCATGTTATAGAACCCCTTGAGCCTAAGATTTAGATCTGCTTAGCCTATACTAAGAAAATTAAGAAGTCCTAAGAACAACAGTATTTGTATACAAATTTGCTTCCTTGTTATGAGTTTCATTGTAAGTTCTCTCCGTGGGAGGAGATGAAACCTGATGATTTGTTTATATGATGCAGGATGGAAAAGTCTCAAAACTTGAGCATGTATTCATTCGAGGTAGCAAATTTAGGTATGAAATAATTTTTTGATATGACATGTTGTCATTTGACTTGTAAATTAAACTAAGTACTGACAATTCTTACAGGATTATGATCATACCAGACATACTCAAGAATTATCCTATGTTTAAGCAATTAGAGGCTAGAATTAAGGTACACCCCTAGTGCTTGCATTTGATCCATGTTCTAATTTATAATATAGTATTTTACTGCATCACAGTTTCATTTCCATTGTATCACTAATGTTTTCTTTTAGTGCATCATACTGTCATATCTAGTGCATCACAGTGTCATATCCAGTGCATCACATTGTCTAACTGTACTGCATCACAGTTTTATATCTGGTGCATTATATTGTTAATCTATCATGTTTGTTTTATTATTTTTCTGTAGGTTGTATTTTGTAAGTCTGAAATGAAGGTTCAATGTAGCTGTAATTGGTATGAGTCATCTGGGATTTTATGTCGTCACAAATTCTATGTACGAGCTTTTTGAATCCACTGTTAACTTTTTTGGTACACAACTTGTGGTGTATATGGAGAGAAGAGATGCCACAACTCCAGAATCTGTAAACAGACATTTCCAGCATCCAGCAACCCAAGCAAAGGATCTGCCAAAAAGAGCTGGGTTGAGAGAATCTACCCACAAATGAATATTCTTTTCTATATTTTTCTTTTTTTTTTACAAATAAAACACTGATTCAATTGTAAAGAAAGTAAGGTATGGCATACAGTTTTAATGGAAGATTATCTTAGTTACAGTATCTTTTGTGTTCAACATTTGTTGTTATTGTTTAGTGCATCATTATGTAGTCTATTTATAAATTGTGGCTCACCAGTTATATACATTCTGATGCAGTAGATTTATACATATTGATGCACCAAATTTATAACATTGTGATATAGTATATTTTATACATTGTGATGCAGTGAATTTACATAATTGTGATGCACCATATTGTATACATTATGATGTAGTAAATTTACATGATTGTGATGCAGAAAATTTACATCATTATGATGCAATAAATTTATATAATTATGATGCAGTAGATTTATACATTGATATGCAGTAAATAAAAAGTAATAGATGCTATACATTATGATACACTTGATATACACATTATGATGCACCACTTTTATAGAATCTAATGCACCCACCACTTGCATACACTGCGATACATTAGTAATTTTAGTGCAACACTATTTGATTTAGTGCATCTATATTCATTCAGGTATCAACAATAATCAAATACATTATGTAGGAGATTTATACATTGTGATGCCGTAAATTTACATCATTCTGATGCACCAGATTTTTACACTGTGATGCACTTGATATACACATTATGATGCATCGGTTGTATATACTATAATGCACTAGTTGTATATACTATGATGCACTAGTATTTTCAGTGCAACACTATTTGTAATTTAGTGTATCTATTTTCATTCAAATATCAGCAGTAATCAAAAGTACTTTATACTAAACAAACACTAATCATTAAGAAGTAAAGTACTTAGTATTAAATAAACAGTTATCAAAAGTATTACAACTAAAATCTTAAAACATCCAATTGAATTTAAACTAAAGTTGTTCGATAATCAAAAGTACATAATTTTCAGTCACAAAGAGTACACGCTCATTAAACTTTGCCAACAACCTTTGATGTACTTTCACATTATCATTTGTTACAATTTTTGAACTATTTGGTTGATTCTTCATGTACGCTTCTGCTTCTTTAAATATTTTTGACTCTCTTTAATACCGAGAAGAATTATCTTTGCTAAGTACTTGGCACGCAAAAGCTTTATTTGTTCTTCATCAGTCCTACCTGTACCACCAAAATCCATTATTAAACATCTACTGCATCAATGCATTAAACCAAGTGCATCTTGCATACAAATACACGAGGCATTATGTGCCACATATGAACAACTACTACAACATTGTATCAAACATTCAAACACACACACACACATACACACACACACACACACACACACACACACACACACACACACTTGCTGACGCTTAAAAGACTACGCGTCTAATCTAATCTAGCCTTATATGTCACATACAAGAACCTAATGCATCACTACATCACATCGAATGCATCAAACATTCAAACACAGACACACATACTTTTCGATGCTTAAAACACTGCGCGCCTAACCTAATCTATCCTTATATGTCACATACAAGCATACAGACACATTTTTCTGCATAACCAAACCTACGCCTAAGCTAATTCAACGTTATATTCTGAAACTAAACAACTACTGCATCTTAGATCAATTTTCAAGTGCATTGCAACATCAAGCAAGCATATAGACATATTTTTCAACATAAGCAAACCTACGGCTAGCCCAATTCACCATTATATGCTGAAATTAAACACCTACTACATCTCAGATCAAATTCAGGTGCATCATTTTCTGCATAACCAAACCTAAACCTAACCTAATTCATCGTTATATGCTAAAACTAAACACCTACTGCATCTCACATCAAATTTAAGTGCATCATAACATCAAGCAAGCAAACAAACACATTTTTCCGCATAACCAAACCTATGCCTAGCCTAATTCACCGTCATATGCTGAAACGAAACACTTATTGCATCTCAGTTCAAATTCAAGTACATCGCAACATCAAACAAGCATACAGACACATTTTTCCGCATAACCAAACCTACGCCTAACCTAATTCACCATCATATGCTGAAACTAAACACATACTGCATTTCTGATCAAATTAAAGTGCATCGCAACATCAAACAAGTTTACACATATAAAATAGCCCACGCTTAGCCTACTTCATCTTTACACGCGACAAGTAAACACCTACTGCATCTCAGTTCAAATTCTAATGCATCAGACATACAACCAAGCATACAAACAATTTTACGCACATAAAACAACCTACGCTTATCATATTTCATCTTTACACATGACAACTGAACACCTATTGCATCTCAGTTCAAAATAGTGCATCAGAATGTAAAGTTAGTGCATCATAGGTATAGAGTCCCATTGAGATATTTTATCAAACACCTTGTATACATCCTTATACGCGGCAACTTTACACCTACTGCATCACAGTTCTCATTCCAGTACATCACACAAACAACAAAACTTACAAACAAAAATCCTAACAAATCGACAAAAACACGATTTTAACAAATAAAATTCTAGACACCAATTGCATTATAGTTCATAATCTGGTGCATCACTCATAAACATACACATCTAAACACTTTTGAATAAATCATATTACTGCATCAAATTGAATATAACTAACTTAAATTGACCAACAAAACACAATTCTAGTAAAAAATAATAATAACAGAATGATGTAATAACAAAATTAGGGTTCATATATCAACTTACGAGGTAGTTCAAGATGCGCTACATCCGATTTCACAATCATTAGCATAACGATGCAGTAACGTGTGTGAAAAGTGTGTGAAATTAGTGTGTGAAAACTGTGAGAAATTAGTGTGTGAAATTAGAGAGAAAAAGTGTGTGAAAATTAGGTGGAAAATGGGGAAGACGAATATAGGGTATGTAGGAAACGACGACGTTTGATCTTACACAGGTATTTCTCTTAATTAGAATGGGTATTTTGTATTGCTACAGATTTGCCCTTGAATTTTACAATATTTACAGAAAGGGCACCGCCCTTTTTGATCTTGCCCACCCTAATTCGACGGTTGAGATCGCTTCCCATCCTTTTCATTCTAAGGGCCTTTTCATTATATCTCTACCCATATATATATATATATATATACTACTTTATAAAACATTTGAGACATGCTATTAATAAAAGGCTTAAAAATTCAGATTCAACAAATTACTTATTAAAGATAGATTTGTCTTGTGCTAGGAAATCAAAACATACACATGAATATAACTTACATTACATCAGAAATTAATAGCCCATTTAATTGATTTGTAACATCCCATTTAATCTATCATTATGATTGTGATTTAAAAAAAAAAAAAAACGTCTAGACCTTAATTACCTTTTTAATGTACATTATAATCATGATTCATATATAAAGCCTGTACAACTTGTATCAGTAGACCAATTAGTAGCTAAAGCTGGATTAACACTAACACTGCCATCTGAAACACTACCACCATTATTCTCAATCTCCATACCCTCCAAAACACTACCATCGCTACCTATAACACTTCCAGAACCTCCCAAATCACCCTTACCATATTCAGTACCAGTACAAGTATCTCAAAATTGCAAATCTTCCATATCGGTAGCCGTATCACTACCCTTTGAGCTAGACCAAGTTAAAACCCTATTAAATGTGCCCTTAGTAGTATTCCCCAGCATATTATGGTGTTTCATTGTAGATTTATTCCCAGGTTTCATCGTACGAGTGGTTTTCTTAGGTTTAAGGAAATCATCTTTATTAACAGGAGGTGGAACCAAATTAGGTTTAGGATTAGATGATGGACCCGGATCTAACATGATTATTTAGAGATTAATCATATTAGGTTAGAGATATGGAAGATGGAAATGAAATTGAAAGTTTACGTTGAATAGTGAAAACAGCTTATAACTAATTTTTGAGTGAATAAAAAAAAAAAAAAAAAAGGAAAGATTAATGATAAATGGGTAAGGTTGAAACAGTGATCAACCCATGATGTTATTGAATTAAAATGAAGGATTTAAGAAATAAAATGAAGGATTTAATGAGATGTATTCCCAGATGACTAAAACCTTGTGGGAAAAGGATTGTACAAGGAAAAAGACTACAGCGGCTGCAACTGTTAATAGTATCAGCATTCATACATAGAACATGCTTATTATCATGAAAATCATCAAGCCAAGACCAATAACTCATACCATAATAATGGTCAGAACCAATAAAACAACACTCTGTATGCTGCATAAATTTAAACCCATAAACCAAAAGGAACCAAACCTGGTACAACAATAAATATAGGTCTTTGTATCCATACATAACCACCACAACATCCAACCAATCCTCCAAAACTGCCACATGCTAAATGTAAGCTTGTGCAGGTTGTACTGTTGGAATTATTATATCATGACATTCATATAAATAAACCAAGTACATCAAAGTGAGCATATAGCGGAAGCAATTATAACAAGACCATAATATGTAATTAATTAATCAAAACATAAATAGTAAACGTACCTTTATGATTCTAGCCCGAACAAGAATCAAAGCAATCTTCCAGAACCAAGAACCCTAATTAGGGTTTATAAGGATTATATGAATTACCCCTTACCTTTTTGTAATTCAATCCAAGAATCAAACAATAGTGTGTTTGATTCACGTTCTTGTACACACGTACTAATTCAAGGAAAAGTTTATGCAAGTAATAATCACAAAACAATTTTAGATGCAAGAAAACGAAACCCTTAGGGGTGTTCGGTTTGATGATCGATCAAAGAAAAAGAAGGAGAAGAAAACACCAAGTTGTGTGTGTACAAGTTATTAGAAAAACCTACACCTTGGGTTTGCTTATATACTACACAATACTTGGAGCTCAAGGCACAATGGGAGTGGGTTACACCCTTGGGCCGATCGGTTTTGGAACCCCTAGGGGATTCCGGAACCTTCTCTTGTTTCCATGTATTGTCTAGTAATTAGTTTCCTAATCTTCGTTTAATAATTAATTAGTCATTAATCAATAATACTAATTATTATTTATTTGTTATGTGTTTAATAATTAATTATAACATTTTATAAATAATTATTACATTTCCTCTTCATACGTATTGTGTGCAATCCCGTGATCTCGAGTTCGATCCTAACATACGTCTACTAAAATAATGTCCATATTCTAACAGCTCCCACTTGGACATATTTTAATAGTGTAATCACATCGGTTAGCGTCTTGCAACACGCCGATGCCTCTAGTACGATCTCGAGCAAGGCTCCTGGACAAACCTTTTAATGATTTCTCATTATTATTATCCTTTTATTTCTAATACCACGTTAATAAGGATATGGATTAAAGTCATTCCTTAATTAACCATTCTGTTTCTCGTTGTTTATGATTGATTAAGATTACCAAATCTTCTGAACATATTCAGGTGAGATCTTGGGTACGGCCGTACATGCATCTTACCAACCCTACGAGGGGCCCAGCAGTATTAAACTCCAAAAATAAATTTGAAGGAACAAATTCTATCTTGACTACAAGCAAAACTCACAAACTTTGTAACATTTCCGAAAACAACCCTTATTACTAACAGTTACGTATAGCGTTAAATTGTTCCACAAAAATGTACTACATTCATGACACTTATCTTGCATCTCAAGTCTGAGGATAACTTCTCATGATTTACTTAATAACAAAATCCATAAAGTAACATCATGTAGTTGGGATAAGTCCTATATTCAGTATCATCGAATATCATCTGAAATGGCATGTCTACGCATCAATATACTTTAAGTATATTATACCAACCTTCAGATTTGTCTTAATTTAATAATATTCCCATATTATTAACTGACAACGGACAATTTAAAAATAACCTTTATTCATGGATTTAAACATACAAATATAGGATACAATATATTATAAATTAAACATACCATGTATTTCAATTTATTATAATAATTGTTTAACATCCCTTATCCAAATACTAAATAGATCAATGCATGATAACTCTTGTTGATGAATTATGTCTCAAGTAATGACATTCCTACTTGTTGACAAAACATAAATCATCCAACTTTGATCTATCGGAATTTTAAGAATACATATTTCAAGAATTCAACTATTGAAATTCTTATATGTTCATAGTCAACTATTTTGATAATGCCATATTTCATAAAAATGTGAGACATCCTTAACCACCAATTTATGATAATTAAACTTCCAAACATTTTAAAGTTTAAAGTATTCTTATTCTTTTAATGTATAATGCAACTATGCTTTTAATAAGCATAACTAGTAATAGCCAAGAATTAAATCCTTACCATAACTAGCATTGAGTGTCATCTCAATTTCATTAGCATCATTGTATGCAACAACAATATGCTATTAAAACTTTCCGTAAACCATAATATCTATTGTGTAATGTTTAATGCCCTTCAAACTTTCAAGTTTGTTGGCCATGACAATTTTCACAACCATTGAAAAATTGTTCATCTATATAATTTGAAGCTGTTCCAGTTTTAGGATGTAATTCTATAATCAAACATATTCTTTTTACAAGTTATCTAATAACTTATAATTAGATATTAATATTGCCAAATCATCTTGTAATCAAGTATGATACAACTAAACATGATATACATGAAAAATCTATTAGTCATACTTAGATTTTATTCATGTCATACATATTTATTTAGACTTTCTAAATAATATATCATGTTATATATTAGATTTATTTACCGCACATGTTTCAACAATAAACATTGATTCCAAGGTTATATGTCTTATTTCCTAAATCTTACAAGTAAAATTTCATTCCATTCTAAGACTTAACATTTACTTATATGGAATATCACTTTTCATATGTTCCACAACATATATGATTTAAGAAATTAAACATAATACTCCCACTAGCTTTTAGGAATATTTAGAAATTATCTTATTTTAATTATAAACCAAACATGGATTTAATAATTAAACATAAAATAATCTTCTAGATGCATGCATTTATCCATCCATGGATTATTGCACCATGTACACTTCCAAAGATTTATTTGAATTCATGAACTCCTTTTGATTACTTATCGTCCTCGCTTAAGTAATCATTCATGAAAGAGTTTTGATATTCTATTGTCAATTTCATATAAATGAAACTAAATATGACAATCATAATCTTTATATATTTAATGTGTTTTAGAAAAGAATATTCAATCACAGTTAATTACTTAAATGTGATTAATAATCTTGTCTTAAAACATACATTAAATACGTGTACAACTTTGTCCATATGATTTCTATACAAAGATTTAAACCACAAAGATTACCTTATCTTTGAAGAAACTCATCTTCATTTTCTAGTCTAACTATTAAGATAAACCACATTTCTAAAATTGATTATCTTTATGGACAGCATCTTAATCATTCATATCATGTATACTTTACCCAATTTCATATTTGGTAATGTAACATAATGATTATCAGGTTTACAATAATCCTGTAAATCATAGCCCTCAGCATATTAATCAAATATCTGAGATATATATTGCTATTCTATGAATGATAATTCCATCATTTTGAGATTTAACATTTAAATATCAAACTTCATCAACATCTTGAGATTTAACATTTAAATGTCAAACTTCATCATGATATTCACTAGTGTATTTTAGAAGATTATGTATATTGTAATTTTATCTTTTAAAGATCAAAACTCCCACTTGCTTTTAGCAATTTAAAGACTATCTTTAAATACTAAGCAATAATACAATATTCTCTTTTGGGATATTACAAATACATATTGATAGTTCCTAACTTTATTTTGTTAATAACTTCTTCATAAGCAGTTACACAAATTTGGAACTTCAATTTAAGACTTAATGTGATTCATCACATTCATCACATTCCATCATATGATAATGTCTTATTAATCTTCTATGTTGGAGTTTTATTAAATATGTCCAAGTCATACTTAACATTCTAACCTTGATAACTTTTGAAAGAAAAGAAGTCATAGTTATCTTTAATCAAACAATATATAACAAGAGTTTGATTTTTCCTAACTGAACATACCATACACATTTGATATTTCATTAGTATCAATATTGTAAGACAATCTAACAATATTTAAGATAACCATATTTGCTTTGACTTGTCTATTTACCAACTAATTCATTTTAATGGTATAATAATATCCAAGCCTTTTACATGCCTTATAACACAAGTACTTTTTACAAAGTTACTTCATGTTCATGTCTTTACAAGAAAACATAAACTGTTATAATCCCACTATACGTTACAAGTCATTTAACAATTTAATAACTTCATGTATATGTCTTAATTAAAAAAAAAACATAACAATATAACGTCTTACTTTATTATAAGTCTTGTAACAATTAAAAGACTTTATGTTTATATCTTTACAATGAAACATAAACATGTTTAACTAAAGTAGTTATGAACACCATCTTTTGGTTTCAATAGTAATTCCAAGTTAATATATTACTTCACAATAATGTAAATAACATTATTTCTTCATTTATTTATGTCATTCCAAGAACACATAAATATTCAGATTGAAGTAGCATTAGATTACTTAATTAATTTATGTCATTCCTTGAATTCATAAATATAATAATTACAGTAGTCTTGATCATATTGACACATGTTCTAATAGGTATCTAATTTAGAAACTGCAAATTCTCATAGTTCAATTACATCAGTTGATCTGCTAGTAATGAAAATATGAAATTCACCTTGTTGTTGCAATCTAGTTAAGTCTCACATAACATAAATTGTAACACCAAGTGTTTCTTGAATTAGCTTAGTATAATTCATATTAGAACATTATTCTCTTACCTTGTTAGTCAAGAGAATCCATTGAATCATATCTTTATGAGTTGTTTCTTGCACACAATAAAGATAACATTACTCCCACTTGTGCATGGAACAACCTCATATAGTTGATAAACAACATGCCATGCATTTGTCTATGTGTTCAATATGATTGTGTCATAGATTTTAGCATAACTAGTAGATGTAGAACAACAATGTCTAGTAAGGAAACGTACAAGACTATCCTTAAAAGTATGAGTGTCTACACTTGGAAAGTAATTATCTTTAGCTACCAAGATATCAAAGCTTGTAACTCCCACTGAATTAAAGATCATTACAATAATTCCTTATTCAGTGATAAGTACACAATACTCCCACTGAATTTGACAACATTGTAAATGTTTCCTATCCAGTGAAAGCAAATAGTGTGCTTTTAACTTTCCTACACCTTTAAATGTCCATACGTAACAATTACTTATGCATTAAAAGGTGTATTCTACTATGTAAATGATGGACTATCCACCAAATGCTATTAACTTGAAAAATTGGGCATGCAATTTCTTCCTTAATAGGTCTACCATCCTACAATGTATGTAGCACCTTTAAAATCGTAAAAACAACTAGTTTGTCTTTAAACATTTTGCAGTAATTAGTCTAGCTTCTAATTATAATAACTCATAAAATGTCATACATAATTTTCTGTTAACCAAATATCATATTTGTTACTAAGAATTTAATCACCGAATGAGGATGATAAAATCCCTATGAAAAATGTATGCAATTTTCTTAACCATTAAAATTTGCTATGAGTTATATTAGAATTTAGACATATCTAATATTCCTATTATCCTTTCTCATTCATGAAAAGGAACAGGATTGTGTCTCACTCTTCCTTCATAGAAAAGAGACTTCTTTTGTCTTTCAAGTAAATATTTCTTAATCAAACATTTGTTTGAAAACAGAACTCGATCAATTTACCAAAGCCCAAAATACGTTTACGGTTTGAATGTTGCATTAACGAATTACAAAATTCAATTTCAGTATTTTCGATAATTAGATCTTTAAGAAAATAAAATACCCATTGGTAAATATTCATATAAACCATAGTATTTTCTTAAAGCTAGGATCCTAAATTGACATAGTACCATTACATCAGTTGATCTGCTAGTAATGATAGTATTCAACAAGGTAATTGTCGAACAATAATTGCCAATATCATATTGCAATTCCTAGATTTATGGGATCTACAATCACAAAATATTTGTATTGTAAGCATGTTTAGTCCCCATCTTAATGCCTTGAGTCCAAGTCTCACTTCCTACTCAATTTAAGTCTTCTAACTTAAAAACTGCAAACTCACAAATCCATCACATCAGTTGATCTGCTAGCAATGAATTTCTGAAATTTACCTCTCCATTGCAATCTTGCCAAGTCTCACATGACGTAAATTACAACTTAAAGTGTTCTTAATTAGATGGCATTCAACTTAATTTTATAAGGGTATTAAATTTTGACGTGTAATCAAAATAATGTATGAAGAAGCATGCATACAACTTCATAACATTGGTTTTACAAAACATTTTTATCACCAATTTGCTAAGATTAAAATAACAAAGTTTTGATTGAGGTATCGGGTTCACTAATTAAAGAATAACCATCAATTATCGTCCACTATATCGTACTTTTGCATAAGCCCGAAAGCTTAGTGTTTCGGATAATCATTGTGGAATTGTGGATTATTCACCCTTAAGATGACAATGTACATGTAATGGTTGTTCGGTAAGTCTAATTTACACACAAACGAGCGTTAAGACATGAATGTTGTCTATCTAAGGCCACAATTTAATGCGTTGCCATCCTTATACCCATCTTATAGTGTGTAAACTTCGGTCGAGCCTATTTAACCATTACGTACAAAAACATCAATCAACCAATTCTTTGAAATTTAAACTCTTAAAAACCAAAACAATTTCGCCATTATTTAGTCCGTATTATTTTTCTATTCAAAAAATTACCCTTTTCGTTTATATAAACATGTCTAACACAATAAATAAACAAAACAAGTAATTTGCAATAAAAAATAAAACAACTAACTAAACACATATACATAATCATAACAATTAAATATGTATAAAACATGTAGCCACATGCAAATCTTATTAAAGAGTCCTATTAATAATCAAATCTAGGCGTATAACGTATTAATTCAATTAGGGCTTTCTTTTTCTTGGAAAAAGAGCCACATACATCGATAAATCGATTGCGTAAGCCAAAATTAAATAAATACCACATAGCGCATAATTGATTACTTAATATTGGAGTCTTCCCCAATTCGACATCTATTAAAATATACATGTTTTAATATAACTTAACCATTAATATATATAAGCAATTTAAACCATTTAAATAACACAATAAAAATCCATGCAAACATGCACTTTTCATGGATTTGGCTTAACAATTAACATATTGCACCAAGATCGTTTACTAAAACGCATAAACAATTACATGACATCTTAGGGTTTCTAATTAGGTTTTAATAAAATTAAAAGCAAAACCCTAAAAACCCTTAAAGGTCATTCGACCCAAATTAGGGTTAGGGATAAAAAAACATAAACCCTAAAAAAAACATGTAACTATACGAATCAAAATCCAATTTTTATGCGTTGCGATAATTAATTACACATTATAACGGCTCTAGATGCCACTGTTGGAATTATTATATCATGACATTCATATAAATAAACCAAGTACATCAAAGTGAGCATATAGCGGAAGCAATTATAACAAGACCATAATATGTAATTAATTAATCAAAACATAAATAGTAAACGTACCTTTATGATTCTAGCCCGAACAAGAATCAAAGCAATCTTCCGGAACCAAGAACCCTAATTAGGGTTTATAAGGATTATATGAATTACCCCTTACCTTTTTGTAATTCAATCCAAGAATCAAACAATAGTGTGTTTGATTCACGTTCTTGTACACACGTACTAATTCAAGGAAAAGTTTATGCAAGTAATAATCACAAAACAATTTTAGATGCAAGAAAACGAAACCCTTAGGGGTGTTCGGTTTGATGATCGATCAAAGAAAAAGAAGGAGAAGAAAACACCAAGTTGTGTGTGTACAAGTTATTAGAAAAACCTACACATTGGGTTTGCTTATATACTACACAATACTTGGAGCTCAAGGCACAATGGGAGTGGGTTACACCCTTGGGCCGATCGGTTTTGGAACCCCTAGGGGATTCCGGAACCTTCTCTTGTTTCCATGTATTGTCTAGTAATTAGTTTCCTAATCTTCGTTTAATAATTAATTAGTCATTAATCAATAATACTAATTATTATTTATTTGTTATGTGTTTAATAATTAATTATAACATTTTATAAATAATTATTACATTTCCTCTTCATACGTATTGTGTGCAATCCCGTGATCTCGAGTTCGATCCTAACATACGTCTACTAAAATAATGTCCATATTCTAACATGTACCACATCCAAGACTTATGTAATACCATCAATAACACCATTTAAACTCCTTCTAGTATCCACCATACTCATACCCTTAATAGACATATTCCAAATAACGGCAGCCTTTTCCACTTCTACAGAACGCTTAATCTTTAAACCCATAAGCATCAACCTTATATATTGTGTCAACAACAAGCTTGAAAACAATATCTTCATTCCTAAACTCTTTCTAAAACAACCTATAGTTCCTCTCTTTCCAACGAGCTGTTCTAATAGTCACCCCCGATACAATTTCAGCCCAGATACAAGATACATCATCCAATCTAAGTGCACGTGTTCTTTCCTTAGTAAATCCAAGTGCAACAAGACAAAATGCAAAGTGGTCAAAGGAATATCAAAACGTGGTTATTCCGGGATTGGGGATCATTTTGGTGTAGTTTGGATGCACATGTTTTGGTTTGGAGCGAATTACCAATTTTTACCAAGTTTGGACAATGCATGAAACAAGCTGAGCTTGGCCAATTTTTCAAAGTAGGAAACGTATACGAAAATGGTAAATGATTACCATTCATGATTCTCAGTTGCATGGTTAATGGAGACGTGAATTAAAATGGGTAGGTCGTGTATAAAATTTACAAGTGAATGAGCCAAAGCAAACGGCATACGCGACTTAGCAAAACAAAATAATAACACAAGGGTGCGTTTTGGGCTTAGGAGTCTGGTGGGCTCAATTGGCTGCGCAGGCCAAAAAAAATTTTAAGGGTCCGTTTAGTGTTGTGTGGGTTGGGTTCAGGCCCAATGTGTTTAGTGAGTAAATTGGCAATTTTTCGTAAGCTCGGGAATTTATAAATCATGTTTGATTATTTTACGAAACGTATATTTGTAAATATTAACGTTTTTAATTTATTCTCAATCTTAGACTATTGTGGTTTGTGTGTTGAGCATCGTTCCAAGGTAAAATAGTGAATCTCAAACAACGTTGTGATTTAAATTGTCATAATATGAGAGAAAAAAAAATTTGTTACCGGTAAAATGGTTATTAGATAACGTAATAACATTTTATTCATTAATTAACATTTACTAAACGAAGAAAAAATTACGAGAGGTTATATATATATATATATATATATATATATATGATTTGGTTTCATTGAGGACACTGGAAGTCATGATTCCGAAAACATCTATATCTCCGAAATCCACCAATAATATCATTCCACCTCATTTCACCTCATTCAAACTTTTTCCATACCTCCCAACCCCATTTTAGTGGCAACCATGCCTTTTTCATACCTCCCAACTTTTTTTTTTTTTTTTTAATAATAAATTAAATTAAACAATTTAAATAAAACATAAATATTTCATTAATAATTAAAATAACATTACATAATACTTGGGGAAAAAAATACATTATTAAATCTAAAAATCCGTAGGCCATCCATATGTCTCCGCGTACCCACGTTTTTTGTTGATAATGAAATCTCGCATAACCTGATTGGTTATGTGTTCGTGCGGCTCGTTGTAGAATTTCAGTGCCCGAATCATAGCCTTTTCTTTAGTATTTTCGATTTGTGTCTGCAGCAACTGGTGGGACAATTGATCCTTTGCACGTTTATCTGCCATGGCCTCATCCAACGCTAGTGCTTTCTTTGACGTATACTGCCCAATAAACTCAGCAGCACTATTCTTTGTCGACGCCTCACTAGCGGTCTTTTTCCCTTTTCTTTTTGAAACAGGAGTTGTGTCGTCATTTAGATCCGGAATAACAGGATCAATATTGTCATTGCTTCCGGACCCATAAAAGCTAGTGATGCAGGGCACGTTCAGGCTCCCGCTCCTCTGGCTTAGCCGTCGTTTCTTTGGTCAACAAAAATTACAACGGATCAAGTCCAGGGTCTTGTCCCTCCCAAAGTGACCAGCAAGACCCCCTGCGTGGCTTTCTAAAATGATTGAATCACGTAATGAACTCAATGGGACACATAAACGAGCACCCTTATAAAGATATCCGTCATGCTTGTAAAAATCTTGAAAGGGTTTGCTGTGACATTGGCTCCAAATATTTCTAAAGTCTGGGTCATCTTGGTATAATTCTCGAATAGTATCAAAACCACATACCTGAACCTTCATTGCTGAAGTTAGAACATGTCGTCGACTTAAAGCATCGGCAACGATATTAGACGCACCTGGCTTATGACGGATGACAAAGGAATAAGCTTGTAAGAACTCAACCCATTTGGCATGACGGGGTTTGAGCTTGTGTTGTCCATTGATATATTTGAGAGCTTCATGATCAGAAAAAAGAATAAATTCGTTAGACAACAAGTAATGACGCCAATACTCCAAACTTCGTACAATGGCATAAAATTC
The DNA here is from genome assembly GCA_030686995.1 of Artemisia argyi. NCBI lineage: Eukaryota > Viridiplantae > Streptophyta > Magnoliopsida > Asterales > Asteraceae > Artemisia > Artemisia argyi. Next base: position 198,243,175 of record CM060689.1, on the reverse strand, counting down.
CTTATCATATATCGAATATTTGCGACGAGCTTCATTAAACTTTTCGCTAAAAAAAGCGATTGGTTGCTGATTTTGGCTTAACACACCACCTATACCAAGCCCAGAAGCGTCACATTCAACTTGAAACACTTCGTCAAAATTCGGAAGAGCTAGAACAGGGGCTTGTGTAACCCTTCGTTTTAACTCATCAAATGCGTCTCCTGCTTCTTTAGTCCACTGAAATTTCCCACTTTTCATACACTCCGTCATAGGGGCGATAATGCTACTAAAGTTTCGAATGAAACGGCGGTAAAAAGATGCCAACCCGTGAAAACTACGAATATCGTGAATCGTAGTGGGTGTAGGCCAACTTGTAATCGCTTCCACCTTTGTGCTATCCATTCGTAATCCATCGCCTGAAACTAAGTAGCCAAGAAAGGTAACTTCTTTAGTAAGAAAATGACACTTCTTCCCGTTTGCATACAATTTTTGTTCCCACAAAACCGAAAAAACTTCTCGAAGGTGTGACAAATGTTGCTCGGTATCTCTGCTAAAAACCAAAATGTCATCAAAATAAACAACAACAAAACGACCTATAAAAGGTTTAAACACATGGTTCATAAGACGCATGAAAGTGCTAGGTGCATTTGATAAACCGAAAGGCATCACCATCCATTCATACAACCCATCACGTGTCTTAAAAGCAGTTTTCCATTCATCTCTAGGTCGCATGCGAATCTGATGATACCCGCTTCGCAAATCAATTTTCGAAAAAATCGTCGACCCATGTAACTGATCAATCAAGTCATCGAATCGCGGAATGGGAAATCTGTATTTAACGGTTATTTTGTTCACTGCTCTACTGTCAATGCACATACGAAAAGTGCCTCCATGTTTCGAAACTAACAATGCTGGTACGGCGCACGGGCTCATGCTCTCACGTATGAGTCCTTTTTCAAGTAATTCGTTAACTTGACGATGTAACTCTTCAAACTCTTTTGGGTTCATGCGATAGGCTGGCTTGTTAGGAATAACTGAGCCCGGTACAAAATCGATACAATGTTGTATTTCCCTCATTAGTGGCAACCCGGGTGGAATATCTTCGGGAAAAACGTCCCAAAACTCAGCTAACAAAGGTTGGATTACACATGGAACGGTTGGTACAATTTCATTTGCTTGTGCCACTATTAAAGCAAGCATGATGATGAGGTGAAAAATGATCCGTTTTTAGGGGGTCATTTAAGCCCGAATTCGATTTTATTTGATCAAATATTGCCCTAAATCGTTCCTTTTGTGATTTTAGGTGTTTGGAGAGTGAATTCTGGAAAAGAGGCTATTTTGGACGTTTTTGGAGCATAAAATGAAGAAAACGACAAAGTACCAAATCCAAGCTGGAATTACAAGGTGACGGCGTCAAGGATTTACTCTTGACGGCGTCAGAAAGGGTGAATATTTTACCGTAGGTTGTGAAGGCGTCAGATGAAGAGATGACGGCGTCAAAGTGGCCAAAGATTAATTTACCGTAGGTGGTGACGGCGTCACCAAGGCCGTCACAATTGGATCTAGGGCGTCCGAGGAAGTTATTGGCGGCTGGCTGACGGCGTCAGAATTAACTCTTGACGCCGTCAGGACGATTTTCCTATATATAGTTTTCTAGTTTTTTCATTAAAAAAGAGGAGAAGTTTTGGTGAAACCCTAAAGACGATTTTGGTGCCTCTTTTACAGGTTTTTCAAGGGTTCCAAACCCTTGATACCTTGCATTGTAATTGAGATAAGTATACTCTTAATTCAATCAATATGTCTATGTGTTGGTTGTTTATCTTTTGTTCTTATCTTAATTCTACTATGCTAGGCTAGATTTACTTTGTGTTTGCTTAGATCTAATGAAACCTAGATGTTGATTATGTGTTAATTACTTGTCTATTCTTGTTCTTGGATGAATGATATTATATGTTAGGCTTAAGAAAACTGGCAGATCTCCAAATGGTAACATGCTTGAACGTCTTAAGAAACATGAACCGAGGCGTACTAGGTCTTTATTGGTTGTATTTAATGCATGAGCCACTGTTTACAATCCCTATAGTTGTGATGGGTCATGGTGTAGGAGGAGATAAGAGCTCATAGAGTTGGGGAGTTATGTATGCCACCCCACGAATGGTATTAAGGAATACAATCCGTCATCCATACAAGTATAACAAGTAATTGACATGTAAAAGATATCTAGGGAGTAATGAAGTCTAAGTAAACACAATTTCTCCAAATACTGCTCACAACCTTAGTTTAATATTAGTTTAATTTCATTTTCATTAGTTTAATTAGTTATAAAGTAGTTTTTGGGTTAGTTGAATAACAACTAATTCCGCCCACTCCTCCAAAACCCGAGATTTTACTTGCTTTCATAAAATATAAAAATACAAAAAATAATCATCTTTCATCTTTAGAACTAATAATTAGGCTTTCTAATCCTAGCGACACTATTCCTAAGCTGAACGATCAATCCCCCGGTACTTGTCACTATACTATACTACAACGATCAGGTACACTGCCTGGTGGGGGTTGTAAGCCTCGCGAGATCCCTCGAGAGGTAAAGCAAGGTGCGATTCCCACGCATCAAGTTTTTGGCGCCGCTGCCGGGGAATAGTTATTGTCTAGGTTAGGATTTCTTTTTGTTAGGTCTACTTGCTAGATTCCTTTCTAGTAAGATTTTTATTTTTATTTTTAGGTCTTCTTTAGTCTATCTTATTTCTTTGTGTCTTTGTTCGTAAACTGTTTCGATGGATCACAATAACATTGATCGGCTGATTCCTGTTATTCGTGTTTTTCGTCGTAGGATGTTCCAATTGCCCGCCCCACTCCCTTTAGCAGAAAATGAGAACCCACCTAACCTCTCACCCAACCACCACTTTGACAATTATTCTGAGCTAGAAGAGTCTGATCATGATGATGACCGTAGGGCCAGTCCTTTCTACTATTCAGACTCCGATGAGGATCTTGATGATGGTGACGTAATCAATGAGGATAGAATGGAAGAGGAAATAAACCCCCTTAGGTATGTGGACCCTAGAACTAGGATTGAGTGCGATAGTTCATTTAACATGCAATTCCTTTGTAAGATTGGATTTATGAGCTTTAATGCCTATCTCAACTCATCTCTTCCAATGAACATAATCTCACGTAACGAATATAATAAAATCATGGTAGATGAGTTAGAATACAAAGGGGACAACGTTGTTGCTAAGGCAATACCGTTGCACGTGTTTGTAGGAAGGTTGGTTTATCTTGTTGAGTTCATGGTTATGGAAAATTTAGGAGAGTTTATTGATAATAAGTTGACCCAAGTTGTGTGTGGAAAACCCTTCAAACGATTGACCAACCTTGATGAGAAACTCATAGAAGGGTTAATTACATTCTCGGATGGGGATGAAGATTTTGTTTACCAAATGCCCCGTGCACACCCTAGGTTCAAAGATTTTTCCATGGAAAAGTGTAGTAGGTATCCGCCCATGGAAATGCTAAGCGAGAATGATAAGAGAAAAGGACTTAAGTACACGCATGAAAAAAATAAAAAATACTATCGCGGGTGCCTAGAGTTAGGAGAAGAATATAAGAAAGATGAGGCGACTATTAGATGGCTCACGCTTGGTTATGTGAGCATAAGCGATACACGGTAACCCACGACTTTGAGTCTAGCTACAAGACTCGTAAATAAAGAAAAGCGCTTCTTGGGAGGCAACCCATGTTTTGTGTGATTTTAATTGTTTGATTGTTATTTGCTTCCGTATGCATGTTTTATTTTTATTGTTGGTTGATCATGTTTCTCAATTAAAATGTGAAATACTTTATTATGTTGTTTTGCCTAGTCTTAACTTCAACCTAAAGGTATTTTTGCAAAAGATAAGTGTAAGGGGAAACCCCAAATATGTTTTTAAGAAACAAACCGATCATGATTCTCCACAATATTTAATGAACATGTATATTCGTATTTGTTAGAGTCAAATGCTTGTATCGAGTCATAATGAAGTTTTGCAGGATTTTCCAGGAAGTAGGACAAGGTTTTTCCAGAAATTTTCCGGAAACTTAACATAAAGATTTCTGCAGGTCCATTCTGACGGCGTCAGGCAGTTGCTCTTGACGGCGTCAGGAGTAAAAATCTGGAAATTTTACCGGTTTTGTTTTTCTAACGGAGTCTTATGGTTTTTGTGAATTATTAAGTTTTATAATCTCCAGGAAATCTGCAAACTTCATTCCACAAGCATTATATCTTACTTTGTTTTCTAGGATTTAGTAACTTATATAGGATGCCGCCGATTTTACGCGAGGTTGCCTTGTCTATTGTTGTCAGGATTTACAGGTTATTTAAGATAAGAAGATGATTTATATTCTGGAAGGGAAGCTTTGATTGTTCATTTTCTTGGAGGAAGATTTAACCTGGCCAACCTATAATCCATACCGAGCGAATCAGGGGAGTATTTGATTTCATTCTCTTTACTTCTTAACTTTTACATTCTTTACTTGAACATTGGGGACAATGTTCATCCTAAGTGTAAGGGGAGGGTAAAAAGATGATACCTTACATATGCACTTTCGCTTGAGTTTGTTTTGTTTGATAGTAGATGTGTAATAAAACTATGAGAAATACTTGTTAGTGTAATTTTAGCGCCAAATTTAAAATTTTTTACAACATTTAGGAGTGAAACTTTAGCCATAGCAAGCGTCTCATGGATAGGAGGTTGTATGACTAGCACATAACCGTATATTCAGAAAAATTTTCCACCCAAAGATGTGAGGTTCGCCTTTAGTTTTGATAGGAAAAGCATTTATTATTGGTGCTTATGAGTGTACCGGTAGCATTTAGATTCTAGAACTTGCGTTAGTGATGCATCCCGAGACCGCTAGTGAGACTACATTCGTGTAGTAGGATTTACTACATGATAAGAGGCATTAGGATCACCCTTGTGTTAAACCCGTATTATAATTACTTGACCATTTAAGTCATATTACTTGGCTAGTTAAGTCAACTAATTTTTCCCACACCCTTTGCGTTGTACTCATTTTTAGTACACGAAACCCCTAGTACACCCCTCCGAGCCTATCTTTTCGTTTCTAACTTTAAGCATCTTACTTAAAGGAAGAATTTGTTACACCCCACTTAAATGTACAACCAAATCGCCTTAGCCTTCCGTGTATGCGCTCATTTTTAGTGCATTATTGTTATTTGTTAAACCCTAAGTTAACTTTCTAATTGATTACATGGTTGCTAAGTCGAGTCATATCATTGTACATATTGTTTTGGGACGATTGGGACTCATGGGTAAGTACTTATTTTATGGAGTAATGGGGAAGAACATAATATTATTACCCCCATATGTACGTTAATCTTAAAAGTGCTCCAAGTGTTTTGATTTTCTTAATTCGAGTCATTAGAATAGTTTAATGTAAAGTATGTAAAGATTCAAGTGTAAGGGGATTGCTCATACCCCTATGATGTATTATTTTGGATGGTAGGGTAAGAGTGTATGCAAAAAAAAAAAAAAAAAAAAAAAAAAAAAAATCGAAAAAATTAAGAAAAAGAAAAAAAAAATAGAAAAGAAAAAGAAAGAAAAAACATACGGACTACCATCCCGTTTTCATTCTACGTTCATTTTATGTTTTTGTTATTTTTCATTTATTAGCTTAAGTCGAGTCTAGTCTTGGCTTAGCAACGCCATCTTGTACATGTAATTTACTAAGATTGTTAACTCGCCACCAGTAAAATTCCCTTTATCCAACAAAACCGTGTAATTCATATCCCTACACCTAACGTTATAACCCTTTTAAAAGACCTCTTTGATAGTTTATCCTAGGTGCTTACGCCATGTGGTGGAGGTTTGATCCTTTCCCAAGCCTATGGTAATCTATTTTGCTATGACAGGTAGTGAGAGATATCTTCCATTTCCATAATGTTATATTACTTTATTACACCCGAGAGATGTGAGTATCTAAACATTATTTGTGAGGTGCTTGTGTATGACCTCCGTGCTTGTCTATTGGTCTTTAGTGGAACGATTATTTGTTGTAATTACTTTTATATTAGTGTTAAATGACCCCTAACTTGTCTTTTGAGTAGAATAAAAGCTCATTTGCTTGAGGACAAGCAAATCTCAAGTGTAAGGGTATATGATGAGGCGAAAAATGATCCGTTTTTAGGGGGTCATTTAAGCCCGAATTCGATTTTATTTGATCAAATATTGCCCTAAATCGTTCCTTTTGTGATTTTAGGTGTTTGGAGAGTGAATTCTGGAAAAGAGGCTATTTTGGACGTTTTTGGAGCATAAAATGAAGAAAACGACAAAGTACCAAATCCAAGCTGGAATTACAAGGTGACGGCGTCAAGGATTTACTCTTGACGGCGTCAGAAAGGGTGAATATTTTACCGTAGGTTGTGAAGGCGTCAGATGAAGAGATGACGGCGTCAAAGTGGCCAAAGATTAATTTACCGTAGGTGGTGACGGCGTCACCAAGGCCGTCACAATTGGATCTAGGGCGTCCGAGGAAGTTATTGGCGGCTGGCTGACGGCGTCAGAATTAACTCTTGACGCCGTCAGGACGATTTTCCTATATATAGTTTTCTAGTTTTTTCATTAAAAAAGAGGAGAAGTTTTGGTGAAACCCTAAAGACGATTTTGGTGCCTCTTTTACAGGTTTTTCAAGGGTTCCAAACCCTTGATACCTTGCATTGTAATTGAGATAAGTATACGCTTAATTCAATCAATATGTCTATGTGTTGGTTGTTTATCTTTTGTTCTTATCTTAATTCTACTATGCTAGGCTAGATTTACTTTGTGTTTGCTTAGATCTAATGAAACCTAGATGTTGATTATGTGTTAATTACTTGTCTATTCTTGTTCTTGGATGAATGATATTATATGTTAGGCTTAAGAAAACTGGCAGATCTCCAAATGGTAACATGCTTGAACGTCTTAAGAAACATGAACCGAGGCGTACTAGGTCTTTATTGGTTGTATTTAATGCATGAGCCACTGTTTACAATCCCTATAGTTGTGCTGGGTCATGGTGTAGGAGGAGATAAGAGCTCATAGAGTTGGGGAGTTATGTATGCCACCCCACGAATGGTATTAAGGAATACAATCCGTCATCCATACAAGTATAACAAGTAATTGACATGTAAAAGATATCTAGGGAGTAATGAAGTCTAAGTAAACACAATTTCTCCAAATACTGCTCACAACCTTAGTTTAATATTAGTTTAATTTCATTTTCATTAGTTTAATTAGTTATAAAGTAGTTTTTGGGTTAGTTGAATAACAACTAATTCCGCCCACTCCTCCAAAACCCGAGATTTTACTTGCTTTCATAAAATATAAAAATACAAAAAATAATCATCTTTCATCTTTAGAACTAATAATTAGGCTTTCTAATCCTAGCGACACTATTCCTAAGCTGAACGATCAATCCCCCGGTACTTGTCACTATACTATACTACAACGATCAGGTACACTGCCTGGTGGGGGTTGTAAGCCTCGCGAGATCCCTCGAGAGGTAAAGCAAGGTGCGATTCCCACGCATCACATGACAGAATGTGGGTTAAGTTTAGTTAAACCCACGAACTGAGATTTGCTAAGTATAAGTGCATCAGAAGGGTCTTGTCTTGTGTCAAGTGGTGCTAACATGATATTTATTCCATCTTTTTTGAAACTATATGTATTCAGAAACCCATCGTGTTTGGTTCTCCTATCGTATTTCCAAGGCCTTCCCAACAAAATGTGACATGCGTCCATGGGAATCACTTCGCACCACACTTCGTCTTTATATTTTTTGCCAATTGAAAAATGAACTAGACAACGTTTACTAACCTTAACGACATTTCCTTTTTTTAACCATGTTAGTTGATACGGTTCTGGATGATCTTCCACATCAAGACCTAGTTTCTCGTCCATGCTTGTGGCTACCATATTTTCACAGCTGCCACCATCGATGATGACACTACATACCTTCCCTTTAGAGGTACATTTAGTTCGAAATATGTTATTTCGCAGCCGTTACGCGTCATCAACACTTTTTGACACCGCTACGTTGAGAACACGTTGTGTTACCAAGGCCTCACCACAATCAGCATATACAACTTCATCTTCTTCATTTGCTTCTTCCTCATTATCAGTGTCGTATACAGGTGTTGTTTCTTCAACTAAAGTCAGCATTTGTTTGTTCGGACATTCCCTTTCGAGATGACCCATTCCCTGGCATTTAAAACACCGTAAGACACGTTGTGTTGAAGAAGTGCTTGGAGTATCGGGTTTTGTTGTAGATGTCTTGATGGGTGCTGTTGGTGTCAAACGAGACAAAGCGGTAAATCGAGTTCCCGTAGATCGTCCCTTGTTCTTTAACTGTTTCTCAACTTTAAGTGCCAACCGACACACATCCGCGTATGTCAAATATTGTTGCAGATGTACTATGTCAGCAATATCCGCCTGAAGAGCACCCAAAAACCGAGCAATTACCTATTCTTCTTCTTCATCCACAGCGCACCTCATACGAAGTCGATCAAATTCAGCAATAAAATCCTCAACAGATGATGAAGTGCGTTGAGAAAAATTATGGTATTCGAGGAAGGCCTCTTGTCTATGATTAACGGGAAGAAATTTTGCGCGCAACAGTTTCTTCATCTTGTCCCATGCCTCCACTTTGGATTTCCCCTCTCTCAATCGTTGATTTTTCACATGATCCCACCATAGCGACGCTGATTTACGCAACTTAATAGCAACAAGTTTCACCTTCAACTTCTCGGGAATATCCCGTAGGTCAAAGATCCTTTCTACTGTGCTCAACCAATCAATAAACTCATCAGGATGTGCCTTTCCCACAAACTCTGGAATTTCTAACTTCATTCCAAAGTTGCGCAAAGGGTCATCACGGTTCATCCCACGAAGATTCTGACGACGCGCACCAAAAGGGTTCTCTTCATCGTACCAGTCACTCGGGTTCGATAAAGTTTCCTCGTCATGAATCTCGTGTTGTATCTCGAGATCTCTGATTCTTTGTTGCAGGCGTTCGATCTCAATATCGCGTGGGTCTCTCGGTTCAACATCGCTGCCTCGGTCGGCGGTTCTGCGAGTATTACGAGGAGGTCTACCACGCCCGACCATTTGGATACCAATGGCTCTGATTACCAAATGATGGAGAAGCCAAATCAAGAGAAACAAATACACTTGTTTCACTTCGTCATATTCTGCATAGTCGTGGGAGAAAGACTCGTCCTCGAGTCTTGTCTTTCCAAGTCTCGAACTCTGAAACTTTCTAACCCCTCTTGGTTTCTATACCACAGCTTCTCTATGGAGAATCATGTTCCATCATGCCAAACATTCGATAAGATCATCTAGGTGAAGTGACATCTTCCTCACTCACGTAACCGTTGCCTCGTTCGGCGACTCTACGATTAGCTTGATTTTGGAATCCGTCTGAAGTTCCTTCACTTGTTTAATGAGGTCTTCATTCTCTACAACGCGTGATCCTTGTTGGTTAGTTGTATCGTTGCCTCGTCCGGCGAATCTACGAGTCACATAACCAAATGATTGTCCACGCCCACATATTGTGATGTAAAAAAGGCCATTATATCAGAAAGTTCAGCAGAAAAAATAGCAATTTCGGGCAGGTTTAATTCCCTGTAGAGAACTCCAATCGCGAATCCGAAGAGTGAGATTGTAGATTAATGTGTCCTGAACCTCGTGCCCAAAAATCACATAAATCCAACGGTGAACGAATGCGTGCCGCCAATTCTCCCACGACTATGCAGAATATGACGAAGTGAAACAAGTATATTTGTTTCTCTTGATTTGGCTTCTCCAAGTTGCGTGATTTCTTTTCCCCGAACCTGTCTCTGATACCAAATGATGGCGGATACCATTGTGAATAAAAGAAACCACACAAGAACAATGAAAATGGAATTCGATAAACCCTCAAAGGGTGCCCAATCGGGACTTCAAGAGAAACTCTCTTTTCTATAAACTCATAACTTCCTCTAAAACCTAAACCTATTACAATGATTTATAGTCTGGATGAATCTTGAAGAGAAAGCTAAATATCCCGACTATATATAAAATAAGGAAATGAAATAACTCCTAAAAATCTAAACTAATCTTTAACGAAAATAAGTAACTATTAAAATAAAAAAGATAGATTACGACAATATATTATATTGTCATTTTACCCTTCAATCTTCTCGAACCATTAAAACATATGACTTCACATGTTGACCAAAGAAACGACGGCTAAGCCAGAGGAGCGGGAGCCTGAACGTGCCCTGCATCAGCTAGATTCCGACGACTTTCTTCGTTTGTCGGAATGAGATGTCGAAGATACTTTTTCAAAACATGGTTGCTCCAACCATTTCGATTCATCCTTAACAACCCTCCACGCTTCAATATGATTAAACGAAGTGCCCTTATTCCTCTTATTATAATCAGACATGGCATTTTCCAAGACGTTGACATCGTCACACCCACTCTCACGAATGCGATTCTACAAGTATATAAATTAACACAAGTATATATAAATTAACACAAGTATATAAAAATTAACACAAGTATATAAAAATTACTTGTTGGATGTAAAGCCCGTTAAAGACTCCCATTGCTTGATTCAAATGTTTCCACTTTGTGTTTAACACATGATGAGTTCGATTAGTATTTTTAATTGTGGCTTTGAAATGCTCCAAAATTCTTTCCCAAAACTTATCTCTTCCTTGTTCATTCCCGACTTTTTTACATGTCGAGATATGAATCCATGCTTTGTCCAAAGCAACCTCTTCGATCGACGTCCAACTCTTTTTATCCGCTTTAGTTTTCCCTTTACCCACTTGAACATCTTCATCTAAAAAAAAAAAAAAAAAAAAACATATAAAAAATATAACAAATAAATAACGGAAAAAAAACATAAAAAAACTATAACAATTAAATAACGAAAAAAAACATATAAAAAATATAACAATTAAATAACGCGTATAAAAAAAATATATATACCAATTTGAGTTTGTTGTTGCGTTTCGGGAACAAACTCAACGTCATCATCATCGTCGTCACCATATAAAGGAAGTTCGCGTTCCACACTTGGTTCACGACGCGAAGGACCTTCACGGTAGTCAACAAATGGGTTGAAGTCACTCGTCATCGATATGTTATATTGGCTTGGGTTCATTGCGGGTGGAGCTTGGGGATAGTTAAAAGATTGAGGGTATTGTTGATGCATCGGTTGTGGAGGTTGGGGATAATATCCCGATTGAGGGTATTGTGGATACGCCGGTGGTGGACCTTGCGGACGAACACGAGGACGGTAGCCACGTCCACGACCTCTTTGTGTTGAACCACCTCTTGATTTCCCACTTTCCATGCTTCACAAACTATATGTGTAAAAAGTGTTTGTGTTTATGTTTGTGTTTGGAAATGAATTGTGTTTGAAAATGAAATGTAAAATGTGTAATATATATAGGAATTTTTTTTTTTTTTTTTTTTTTTTTTTTGGCCCAATGCACGCTCCACTCCAACGGCTATTTCAATTAATGCAACGGTCCAATTTGTCACATGAAAGGAGAATGCTTCGGAGGTAATATATGTCGTTCAAGGGATGCCGATGAGGAAGCCGGTGGGGTGGCAGCGGTGTTCACCGCCGGCATCACCATGCCGATGGGTGATGCCGCCCCCATTGCCACCACTCTGAGAAGGATTTAAGATTGAGAAAAATGAGAAGACATCATGACCATTGATATCTATTAATCATTATTTATTATTTAAAAATATTTAATGAGGTGAGAAGGGTAAAAATGGGAATTAATACATGCAAAATTTATGTGAAAATTAAATGTCCCTACAAATTTGCATTCCATAATATTGAATTTGACCACAATAATCGGATCGTATATCTTTTTGCATCTATGAGTTTTCATTTTCTTCATAACTTGAAAGCATATCCAGTTTTTATGAATCAATAAATTTAGAAGATTCATATTTTCTTAAAGAATTAATGGAGGAATCAAGACTCCTAACAATTACGGTTTCTAAAATTCGAATATGATGGCATGAAAGTTTCAGGATACACTTTGATTCACATCTTACAATAATTATTAGGCATCAATGTTTTTATGAATCACTCATTTTTTTATTTTTTTTAATTTATTATAAGTTACCAATTAAAATAAAAACTTAATTGAAGATTCAAGATTATTTTTTAAATTCCCAGAACCAAAACTACATAAAATATTTTGTAAAATTCTTGATTTAAGTTTTTTAAATGTAACAAGTATTACATACTTGCTTTGGGATTTGAATCATGAATCATTGTAGCTTTATAAATTGAATCTTTAGAAAGAAAAAATATTGTAATTTCATTTTGAATCATTTGTCAATCCGTGAATCATTCATCATTTACTCGGGTTTATGAATCAACAACGGAATTGTTAGTGATTTGTTTTGAATCGTATTTAGATTTGTGAATCAAAAGTAAGTTATTTTTTTATGAATCGCTCCTTCCTGAAAAGAAGACGGATGTACCGATTCAATCAATTTTGTTGAATTTTTACTAATCGATGTAATATTGAATCAATAATAAACTATATCTATATTAATATATATGGCTTACTTATTATAAACTCATCACATTAATAAATAATAAAAAGTTGATGGAAACGCTAAGTGTATAAAATATACTTTGAGATACACTTGAAGGTGACACTAACGAACACAGAGAACCAATCGATTAAAAAGAGAATTAGTTACTCAAGTTTTAAATTTTTATGTGGAAGAGGTAATAATTAATGCATTCATTAAAGTAGTTTTTAATGAAAATGAAATATAAAATTACGAATACCTATTATGCCCTTGTATTAATTTTGTGAGATGAACGATTAAGATTGCTTCTCAGTCTTCTCAATCTAAATATCTTCTCAACCGATCCGGATTCTATATATATATATATACTAGACGAGTACCCGTGCATAGCAACGGGATTTTATAACGACAAATAGTTTATTGATAAAAAAAATTTATAGGTTATAAACGAAAAATAATGTTTTGAAACCTGGTTCGACCCGGGTGGTTCAACTGGTTGAACCGTTCCGGTCGAAAAATAGGTCGATTTAAACCGGGTCAACTTGCTAGGTTAGGTCGAAAACGGGTCAAATTAAACCGGGTCAATCCGCCTGGTTTGAAGCGTCCCGGGTCAACCCGGTTTGTGTTTTAATTGGTTGTATTTAATTTGGTATATATGTTTTTTAATTGGTTGTACAATGTGAATAAATCATTGTACTTTTAAGTAAAGGATAATGTTTTGAAACCCGGTTCGACCCGGGTGGTTCAACCGATTGAACCGTTCCGGTTGAAAATGGGTCGATTTAAACCGGGTCAACTTGCTAGGTTGGGTAAAAAACGGGTCAAATTAAAACGGGTCAATCCGCCAGGTTTGAAGCATCCCGGGTCAACCCGGTTTGTGTTTTAATTGGTTGTATTTAATTTGTTAGATATGTTTTTAATTGGTTGTACAATGTGAATAAATCATTGTACTTTTAAGTAATGGATAATGTTTTGAAACCCGGTTCGACCTGGGTAGTTCAACCGGTTGAACCGCTCCGATCGAAAAATTGGTCGATTTAAACCGGGTTAACTTGCTAGGTTGGGTCGAAAAAGGGTAAAATTATCGGGTCAACCCGGTTTGTGTTTTAATTGGTTGTATTTAATTTGATAGATATGTTTTTTTAATTGGTTGTACAATGTGAATAAATTATTGTACTTTTAAGTAATGGGGTGTTTTAATTAGAGTATTAATTAGATTGTTCAAGTTTCCTTAATTAATAAGGGCATTATGGGGATTGACCAAAAGTTAAGTTTTCACTTTTCACTTTGACCATTTTCTCTTTATAAGTAGTATATATATATATATATATATATATATATATATATATATATATATATATATATATATATATATATATATATATGTGATTAAAATCAACTTACTCCACACTAGCATATGTGTGTGTGTGTGTATATATATATATACACACATATATATATATATATATATATATATATATATATATATATATATATATATATATATATATATATATATATATATATATATATATCACTACTACACAAACTGGTTTTTCCCACCGAAAGGAAATTGTGTGAATTTCACACGGGATACCGACAAATTACACACCAAATTGTTAACCAAATTTCAGTGGGAAATATGTCGTAAATTTCACACGGATTTCCCACTCTTTACACACTAAATTGTTGACCAATTTTTTGTGTTAAATCCGTTGCAAATTTCCTACAGATTTGCGACCATATTCACTATTTGTGTTTATTAGACGTCTGTGGAAAATTTGTGGCACATTTCACACATATTAGCCATGGCCAAAAGTATGTGGCAAATTTAGCTCCATTACTCACGGATTTCACACGGTTTTTTTATAAAGTAACTATTTAACTGGTCTGTGGAAAATATGTGTGTATTTTCCCACAGATTACCTATATTTAATAAATCCGTGGGAAATACATGTGTAAATACCCACAGATTTCTCACAGAAAATATCGTTTTTATATTTTGTCTACCTACGCATTCTCACATTACTTAATATGTCTTCATATGTGTTTGTTAATTAATATACCTATTTATGTTAATATCACAAGTGTATGTGTAGATTTAGGAATAACCTTTTTGTATAACAAACCATTATATGTGTGTGTATATCTACACGTATATGTTCCATATGCTTATTTATGACCTTCATTGTATCTATAGATGTTTTGTATCTAGGTATATCGATGTGTATATGCGTGAACGTGTAACTATATCAAAAAGGTAAAAGAAAACGATTATGTCCGTGGGAAATATGTGTGTACTTTCCCACATATTACCTACCAATTTAATAAATCAATGGGAAATACGTGTGTAAATACCCACAGATTTCCCACAAAAACTATCATTTTTTATATTTTGTCTACTTACACATTCTAACATTACTTAATATGTGTTTGTAGTTTCATATTATATGTGTTTGTTAAATAATATAACTATTTATGTCTGTATCACAAGTGTATGTGTAGGTTTAGGAATAATCTTTTCGTGTAACAAACCATTATATGTGTGTGCATATCTATACGTATATGTTCCGTATGTATGTTTATTGTCTTCATTGTACCTATAGATGTTTTGTATCTAGGTATATCGATGTGTATATGCGTGAACGTGTAACTATATCAAAAAAGTAAAAGAAAATGATTATGTCCATGGGAAATATGTGTGTACTTTCCCACAGATTACATACCAATTTAATAAATCTGTGGGAAATACGTGTGTAAATACCCACAGATTTCTCATAGAAAATATCGTTTTTATATTTTGTCTACTTACACATTCTCACATTACTTAATATGTCTTCATATGTGTTTGTAGTTTCATATTATATGTATTTGTTAATTAATATAGTTATTTATGTCAGTATCACATGTGTATGCGTAGGTTCAAGTATAACATTTTTATGTAACAAACTGTTGTATATGTGTGGATATCTACAGATATATGTTACATATCTTTGTATATGACCTTCATTGTATCTATAGATGTATTCTATCTAGGTATATGGACGTGTATATGCGTGAACATGCAACTATATCAAAATAGTAAAGAAAACAATTATATCCAATAAGGTGACACCATATGTCATTATTGTCTACTCATCGGATGTATGACATTGAGAGATCTCAAATGTAATTGGCTCGTACTACCTTCAACCAATACCAAATCATGTACGCGGCATGTCGTGAGCTTTTTGACACGCCCAAGTTATGGCCGACACATGACCACGATCATATTTCATGACACGAAATCAATAAGGTGACACCACTTGTCATTCTTGTCTAATCAACGAATGTATGACATTGAGACATCTTAAATGTAATTGGCTCGGACACAATAACTTTCACAATGGGTATTCATAGAGACGACAATGGGTCACACATGTGCATACATACAATGTGATTGAAATGAGTATAAGAGACAATAAATAGTTTAATATTCAAAATATCCTAGTGCTCTTTAAGGCTCGTTTAGGCACGTGAGCCTAATCGAGTTTTGTATATAAAGCTCAGGCTCGAGCTTAATGAAAAATGAGTGACAACTCAAGCTCGGGCTCAAGCTCGTTTAAGCTCAACTCGTTCGAGCTTTTTACCGATTCAATCCAGAGCATTTTCATGAGCAACTCGGCTCGTTTCCACACCTATTTTATCTATCAATGTAACTTTATGTACATGTATCACAATTTTATATATTATTAATGATTTTACATGTCATTCATAGTTATACTAATAAGTTGCACAAAATTAAAGTAAAATAATAATTCGTGTATGCGGCCAAATTGAAAAAAGAAAACTCGATGAAATTTTCCAATTTATATATATTGCCGAATGAAAACGAA
The DNA here is from genome assembly GCA_030686995.1 of Artemisia argyi. Classification (NCBI taxonomy): domain Eukaryota; kingdom Viridiplantae; phylum Streptophyta; class Magnoliopsida; order Asterales; family Asteraceae; genus Artemisia; species Artemisia argyi. The sequence goes on along the minus strand of CM060689.1, from coordinate 198,226,725 downwards.
AACATACGCCCTCGCAATTAATATTTTTTGTCATTTACAAATTAGTTTGTGCTTTTACTCTTTTAGCGTTTACGTACTATATTTATGATTTAAATTTAGACTATAGTTACATAAAAATTTCTTTTAACTCTTTTGACAAAATCCAAAATAAAATTCACACCTTTTAAAGTTCCCTCCCACCTGTTTCAAAATTATCACTTCCAAATTTTATTCCCTCTCATATTTTCATTAAAACCAAAGTTATATTATCTCTTTATCATTATAGATCCATTACAACTTTGTTACTTCCATAACCCCACTCATCTACTCTAAATAACACCCAGTTCTTATAAAAGCGATGATGAAGATTATGTCTTTTCAACATCTAAGGTTTACTTCTCTCTAATGCTATTAATCAATATGTATATGTTTTTTAAGGAGTGCTAGACTCACTCACATTTTACAAAATTTCTCCCACACAATGAGGTGTCATGCATCTTAGCCACTCATATGAGAGCATTAATTGATCAAATGAGAGCATTGGGTGGCTAAGATGCATTCCACCTCATTGTGTGGGAGAAATTTTGTAAAATGTGAGTGAGTCTAGCACTCCTCATGTTTTTTTTGTACTAACTTCTGTTTGATTTTAAAAAAAGCTTGTTTTCTTTGTTTTGCAGATCAAACACTTCTATCTTTTGGGTTTTGATTTCTTCACCAATGGCAAGGCTAGAACCATCATTTGTTGCTCCAACATCACCTACCTCTTCCAACAAACGCATATATGTCTTTACTTCCAACCTACAATTATGATATGTTTCTTGTACCCGAGAGATAAATCTATAAATCTCTGCTTTTGAGAATTTTTTTTCTGGTTTCAATATAGTTATTAGAGTAAATTACATGGATGGTCTTTGTGGTTTGTCAAAAGTAACAACCTTCGTCCCTCGAAGTTTGATGTTGCACTGGTAGTCCCTAAGTTGGTAAACAAATAACACCACCGGTCCTTTAGTTTAACTTGTGTTAATTAGTTCCGTTATAATTTACACGTTAGCCCATTTGGTTAAATATCGTTGCATCGTTTATCCTTAATAATAACGGTTATTTATAATTTAAAGTTTCCATATGTTTTTTTCGTTTTCACACGTTTTCGTCCGTTTTTATACGTTTTCTTACGTTTTTATCCGTGTTCGTCTGTTTTTATACGTTTTTGACCATTTTTATATATTTTTGTCCGTTTTTATATGTTTTCATCTGTTTTTATACGTTTTTGCCCGTTTTCTTACATTTTTATACGTTTTGTCCATTTACATATGATTTTCTTACGTTTTTATCCGTTTTTGTCCGTTTTTATATGTTTTCGTCCGTTTTCATACATTTTATCCGTTTTCATACGTTCTTATCCGTTTTTATACGTGTTCGGCCGTTTTTCTTAAGTTGTCATACGTTTTTATCCAATTTTATACGTTTTCGTACGTTTTAATCCGTGTTCTTACGTTTGTATCTATTTTCATCCGTTTTTATATGTTTTTGATCATTTTTATCCGTCTTCATCCATTTTCTTAAGTTTCTATACGTTTTCTTCCGTTTTTCTTAAGTTATCATACTTTATTATCCATTTTTATACCTTTTCTTACGTTAATATCCGTTTTCGTCCACTTTTATACATTTTTGGCCATTTTTATACGTTTTCGTCCGTTTTTCTACCTTTTATCCATTTTTATACGTCTTCATATGTTTCCATACGTTTTTATACGTTTTCGCATCGTTTCTTATATTTTCTTACGTTTTTGTACGTTTTCATACGTTTTTATCTGGGATGAAAATGTCTAAAAAAGGTTAAAAACGTAAATAGACGTATAAAAACGGATAAAAATATATAAAAACGGATGAAGACGTATATAAACGGATAAAAACGTAAGAAAAATGGATGAAAACGTATAAAAATGGTCAAAACGTATAAAAACAGACAAAACCGGATATACTTGCATAAAAATGCTCCTAAATCATAGTATCTTTGAAATAAGCCATCTAATGCTCCTAAATCACAACTTCATCCTTTTAATATGTATATACTTGCATAAAAATGGATACTTAACAAACATTCATATAATAAAGCTACGTTTACCATAGTTTTGATTTTAGGGAAAGTTCAATATCAAACACACTTGAATAAGAAAAGATGAAACTTCTCAAACGATCACACATCCTATAAATATCCAACATTCAAGACTGTAATATCAACAGTAACAGTCCAACAGCTTCGTTTCTGATTTATGTAATTGTAGTCAAGGGACATGCAACGTATACATTTGAAGAAAATCAGGACACCTGAACAGATAATAGTAATTAAACCAACTCAATTGTATAGTTTGCAAATTTGAATCTCATTTAAACTACACAAAAGAAACGCATTTCTTTGTGCCATCAACTACTCGATGAAACTTGAAAAAAGATTACATTACAATTTACAATAATACAGAGCACCAAAAACATATTTGCATGTTTAGGAATGCTTCTCCTTTGATCATCCTTGCAATGACCTGTGTACAAGTATATGAAATTCCCAACTTAGTCTACAAGTTCATACTAAAAGATATTGTCTAGCAAAGCAAAGGGGCACCAAAATTCAGTTGACAGTTTTTACCTAAAACATCATAAATTGTGTTTCTTTGATGAGTTTCATCAAACAGCAGGAGTGGAGGGCTAGTCAAACAACCAACAGCAATACTTAAAAGGACTTATTGAATGAACATGTCATATAAGCTTATCTCCGTTCTCTTATTCTCAAAGCAGACGGTTTCTTCTGATTCCCGTCTTCAAAAACAAACTGAACAAATCCAAAACCCCTTGGCTCCCTGCAAAAAACAGTCGAACAAATAAATTAGATAATTTGTACTTATAGACCAAGATTGCAATTAAAAAACAAAAACAAAGAAAACACACAACCATGAAAAGCGGCAATTAGTAAGTGAGTTTTCAAGAAACCTGTCTCTTTGAGGAATTTCATCAAACAGCTGGAGGGCTTATTTATTTATTTATTTATAAAATTACTATATAACTATTTATGTAAGAGAGATGACATACCATGATCACATGATGTTACTTTTCGAAATCTACTTTCAAAGATGAAGTTGTCTCTGGCACCTCTCTAAGCTTCGGGCATCCAGAAATATCAAGATATTGAAGGTGAGGAAGGTGTTGTAAGACCTCTGAAACTGATTCCACTTCCTCCATATGCCAGATTCTTAGACTAGTTAGAGATGGTGGAAGAAGAAAACATGTTGATGAAGTCGTATTATTATTATGATTCTGTTGTTCCATTACTCCAAATGAAACCACCCCTGAACCTCTGCAATTTAACCATAGTTCCACAAGTGAGGGTGGGTAATTTTGAAGCCCCCAGTCTGACATTATCCTACCTAAGTATCCTATTGTTAGCTTCCTTAAATTAGGAGGCCACAACGACCCACATGGAGATGGAAATGGAAGTGATGTACAATAACCTATAGTTAGCTCTTCCAAAGTTGCGAGACATTGAAAATGCTCTTGAGGAATTGACTCTAGATTCTCCAGACCTACCAACTTAAGTTCTTTCAGAGAGTATGGGACCTCCTCCGGCAATTTAGAGAAGGTCAATGATGTTATTGAATCACAATACTCTATCGACAACCTCTCCACACTATTTGGACAACAGTAACTCTCCAGGGCATCACACGATTTAATCGTCACAACTCTAAGTGAAGTTAGATGCATTGTTTGTAACTCAGTACATCTACAATGATCTAACCTAAGCTCTGTTAACTGATTAAATGAGGGATCCCCAATCCAACTTGGAATTTTCATTTCCCTGTACCTATGAATCTTCAGTTTTTCCAACTTACATTGAGGTGCCCTTAGCCCTTCAATTACATTATATTCAAAAGTTGGTTCTACTTGGACACAACCCACATCCAAATCTGATTCTTCAGTTTTTCCACCAATATCTGATTCTTCTATTATTAGACTCCTTAAGTTAGGAGGCCACAACCCACATCCAAATGAATACTCCATACTTGGACAACCATATATCTCCAGCTCTTCCAAAGATGTGAGACTTTGGAAATGTCCATGAGGAACTGACTTTAGATTCTTGCAATCCCTGATCAAAAGAGTCTTCAGAGAGGATGATGACGAGGGATCCCCAATCCAACTTGGAAATTTCTCTCCCCCATACCCTATAATCTTCAAGTTTTTCAAGTTATGGTGAGGCCATAGCCTTTCAAGTACTTCATCTTTCGTAGAGGGATCATGAGAATCGCCAAAGAGAGGAGAACTACCCCATAACAATTCCAAATCATCAAGGCCCTTCTTTTGTTGTAAATTGGCATCCTTTGCTTCGGTTGGATCTATCACTTTCTCCAACCCCTCAATGGAAAGTCCACCTTGAAGATCCTTTAGGCCCTTGAGCTCAGATATTTTAAACCCATTATCTTCTTGGATAACAACCTTGGATAAAGTTTGTAGACTCGTCAACCCACCAATTCCTACGGGTGTCTTCTTCAATGACGGAGTATCAGTCATGTCAAGATGTCGCAAGTTTATTAGCTTTACAAAACTGACTGGCAGGCTAGATAACTCATAACAATTACGAACCAACAACGTTTGAAGATTATAAAGTTCACTGACTTGTTCTGGTAATACTTTGATCCTGGAAAAGGAAAAGTTGAGGTACCTTAAATGCTTGAGTTTATCAATGGATTCCGGTACCTCTCTAATTGACCAACTAGACAAGCTTAGCACCCTTAGGAACTGTAATTGGGGAAGTAATTCGACAGGAACATTTTCCAACGCATCAAGCCCCTTCCAACCAACTGACACCGGTAAGAACGTACGCAAGCATCTAGCTCTATCCAAATTTCTAAATACTGCATCTGGTTGTCCTATGAATGAAAAGTGACGGAACTTTCCATAACCTTTGCTCCTACCGTTTAGATCCATATTCTCATCCAACCTAAAGAAAAACTCCCCGGCCACACTTATGGCCAAGTCATGCATCAAGTCATGCATTGTGTATTTTGTTTCATCATTCCCTATTTGTTGGAAAAAAGACCGTGACTGCAGTTCTTGGAAATACTCGCGTCCCAAACTCTCCATCGACTTGCTTCCGGATAGAAACCCTTCTGCCATCCACAGTAATACCAGTTCATTCATTTTAAACTCATAGTCCTTTGGAAAAAAGGAGCAATATGCAAACAGTTGCTTCAGATGTGGAGGGAGATCGTAATAGCTTAGTTTGAGAGCTGGAAGAATGTCATTTTCATCCTTTAGACTCCATACCTCACTGTTCAGCAACTCCTCCCATTTTTCATTTCCCTTCTTCTTCAAGACCCTCCCAAGCGCTATCAAAGCCACAGGCAAACCTTTACACTTCTCAACAATACCTTGAGCAATGGGCTTAAGTTGTTTATGTTCTTCAAAGTTTTCTTCATCTAGTGCACATCGAGCAAACAAAGACAGAGCGAGCTCCTCTGACAAAACCCCCAGATTGTGATGTTGAACAGAGTTCATTACTGATGAAACATTGGTGTTACGGGTTGTCACTAAGATTTTACTTCCAGGTGCCCCTACAAGTGGTCTTTTGAGGGCTTCCCACGTATCGTGTTGTTCGTTCCAGACATCATCTAGAACGAGTAGGAACCTTTTGTCTGAAAGTTCTTTTTGAAGAGCCTCATGAAGCAGATTTAGACTAGCAAACGGTCTCTCCTCCCCTCCTACAGCTTGATAAATTTGCTTGCTGATATTGAATACATCAAAGTCATCGGAAACACAAACCCATGCCTTGACTTCAAAGTAACCCTTCACTTTCTCGTCATTGTACAAAAGTCTGGCAAGAGTTGTTTTACCGATCCCACCCATACCAACAATCGACACAATGCTCACATTTTGATAACTGCATGCTCCTTCATCCCCCAACAACTTCCCCAGCAATGCCTCTTTATCCCCTTCCCGACCCAATATTTCAGACGCATCTGGCAGCAGTGAAGTTTGATGGTATCTTACATCCGTCTTATTTGATCTTTCAACTGTTACATTCGGTTTCAAACCCAGAATCTTTGTCAAACCCAGAATCTTTGTCTGCTCATAAAGATCATTCAATTTGGAGTTAATCTCATCTAGGTTGGAGCTAATATTACGACCATACATGATGTTATGAGGAGTGCAATTAGTAAAACAAGCTGGCAACATCTTCAATAACTTACTACTACTACTGCTGGAGCTGGCCTCAGATTCTTCAAACTTTCGCTTCATGATTTCAGTGGCCATACCATCAAGTACATCATCTATGTCATATGCCAAATCCTGGAGCTCAACCAGCCACATTTTAACACCTTCATCTTCTATCTGCTTCTTGGCTGCATCAGCAAGCAAAGCTTTGATCTGGCGCAACGTTTTCTCCCATTTCTTGAGCATAGAACTGATTTCTTGAGATCGAGCAAAGTTGATCAGCTCACCAGCGAGTAGCTTCTCAAGCAGCACTCCCACGACGGCACTAACAAGGACTTCAGCCATGGTTAGTATCTTCTTTGGAAAAGGATTTTAATGAAATTGTGTGGTAATTGAAAGAAAAAGATGATGAAAATGCAAGTAAACGGAAGACCAAGACCATATATGTAATCTTGAACTGAAATTGTGTGGACGTTGGGTGGATAAGGTTCCAATTGTGTTCCTACTTGGTAATTTCTTGGTAAATGAAGTACTATCTATGCATTTTATATTGGATAATTCTAGAATTGCCCCACCAATTACATTTGGTGAACATTATGGTGGTGGCAACGTTGCCTAAAGGTTTATGAAGTTTATTTTTAATTGATCAATAAAAAGCACGCAACACATTTTTTTGCCTAAACATGCCTAAAGTTGATTTTTTTAGTGGCAATGTCATGCCTAAGCATGCCTAAATTATTATTTTTTATTTTATTTTTTTATTAATATTATTTTTTAACTCATGCCTAATCATTTAAGAAGCAACGGTCCAATTTATTTAATGCAAACTTCTTCACCGATTCGGTAATATTCACCGAAGGACATGCCGAATTTGTGATACCGAGCAACAGGCAGTGTTCTTGCCGAGCCATGCCGCCCATTGCCGACCCTTGCCGACTTACGTTGCCACCCCCTTAGTGCCCCAAAATGAAAAGTGTTCTTCAAATACCCCAAAGAGAGAGAGAGTCGCCCAAGAACCTTGGGCGGATATCACCCATGCTTGCCAAGTGTCCCCTAAGTTGTACCCGTTATGATAGCTATATTTTTGGACGACTGAGTCCACAAATCTTGGGCGACCAGTCATTTTTGTCTTTTAGTCCAAAAAGTTGTTAACTACATTTTTAGTCCTCGTGGTTTGCTAAAAAGGTAACCGATCGACAACAAGATGCTTCAATCCTTTTCATTCAAGTGGGTCTCAGTTCACACAATACCTCCTAATTCCAGATCTGAATGTATGGTTCTTGTGCAATATTGGCATATCATATTATCATGTCTTGCTCAGTTATATACTCCTGTTCATTCAAGTTGTATATCATACTCAATTCTCCATGTGCTCTAGAGTCCTCGGGGTCATTGGACCACAATTAATAAGCTCATCAGTCTCAATAATGTACTGTGGTGTCTTTTCATACATGGTGTCTTTTCATTCGATCAAACTGCTACTACTCTTTTAATTACTGCTACTACTCCTGAAGTCATCATCACCACTGCCGCCGTCGGACACCTCTGATATCGCCGGATCTGGTGGTGGTGGTGGTCGCTTCGTGTTCTTGTTTAGTAATGGTGAAGTTTGGTGTGGGAGGTGAAGGGTTTCGTGGTAGTGATTTCAAGATCCAAAAATTGTTGATTTTGATTTGGGGTTTTGTATATATTTTATAGATCTGAATATCGTACCCAGTTTTGTTATATATAAGATGTATAGATCTGGTAATGTTAATGATACCAGTGTTTGTAACTGTTTTTGAGATTTGTAGTTCCATTCAAATATGATAAGGGTTGGTGGTGGTTTTAGTTTTGGAAGAAAAGAAGGTTAAAATGAATTTGTGTATGTGAATCTGTGAAAAATGAAGAATGAGTTTGTGTTTGTGAATATGTGACAAAATTAAAATAACAACTAAACCACAAGGACAAAAAATGTATTTGACTCTATAAAAGTGTACTCTCTACCTAACAAGTCGCTCAAGAATAAGGAATAGTGGGACTGAGTCGCCCAAGAAATATGTACTATTTATTAATATAAAAAGACTATATTTTTGGACTAAAAGACAAAAATGACCGGTCACCCAAGATTTGTGGACCCAGTCGCCCAAGAATATAGCTATCATAACCGGTACAACTTATGGGACACTTGGCAAGCATGAATGATATCAGCCCAAGGTTCTTGGGCGACCCTCTCCCTTTGGGGCATTTGAAGAACACTTTTCATTTTGGGGCACTAACGTTCACCAAATGTATTTGGTGGGGCAATTCTAGAATTATCCCTTTTATATTTACCAACCTTGTATTTATACGAATCCAAATAGTACTCCAAGCATTAAATGATCATCATGTGATCCCATTGATTGATCCTTGTCGGCATAGAATCCAAATACAGGATTTTGGTTTGTGAAAGTCTTCAAAACGTGTTGAATACGTATAAATGCATGAATCCAAAGTTTTCAAGATCGGGATCTTACCTAGGATCATTTTCGTTTTTGCAAGATCGTGATCGTAAGATCGGATCGGGAACTTAAGATCCTACTATAATGTCATTTTATTAATAGTTTTTGTAATATTATACAAAATTACAAATTATTATATATCATAAACACAAAATTATATGACTGTGTTAGGAATATAAATATTCAAGTAAAAGACTCGGTCACCCCGAGTATTGTTTAGCATTTATGTAGCTCGTAGACTTATTAGTATTAGTTTAGTTATAGTAATATTAGTTTGGTTAACGTAGTATTTGTGGAGGATGGACGGGTCTTTACCCACTGTACACCCAATCCACAGCCCGCATGAGGGCGTTTTGTTTGTAACTATAAATACCCTCTCCACATGTGGAGAGGGTTGGAACTTCTCATTCACCAATCTAATAGATAATCATTTCCTCTATCTAGAAGTCTCCCACATTTCCTTTCTCTCTCAAACTACTAACACAATTTGTACCACAATCACAATTACCATACATGTTATGATTATGAATATACCACAATTGGTATCAAGAGCCATGATTTCATCCTAGGATTGGTGGTACTCGAATTTGTAGCTTGGTTTGTGTGTCTCTAGTGGTTCGAATAGTAGGTGTAGTATTTCTCTAGTTTTGATCTCATTTTGTGACTTATAGAGTGTTATTGATGTACTTTCATGCTCAATGATGTTCTAGGCTAGTAGTCTTTCACTTGGATAGGTTGTATCATTCACGGAATTGATTTATCGATTCAGGCGAAGTGTCGAGGGCAAAAATCGCTCCGGAGTGAAGTTATTGACGTTTTAAGTTTCAGACCAAAATTTCACCATAACAAATTGCATCAACCAAACCAATTCACTACTACAACTTATAACCTAGTCCATCAACTGATCATCAAGTTCAACTCAAGTCTTCGATGTTTCACGGTTTCGTCTTAATTTTGTAAAATCCCGCGAAAGAATCTATTTCTTGGTTTAAATCATAGACTTGTAAAATCCCGTAAACGTTCATATCATGTCAAATTCTTCGGATTCAGTCATATCTGAGATACTCAAATTGTACGACATGATCAATGAACATAAGATTTCCAACAAAGTATAATATAATAACGGTCTTGAGACTGATATTGCTAATATGGAATCTTTGTGCTCAATCTCGCAAGACAATGAGTTTCATCAGCCACTTAAATTGCCTGATAATGCAAAGGATTGTTGTATAGAATGTATTCGACAACTTCATTCACACCTCTCGGTACTTTTAGAGGGAACTGGATTCAAGATGGGATTCGAACGTGCATTTGCAACACTCTTTGGTCAAGATGTTCAGACTTTCACAGACACAATGATCATTAACTTAGATCAATTACAACAACAACTTGACCGAGGAGAATCTTCCAATATAGGATCCATGGCTGCCCTTTGTATGATCACCAAACAACTCCAAGTGTTCATCAATTCGAAATTCACTATGGATTATGACTATGATAGTCAGATGACAATAAAGTGTTTTGTTGATCACAAGGGAACTGAGGTTGACACGCTCAGAGATACACTACTCATTCTCATGGGTAATGTCAAGGAGTTCATATGAAAGGAAGCTGAATAAACAATGCAGTGACACTACGGTTGATAAACAAGATACAAACGACAGCTCTTGGACTTATACTACACACGGGTCAAAACAACCCGGGTTTCTAAAACTGGGTTAACCGGTTAGACCCGCCGGGTTTCGTTTTTTCAAATTTTTTTAATGAAAACCCGGGTTTGCCCGGTCGAAAAAATAAAAAAATAATAAATTGAATAAATGTTGACCAAATGCTCGTTTTTTCACCAGTTTCTGTCCGGTCTTTATTTTAACCTACAAAAATACTTATGCAAATAATAAGTAACTAAATACATTCATTTATTGCTCAAATTGGTTATGAATAATTGCTCTTTCAATAGATAAAACATGTATAATTTGATAGTTTTCAAATACTCTAAAAGCCTTGGAGATGGTAGAGTGCCCAACAAATAAGCCATCATCAGCTTTAGCGTCAAATTTCCCTTGCTAATCTTTGTTGTTCAAGATATACTCAGGACACCCAAACACATGAAAGAATTTTATGTTGGGTTTTCTCCCCCTGAGTATTTGATATGAGGTTTTACCACGTCGTTTGTTGAGAATAGTATGGTTCTGAGTGAAAAAAGCCGTGCTGATAGCTTCTACCCAGAATTGGCTTGGTAGACGAGCACCATTGAGCATAGTCCTCGCTGCCTCAATGAGCGTTTGATTCTTCCTTTCTACAACTCTATTTTTTTAAGGAGTTCTTACTGATGAGAAGTTTTGAGAGATACCATTAGGGCTGTAAACGAACTGAACGTTCAATGAACATTTCATGAACCATTCGGTAAAAAGTTTGTTTATTAAATGAACGAACATGAACAATATTTTACGTTTGTTTGGTTAAATGAACGAACATGAACAAAATTCTCGTCCGTTCATTTTTGTTCGTGAACGTCCGGTTATGCGTTCGTTAACGTTCGTTTATGTTTATTTATCTATTTACGTTCATATATTATATCTTTTAATTTTATAATTTAAAAAATTAGTTTGTTTAAACAAAACAACACTTATAAAGCATAATATTGTGAAGAATTCAATAAATTTTATGTTTGTTTGTCTATTTTCATTTATGTTTGATCGTTTATGTTCGTTTAGCGTTCGTTTAGTGTCTTAATGAATGAACATAAAAGAACATGAACAACTCATTTTCTTAATAAACAAACACGAACAAGAAAATTTGTCCGTTTAAGCGTCCGTGTCCGTTTATTTGTCCGGTTAAAATTAAATGAACGAACATGAATTGGGCTCCGTTCGTGTTCATCCGGTTCATTTACAGCCCTAGATACCATGTTCAGTATAGAAATCATCTAGCGTACTATTTCAGAATTCTTTACCATTATCACTCCTGAGTTCATTAACCCTTGTATCATTCAAATTTTCCATCTTTTCAATGAAGACAATGATCTCGTCCGCAGCATCACTTTTCTTTCTTAAGAAAAACACCCATGTATAGTGAGATAACTCACCAATAGTGACTAGAGAGTACTTTCTACCAATGAGGCTCTGAATGTTCACTAGACCAAACAAATCCATATGTAGCATGTGAAAACATTTAGAAATTGAAAATGTTTGTTTAGTTTTAAAAGACGCACGATGGTGCTTTCCCTTTTCACATTTAAAACTTATTAATAAGCCCCCATAGTGCTTATTAATAAGTTTTAAAACAATTGTTTTTATAAAAGTTGTCTATTTTTAGGTATAAATTAGTCTTGTAAAAGAAAATTCAAGAAAAACAAATATAAAAATAAGTGATAGTTTCTATTTAATTTAATTTAATTTTAATTTTCATTTTTAGATTTTTATTAAGTAAGTTGTGTTTTTATATTTTTAATAATTTCCTTTTAGGTTAAAGTAATTTTAATAATTTTCTCAGATTTTTATTTTGTAATTTAGTATTTATTATAATTAAAAATAGTTTTCTTAATAATTAATCAATAATTAAGTTATAAATAGCATAATTATTTTTTATAAAGCAACACCTAGTTTTTATATTTTTTATAGCTTTTATAAGTCATAAAATAGTTTTATAAATTTTTTCATAATTTTCTAAGTTGATTTAGTATTATTTGTAATTTAAAATAGTTTAATTAGTATAAATAATATAAATAGTTTTTAATTAATAGAAAATCCATAAAAAGACAAAAATAGTTATTTTTAATTTTTATACTTTCTTCAAGTTCATTTTTAAGTTTAGGAATTATTTTTATAAATTTTTAGTTTAATTTGTGGTGTTTATCATTTTTAGTTTTAATTAAATTAGTTTTAATTAAATAGTTAAATAGTTTTTAATTAAATAATTAATAATAAATAATAAAATAATCTAAAAAATAGTTTTCTTTTTAATTTAATTTTAAGTTTAAGTTTATATAATTTTCATTTTTAACCCCTGTAGTTTATTTTTCTTAAAACTCACCTTTTTCTCAGCACGCAATCGCGTCTGATTTTAAATTGGTCTACGTTTATACGTTTTAGATATCTAGGTTTTACGTAATCGTTAAAATAGTTTATATAAGTTATTTTATTTTATAAAACCTTAGTGTAATCACACACACACTTTATACCCTTTCCTGTTCATATTCACTGATCACAGATTCGTTTTTAATAAAACATCGCACACCTCGTTGGGACATTACGACCCGGGGAAACACTGTATTCCACGGAAGCATTTGCCTTAAGCTGTTTGACTTTTACGGTTGACCATTCACAAGTGGTTGACCAATAATCGTCTGATCGTTTGAGGCGAATCAAAATTTGTGGTGTGGCTGCTGGGATGGTCAACCAAGTCAAACGTCTAAGACAAATGCTTCCGTGGAATTCAGTGTTTCCCCGGGTCGTAATGTCCCAACGAGGTGTGCGATGTTTTATTAGAAACGAGTTTGTGATCGAGTGAATGTGAACATGAAAGGTATAAAAGTGTGTGTGTGAGTGTTTAAACTAGGGTTTTATAAAATAAAATAAATTATATAAACTATTTTAACGATTACGTAATACCTAGATATCTAAAACGTTTAAACGTACACCAAATTAAAATCAGACGCGACTGCGTACTGAGAAAAAGGTGAGTTTTAAAAAAATAAACTACAAGGGTTAAAAAATGAAAATTCTATAAACTTAAACTTAAAAGAAAATTAAATTAAAAAGAAAATTATTTTTTAGATTATGTTATTATTTATTATTAATTATTTAATTGAAAACTATTTAACTATTTAATTAAACCTAATTTAAATCAAACTAAAAATAATAAACACTACAAATTAAACTAAAAACTTACAAAAATAATTTGTAAACTTAAATTAGAACTTGAAGAAAGTATAAAAAATAAAAATAAATATTTTTGTCTTTTTATGAATTTTCTATTAATTAAAAACTATTTATCTTAATTAAACTATTTAAACTAATTTAAATTACAAATAATACTAAAATGACTTAGAAAATTATGAAAAAAATTTATAAAACTATTTTATGACTTATAAAATCTAGGAAAAATATAAAATCTAGGTGTTTCTTTATAAAAAATAATTATGCTATTTATGACTTAATTACTTATTAATTATTAATTAAACTAATATTAATTATAATAAATACGAAATGACAAAACAAAAATCTGAGAAAATTATTAAAAATACTTTAATATAAGAGGAAATTAATAAAAATATAAAAACACAACTTACTTAATAAAAATCTAAAATTGAAAATTAAAATTAAATTAAATTAAATAGAAACTATCACTTATTTTTATATTGTATTTTCTGGATTTTTATTTTACCAACCTATATTATACTTAAAAATAGATAACTTTTGTAAAAACAAATATTTTATAAGCTATTAATATGCACTGTGGAAGCTTATTACTTCCACAGTTGACTTTGTTTGACTGAATGAGCAAATAAGCTCAAATGAGCTTATGTGGGACCCACTATGGATGAAACTAGTTCAAATAAGTTGTGTGAACTAGTGTAAGCAAGATTCAACTGAATAAGCTCACAAGATAAGCAGTTGAGCTCAAATAAGCACTTCCAAATTCCAAATGTCACTCAGAATTGGCACAGACTCTGAGGCTTATTCCAGGTGGGGTCCAGTGGTTACTAGGTCAAACAAGTGGTCAATTCTAAGAGCCTGGAAGGAGGGGGTTGGGAAAAACCAATTAGGAAGTGTGGGACCCACTGAGGTGGCCACAAATCACCACCAAAGTGGTGGTGATGGGTGGTGTCTGCTGGTGCAGGGTAAGAGGTCTTCCCTGTAGGTAACTTTGAGAGTGAGTGGGGCCCAGTAGAAAATTAGCAAAAATGAAATGATGGTAGGAACTTAAAGACAAGGTGGTGGACTATTATTTCTACAAAGCACAGGGTCTGAATCCTTCTACTAAATTCACAACAATTCCTTGAGTTTTTGGATTTTTCTGCAAAGGTTGGTTTTGACTTTTGAATGAACTTAGCTAGTTTGACTTTGTTGAGATTCTAAACTATCTTACTGACTGATTAAGTTATCATAAGCTACAAGAGACCTAAATTAAGCTAAAGCTTTAAGATATAAGCTAATGGGAGGGTTTATGGGACTAAAATCCTTGACAGTTAACTGTCAAGGGGTTTGGAGTTGGATTTTGACTTTTAAAGCTATGACCTACTAGTTTTATGTTTTAACTATATTAGTTTAATACTAAGGATGATGTCTGAATAGATTTTAACCTATGAAAATCACAAGGACACAGTGAAACATGTAAATCCAAACACCCCTATATTAGACAGTTACACTACAACTTTCAATAATTAAACTACAACTATGATTTTAAAACTTAAAACAGATTAAGTAAAGTTAATTAAAGCTATTTGAACCAATTTTACACTACAAACACATTAAAAACTAATAAAGCTAAAAATATGAAGATTTGCTTACAAATTAAGACAAGCTGAGAAATGAGTGAACCAGTATACCAAATCAATACCTAGTGTCCCCCATAGGACTCTAAACCATGAACAATCCAAATCACACCCAGCTCAGTATCCTTCTTGATCTTTCCTTGATTTTCTATTTTTCAACTATTTTTTCTATTTTTTTTAGTTTAACTACTAAACTGAATTATAGGATATATAAAAGCTTTAATAAGCTTTGTCAAGGCTTATGTGAGCTTATTAATTCAATATAGCAACAATAAACAACATTCAAACTTTTTGAGATTTTTGAAATTCAATGAAAATGCATAAACTGAGATATCCAACTGAAACTTGAAATTGATTTGAAAATAAAGATTGAAATACATGAAAGGAATTGAATACAAGTGTTTGAAACTGAAAGTAACAACTAGAAATTATTCTACACTACCTACGATTACAATTAACTAAAACTAAACTAATAATTCATCTCTTCTGCATCTTTTCCCTTTTGTAGAGATTTTCTGAGTTTGTGGGACCCACAATGTCATTTCCCACCATATTTGAGCCGTTGATAAGGTCTGAACAATCCAAGCCGTTTAAATTACTTTTTTCGCGCCAAAAAGTCTTGTGTCAGTTGGGGCACTATAGATTGCGTGGTGAAGTTTTTCAAGGGTTTGGAATGTTGTGGAGGTGGAGGAGAGTGGGTAGGGTGAGTAGGAGGTGAGGTGGAAGTGAATACTGTGGGTGTGGAGTGGTATTGGTGTTGCAGTGTATGAGATGGAAGGGAAGAGGGAAAGGGGTGGTTTTGTGGGGTTTGACCGGGTGTTGACCCGGTATTATTTATTTAAGGGATTGGGCTGGGTAACTTTGGGCTTGGGGTTTTAATAAAAGGGTGGGCTTGGTATTGTTTGGGTTTAGTTTGGATTTGGTTTGGTTTTTTGTTTAATAATAACATAGGGTCCGTTTGGTTTATGTAACATAGGGACCAATTTTGTAATTTTAGCAAAGTTGAGGGTTTGATTATTTCACTTTCCCAAAGTAGTTCAAAGGACCTAATTTGCCATAAATGAATAGTACAAGGGTATGTTTGATAATTTTCACTTTTAAAATACCCGGGGACTATTTTTGCCAATTCACCAAACTTTAGGGACTGATTATGTAATTTCACCAAACTTATCACCCAAGGACCATTCCTGCAAAAGATTATTAGTACAAGGACCAAAATTGCTTTTCTCAAAGTTTTTAACATCCCAGGGATCATTTATGTCAATTTACAAAGTACAGGGACTAAACTTGTAATTTTGTGAAACTTTGCACCAAAGGACTAAATATGTAACTTTGTGATTAAAAAGGACCTTTGATGACTTTTTCATGTTTTTAGAATAACCAGGGACTAGTTTTGACAACTTTTGAAACTTGAGGGACTGAAACTGCCAATTATGCAAACTTTGTACGTTTTTCATCTGTTTTTGCATACTTTGCATTTGAAACATATAAAACACACTTCTAAGATATTTTAAGTATTTTGATGCATATTTGAGTGTTTTTGGATGTTTTGGCAGTTCAGATTGGTATAAAATGATGAGTATTTAGACACTCATTAATCCCCCACACTAAACTATTGCTAGTCCCTAGCAATCTTTTGAGAAAAACTTAATGGATTTGAAAAACTCTTTACCAAAAGCCATCACTTCTGGAGTAGCCAGGTGTAAGAACTGTGGCACACCTGATAACCGTGTGATTTTGAGCAAACCACCAGCTGTCAACGGATTTGATTTGTCTTTACCAAAAGCCGTTTGCTTCTGGACTAGCCAACTCTTGATGGAATAGTCAACATCTTGGTGAGCTGATTACCAATTATGGTTTTTCCACTGCCTTTACCACAAGCCATAATCTTGCGGGCTAGCTAACTCATTCGCTTTATGGGATATGGCGAGTTGAGGTACCAAACAATTTTGGGCAAATTGCAAGCCATAAACGGGTTTGAGATATCTTTACCAAGAACCGTTTGCTCCTGGATTAGCCAATCCTTATGTGGGTTAGACATGGCAGACTGATAACCATTTATTGCGTTCTAAGTGAGATTTTTTTTTTAAAATTTTGGCTAAAATGGGGGTTCTTGATGGAACATGTGTTTAAATTCGTTAGAATAACGAATCTCCCCCCACACTTAGAACTGAATATTGTCCTCAATATTCAAAGTACCGGGTGTTAAACCAACACTAAGAACCTAAGAAAGAAAATATTCCATAGCCTTTATTTAAGTTTATGTACACACATTTTTTTTCCAAGGATATATACATATATACAACATGTGGGTTAGTATCTCCCCCACACTTAGGGTGAAAACCCTAAGTACGTGCTACTGTTTTTGATTACCGAGTCGCTAGCTTGACTCGACCCCGAATTCATTTGTCCATGGGGAAGCATGATGTGGAAGAGACAATATGCATCGGACTTTCATTCAAGATATTTAGATAAACATTTGAAGCACGTGAAAGTTCCACACCGATGAGATAAGTACCCGGCTCATAATTTATAAATGAGAATGCCGGGGTCAAAGATAATGTCCTCATTCCCGAAGGAGTGAAGAACAGGATAAGCCATAGGATATATGAAGAAAAAAAAGAAAGTCATGATGAAAATCATGATTAACTCCTCATCTTCAATAGGAGAATTCATTGTTTCATAAATCTCCTCTTTTAAGCTCGTTTGATCAAGACATATTATGGGTATGTCTAGATCAAAATAAAAGTTATCATACTCCGGAGGAGATATGATATGAGTGAGTTCACCGGAGAACTCCTCAAAGGTGAATGATTCGTATTCGGGATTGAGTTGAGTGAGTTCATTGGGGAACTCCTCAAAAGTAAATGATTCATAAACGGGAAGAGAATTATAAGAATGAGAAGTGGTGATACCACTTATCTTCTCTCCCGAAAGATCAAAATGGAACGTTTGCAAATCCGGAATAGAATCATTGATCAAAACCTCACTATCCTTGACGGGGATAGGAGATGAAATAGGCTCTTCATTAAAAGCCTTGATTCTAGAAATGAGAAGATTAGCATTTAATAATGTAAGACGAAGAGATTCGTCTTGGATTATTTCTTCCTCATTCTCTTCTTCTGAGTTGACAAGCTCAGAAGGTAATTCCCCCACATAACTTATGTTTCCACAAGATAAAGAATAGTCCTCATCAGAATCAGAGAACATCTCAATATGATCATTTAGAAAGACAAGAGGAGGAAGGATATCACACATATGATCAAGAATTCCCTGTGACTCACTTGGGATTGAGACAAGGTTCTCAACACTAGACTTTATGAATTCGTCCGATTCCTTTTCAGGAACAGTGTCAAGATGCTCGTCCCCCATGTTCAGAGAGTGAGTGGGAACCTCGGGTGTGATAACAGCAGACTCAGGGAGTTGAGAAGGACTAGCATACATGGATTTTATAATTTCCATTTGTTCTGCTGCTAGTAATTCTCCCATACTCTTTTCTCCCTGTATATCCATGGAAGTAGTCTCAACTGATGAACTTGATGAGGTGTCATCACTTTCATCATCCTCATCGAGAAGATCAGCATTTTGAAATTTGGAACGTGTTATAGCTGCTCGTTCTAAGACTAGTAATTCTTCCATGCTTCTTTCGTCTCTAGCAGCATGTTCTTCATCAAGTAATTCCGCGATAGATTTATCACGAGAATATGGAATGAATGGAGACTGTGGGGGTGTGGATGTGTCAAAACTGGATGTATCAGAACTAGAACAATGTTCAGGTTTATAATACGGTTGACATTGGAAATCATCATGAGGACCCCTACAATGTACACAAGAAAAATTTGGTGCATTGTGAAACGAAATATTAGCTAACTCCTCTTTAAGATCTTTGAGTTTCTCAAGAACCTCTATATAAGGGTCTTGCTGGATATGAGGAGTTGCTTGAATCATTTGGCACTGTGGAGGTGGGTCTTGAAACGAATAGTCATAATTGTTACAAGGAAATGGATTCCGTGTTTGACAATCAGAACTAAAGTGTGGACCTCCACAGTACTCACAACAGTAAAACTGTTGCATCTGGCTTGGTGTATTTTGATACGAAGCATCATTGATATTTGGATAATATGATTCTTGCTCGTATGAATGTGATGGGTAGTTGGAAAAATTTGAGGAGTCGTTGAATGAGTTTTGATTAGGATCATAAGCAAATGAATTACTCAATCCACAAAACAAACAACTCCCGTCTCGAATATCATTACCACATTGTTCACATGTACACCAACGACATGGGAAACCGAAAAGCGGCTCACCACAACCGACACAAGGAAAAAAATCTGGAGGTGGGACGAGTGGTGTGCTCTGAGAGCTAGGAATTTCCACCACTTCCGTTATGGTCTCTGGTTTTTGTTTTTGATAAATGTGAAGATTAGGCAAATCGTTCTTTTCAGTCACTTCCCTAAGCTCTGTATGTTTGCTTGACAAACTTTTAACCGTAAACCGTGAAAGGTTAGGCTCAATTGTGAGCTTAGATTCTTGGACAACCGTAGGTTGGACGTATTTAGCACTTCCATAGTCAGAGGAAAGTACAGGGTCCTTTGTCACCCCGGTTTCTCGTTACATTTCCATCACTGGAGAGGGAATATGAATCGATGGTCCATCATAATCAACACGACATCTCGATATCTTTGACAAGGCAATAAGTTTTTCGATGTTGCTCTCATAAGCCCTTTGTTCAAAGAAATCGTCATCGAGAGATGCCATTAGAATCAATTATGGGACAAGTGGAAGAAGGTAGAATTAAAAAGATAGAGGGTAAAGGGATGAATATTTTTGGTATTTTGAAAAAATTTTGTAGTAATAATAATAAGGAAAAATATTTTTGGGCTTTTGTGTTCGTTGAAAACTAATTTTAAAATGTTTTCGGGAACTTTTTTGGTTTTTATATGATAATAATATGAACAAGGATGGATAAATGTACAATGAGCGTGTATTCAGGTTCACTAATACGCAAAATCGTTTAGAATAAACGCACAACCTCCCCGGCAGCGGCGCCAAATTTTGATTCGCCTCAAACGGTCTGACGATTATTGGTCAACCACTTGTGAATGGTCAACCGTAAAAGTCAAACAGCTTAAGGCAAATGCTTCCGTGGAATACAGTGTTTCCCCGGGTCATAATGTCCCAACGAGGTGTGCGATGTTTTATTAAAAACGAATCTGTGATCAGTGAATATGAACAGGAAAGGGTATAAAGTGTGTGTGTGTGATTACACTAAGGTTTTATAAAATAAAATAACTTATATCAACTATTTTAACGATTACGTAAAACCTAGATATCTAAAACGTATAAACGTAGACCAATTTAAAATCAGACGCGATTGCGTGCTGAGAAAAAGGTGAGTTTTAAGAAAAATAAACTACAGGGGTTAAAAATGAAAATTATATAAACTTAAACTTAAAATTAAATTAAAAAGAAAACTATTTTTTAGATTATTTTATTAATTATTTAATTAAAAACTATTTAACTATTTAATTAAAACTAATTTAATTAAAACTAAAAATGATAAACACCACAAATTAAACTAAAAATTTATAAAAATAATTCCTAAACTTAAAAATGAACTTGAAGAAAGTATAAAAATTAAAAATAACTATTTTTGTCTTTTTATGGATTTTCTATTAATTAAAAACTATTTATATTATTTATACTAATTAAACTATTTTAAATTACAAATAATACTAAATCAACTTAGAAAATTATGAAAAAATTTATAAAACTATTTTATGACTTATAAAAGCTATAAAAAATATAAAAACTAGGTGTTGATTTATAAAAAATAATTATGCTATTTATAACTTAATTATTGATTAATTATTAATAAAACTATTTTTAATTATAATAAATACTAAATTACAAAATAAAAATCTGAGAAAATTGTTAAAATTACTTTAACCTAAAAGGAAATTATTAAAAATATAAAAACACAACTTACTTAATAAAAATCTAAAAATGAAAATTAAAATTAAATTAAATTAAATAGAAACTATCACTTATTTTTATATTTGTTTTTCTTGAATTTTCTTTTACAAGACTAATTTATACCTAAAAATAGACAACTTTTATAAAAACAATTATTTTAAAACTTATTAATAAGCACTGTGGGGGCTTATTTTAAAACAATTGAAAGGGCTTGAAGAGCTCATCACTGAACAACAAAATGACATAGAAAAATGGTTCCAAAAACTTAATGCTACCCTTGATGGCCATAACAAGCCTCAAGTAAGCCGAAAAGATCCCTTGCTCGCTGTTACTACTCAAGCCAGAACAACAACCAAGGACCCTCCTTATCCAAGCCCACATCCTGTCACCGGTGAGCTAAATACTGCTCACGGGGAGGAAGGTAATATGAGCGATGAGACTCCCGAACAGCCTCCTCAAGTGACCTCCTCTCCACCTGTTCCACCCAACCAACCTGTGAAGGTCCTATTTCCGTCCCGCCTCAAGAATCAAAAGATTGAGAATGACAACAAAATATTCTTGTCATATTTAAAGGATTCAAGAGATTACTGGCCAACCGAAAAAGACTCGAGGATCTTGTGACTCTAGGAGAAGAATGTTCGATGGTGACCCAATGAGGGCTACCGAAAAAGGTAGACGACCCGGGTAGTTTCACTTTGCCCTGTTCCATAGGATCTCTATCAATAAAGAATGCTCTAGCTGATTTAGGGGCAATCATCAACCTCATGGTTTATTCCATGTTCCTCAAACTAGGGTATTCCGGATTGAAACCAACCCATATGAACATCTAACTAGCTGATAGATCGGTCAAATAACCCGTGGGGATATGCGAGAACGTGCTAGTTAAAGTAGGGAAGTTCAAATTTCCGGTTGACTTTGTAATCTTGGAAATGGAGGAGGATGACCTAGTGCCCATCATCTTAGGAAGACCATTTCTTGCCACCGCTCGTGCCGTCATTGATTCATGACGGCAAGTTAACCTTGCGAGTAGGGGCCGACAGCTTAACCTTTGATATTAAGGATACAATGAACCTTTCTCTCGAAGCAGCTAACCAACTATATTTCATCGGAGAGGTCGATGAATTAACCGATGTCATTGACAACTGTGTTGATGAACAAATCGAAGAAGGATGGTTGCGGGATGAGGCTTTCCTTCCCATAATTGAGAAGGAGAAGACAGAGGACGTTAGCGCAGTTTCCTTCTATACCGGATGAGAGGCCACTGAACCACTCGAGCTTCATAAACCCGAAAACAAACTGAAACCCTCCATTATCGAGCTACCCAAGTTAGAACTCAAGGAGCTCCCAAACCATTTAGAATATGCTTTTCTCCAAGGAGAAGATCAACTGCCCGTAATCATAAATTCTTCCCTTGAAGATAGGAAAAAAGATAAGCTCTTAGGAGTTTTAAAGAAATATAAGGGAGTTATTGCTTGGAGTGTAGCTGACATCAAGGGGATCGACTTGACCTTCTGCACACATAAAATCCTTATGGAAGAGAATTATAAACCAGCCGTGCAACCCCAAAGGAGAGTAAATCCCAACATCAAGGAAGTTGTAAAAAAGGAAGTCGTCAAACTCTTGGATACAGGGTTAATCTATCCGATCTCAGATAGTCCGTGGGTTAGTCCTGTACAGGTCGTACCAAAGAAAAGAGGAATGACTGTGGTAAAAAATGACAACGGTGAATTGGTGCCCCAAAGGACAGTCAATGGTTGGCGTGTGTGCATCGATTATAGGAAGCTAAATGATGCCACCCGAAAAGATCACTTTCCTCTCCCATTCATAGACCAAATATTGGAAAGATTAGCAGGGCACGAGTACTATTGTTTCTTGGATGGTTTCTCAGGGTATTTCTAAATCCCCATCGCCCCTGAGGATCAAGAAAAGACCACGTTTACCTGCCCATAAGGGACATTAGCCTACAAGAGAATGCCTTTCGGGTTATGTAACTCTCCCGCTACTTTTTAGCGATGCATGACCGCAATCTTTCATGAATTAATGGAAGATAGTATGGAAGTTTTCATGGTTGATTTCTTAGTCTCTGGGAACTCTTTCGATCGCTGTCTTGCTAACCTCGAGAAAATGCTCAAACGTTGCGAGGAGACCAACTTGGTTCTGAACTGGGAGAAATGCCATTTTATGGTAAAAGAAGGAATTGTGCTTGGGCACAAAGTCTCAGGAAATGGAATTGAGGTGGACCGAGCAAAAATTGAAGCTATATCTAAGCTACCTTATCCAACTACAGTCAAGGCAATACGTAGCTTCTTGGCTCATGCCGGTTTCTATAGGAGATTCATTAAAGACTTCTCAAAAATTGCTCGGCCGATGACTCAGTTGCTTGTAAAGGATGCCCCTTTCGATTTTTCTCAAGAATGTAAGGATGTGTTCGATCGACTGAGGCAGGAACTCACGCAAGCCCCGATTATGGTTACACCTAATTGGGAATTACCCTTCGAAATCATGTGTGATGCCAGCGACTATGCTGTTGGAGCAGTATTAGGCCAAAGGCTTAACAAACACTTCCAACCAATATACTATGCTAGCAAAACTATGAATCCTGCTCAAGAAAACTACTTCACCACTGAAAAGCAGCTATTGGCCGTAGTATTTGCCTTTGATAAATTTCGCCAATATCTTGTCCTTTCAAAAACGGTTGTTTTTACTGATCATTCGGCTCTTCGATACCTTTTTGCTAAGCAATACGCTAAACCACGACTAATTCGGTGGATCCTGTTGTTACAAGAATTTGATGTTGAAATTCATGATAAAAAGAGGGCAGAGAATTTAGCTGTTGATCACCTCTCTCGTCTCGAAAATCCCAGCCTTAGTGAACTTGATAAGAGTGAGATTCGGGATTCATTTCCTGAAGAGCAGCTCATGTCAATAACTGATTTTGAGCCATGGTACGCGGATTATGCTAACTATCTGGCAAGCAGACTCATTCCGGAACACATGAATAGGCACGAAAGAAAAAGGTTCTTTGCCCAACTAAAATACTAATTTTGGAACGGAGCTTTCTTTTTCCGAGGATGTCCTGATCAAGTAATCAGGCGCTGTGTTTCAGAGAAAGAGGCAATGAAGATCATGAAAGAATGTCATTCAGGCCCCTCTGGGGGCATCATGGAATAAACACTACTACACGAAAACTTTTTGATGCAGGGTTCTATTGTCCTACAATATTTCGTGATGTAAAGGGGATGATACAAGCATGTGATGCTTGTCAACGAGCTGGGAATATCTCAAGGAGGGATGAAGCCCCTCAGAATTTTATACAAGTTTGTGAGGTTTTCGACGTTTGGGGGATAGATTTTATGGGCCCCTTTCCATTTTCAGGGGGAAACGAATACTTCTTAGTGGCCATCGATTATATTTCAAAATGGGTAGAGGCACAAGCCCTTAGAACCAACGATGCTAGGGTGGTTATTCATTTCTTAAAGAAACTGTTAGCTAGGTTCGACATCCCTAAAGCTCTTGTTAGTGACAGGGGAACCCATTTTTGCAACGCACAAATGGAAAAGGTCATGAAAAGATATGGAGTCTCCCATTGATTCTCCACCGCTTATCATCCTCAAACCAACGGTCAAGTAGAGAACACCAATTGAGCGATTAAGAAAATACTTGAAAAAATGGTCAATCAAAACAGAAAGGATTGGTCATTTAAACTCGATGAGGCTTTATGGGCATTCCTAACTGCCTATAAAAAACCCGTTGGGATGACCCCGTTCCGCATGGTTTATGGCAAGGCATGTCACCTTCCAGTAGAGCTAGAACATAAGGAATATTGGGCACTTAAGGCATGTAATTTGGATTATACGGTTGTAGGAACGAATAGGTTCTTACAACTCCAGGAACTTGATGAATTAAGACTGGAAGCGTATGAATCCTCCGTTACATATAAAGAAAGAGCAAAAAGGTGGCATGACCAACGAATTAAGAGACCTAAGGAGTTCTCAGAAGGAGACAAGGTTCTACTATATAATTCTCGTTTAAGGCAGTTTCCTGGAAAACTTAAATCTAGATGGTATGGACCTTTTACCGTGAAAAGATCCTCTAAAACTGGAGCTGTAGTGTTAATGGACGATGAGAGTAGAGAATTCACTGTGAACATACAACACGTTAAGCATTATCAAGAAAACGGTAATGATATGATCAATGAGGAGGACATAACCTTTAATGACGAGGTCACGTGATAGCCCGTGACCTTGAGTCTGGCTACAAGACTCGTAAATAAAGAAAAGCTTATTGGGAGGCAATCCAAGTTTTATTTGTTTTATTTGTTTGATTGTTTGTTTGTTTTTTTTATTTGTTTTTGCGTATGCATGCTTTATTTTTATTGTTTGTGGCTCATGTTTCAAAATAAATTGTGAAAATGCTTTATCTTGTTTTTAACCTCGTCTTAATTACATATAAAGGTATTTTGCAAAAGCTAAGTGTAAGATAGACCCAAATTTGTTAATAAGAACGAAATTGAGCATGAACCACAACAATATTAATGAACATGTATATTAGTAATTGTTTGAGTCAAATGCTTGTATCGAGTCATAATGATGTTTTGCAGGATTTTCCAGGAATTAAGGCTTAAGTTTTTCCACAAATTTTCCAGAAACTTAACATGAGATTTTTGCAGGAACATTCTGATGGCGTCAGGGGTTATAACCTGATGGCGTCAGGTACAAAAATTCTGAAAATTTTTGCAAGTTTTGTTTATACCGGAGTCTTAAAGTTTTTGTTAATTCTTTAGTTTTATAAACTCCAGGAAATCTGCAAACATTCATTCCACAAGCAGTATATCTTTAATATATATAGATTGCCGCAGATTTTACGCGAGGTTTGCCTTGATTGTTTTCTCAGGTTTAACAGGTTACATTGGACAAGAAGATGATTTATATTTCTGAAGGGAAGCTTTCACAGTTCATTTTCTTGGAAGAAGATTTAACCTTGTTGACACATTATCCACACCGAACAAATCAGGGGAGTATTTGTTTTCATTCTTTTACCTGCATTACTTTTACATCTTTTTTTATTGAACATTGGGGACAATGTTCATCCTAAGTGTAAGGGGAGGGTAAATGATGATACCGTTGAGAATACAATTGCACTTGAGTTTTGTTTGTTTGATAGTAGGTGTGTAATAAAACTGAGAGAAATACTTGTTAGGGCAATTTTAGCGCAAAATTTAAAATTTTTTACAACATTTAGGAGTGAAACTTTAGCCTTAATGAGCGTCTCATGGATAGGAGTTGTATGACTAGCACAAAAACCGTACCACTCAAAAAAAAATTCCACCCAAATATGTGAGGTTCGCCTTTAGATTTGTTAGGAAAAGCATTCATTATTAGTGCTTATGAGTGTACCGGTAGTATTTAGATTCTAGAACTTGCGTTAGTGATGCATCCCGAGACCGCTAGTGAGACTATATTCGTGTAGTTAGGATTTACTACATGATAAGAGGCATTAGGATCACCCTTGTGTTTAAACCCGTATCATAATTACTTGACCAATGAAGTCATAATTACTTGACTAGCAAAGTTAACTAATTTTTCCCACACCTTTGCGATGTACTCATTTTTAGTACACGATACCCCTAGTACACCCCTCCGAGCCTATCTTTTTCGTTTATAACTTTAAGCATTTTATTTAAAGATAGAATTTGTTAACAACCCACCCAAATGTGCAACCAAATCGCCTTAGCCTTCCTTGTATGCACTCATCTTTAGTGCATTATTGTTATGTGTTTAAACCCTTAGTTAATTGTCTAATTGATTACATGGTTGCTAAGTCGAGTTATATCTTGTACATATTATTTTGGGACGATTGGGACTCATGGGTAAAGTACTATTTTTATGGAGTAATGGGGAAGAACGTCAATTATTACCCCCATATGTGCGTTAATATTTAAAAGTACTCCAAGTGTTTTGATTTTCTTAATTCGAGTCATTAGAATAGTTAATTGTAAAGTATGTAAAAATTCAAGTGTAAGGGGAACGTAAATTCCCTACGATGTAATATTTTGGATGGTAGGAATATATATATATATATATATATATATATATATATATATATATATATATATATATATATATATATATATATATATATATAAGAAAAAGAGAAAAACATACGGACTACCATCCCGATTCATTTTATGTTTGTTTCATAGTTTGTTAGTTTATGATTAGCTTAAGTCGAGTCGAGTCTTGGCTTAGTAACTCCACATTGTACATGTAATTAAGCAAGATGATTAACTCGCCACCAGTAAATATTGTCTTTATCCAACAAAACCGTGTTTATCATATCCCTACACCTCACGTTATAACCGTTTTAAAAGACCTCTTTGATAGTTTATCCTAGGTGCTTACGCCAAGTGGTGGAGGTTTGATCCATTCCCAAGCCTATGGTAATATAGTTGCTATGACAGGTAGTGAGAGATGTTTTCCATTTCCATATTGTGATATATACTTTATTACACCCGAGAGATGTGAGTATCTAAACACTATTTGTGAGGTGCTAGTATATAATCTCCGGGCTTATTTTGGTTGAAGTGAAACGATTATTTGTTGAAATTACTTTTATATTAGTGTTAAATGACCCCTAGCTTGTATTTTGATTAGAATAAAAGCGCATTTGCTTGAGGACAAGCAAATCTCAAGTGTAAGGGTATTTGATAAGGCGAAAAGTGTACCAGTTTTAGGGGGTCATTTAATCCCTAAATCAAAATTATTTGATCAAATATTGCCCTAAATCTTTCCTTTTGTCATTTTAGGTACTTTTGGTGAGAAATCTGGAAAAGGAAGCATTTTGGATGTTTTTGGAACAAATAAGTGAAGAAAATGACAAAGTCTCAAATTCTTGCTGGAAACATACCTGACGGCGTCATGCATTTCTATGTGACGGCGTCACCCTTTGACAAAGAGGTGGATAATTCA
Organism: Artemisia argyi; assembly: GCA_030686995.1. Classification (NCBI taxonomy): domain Eukaryota; kingdom Viridiplantae; phylum Streptophyta; class Magnoliopsida; order Asterales; family Asteraceae; genus Artemisia; species Artemisia argyi. The sequence goes on along the minus strand of CM060689.1, from coordinate 198,198,622 downwards.
AGTTACACGTGATGGCCCAGAACAATTTCAAGGCATTGAAGCCTGACGGCGTCACCAAGGCCGTCAGGGTTAGATTACATGTGACGGCCCAGAGCTAATTTACACATGACAGCGTCAAAAGTGGATCTAGGCAATACGATTTTTATCTTGGTGGTGAATTGGCGGCGTCACAAGCTATAACGTGACGCCGTCAGGATGAAAAATCTATATATACTTTTCTAATTTTCATTCATTAGTGTGGAACTTTGGAGGAACTTTTGGTGAACTTTTTGTGTGCAAACTCTAAACGAATTAAGTCGAGTTTTATTGAGTCGAGTCTTGGTCTCAGGTTCGTGTCTAGGTTAAGATGGAGGGTTGTACATTGTGTTTAAATGATTGTAATATTGGGTGTAGTGTGTTTTTATTGCTATTAATGTATAATGAGGGTTGTACATTGTGCTTAAATGATTGTAATATTAGGTGTTGGGGTGTTTTTAATACTAATAATGTAGAATGAGTGTTGTACTTTTTGTTTAAATGATTGTAATATTGGGTGTAGGGGTGTTTTTAATGCTATTAATGTAGAATTCTAAGGAAAGTGGTTTGAATTTCGATTCATGCTAGTTTTTGTTGTACACAATTCTTTGCTTGTTGTAATTATGAAAATTCCTTGCTTTAAAGTGTTGTAAACCTTGCATCCTTTTTTGTACATCTTAATTTTTTGGAGAGAGAGTCTAATATGCTTTATATGTAGTATAGATAATTAATAAACTTATTAATTATACATTGTGTCTAAGTGATAAAACGTGTGCCCCCATAGACTCACATATGGGACATGCTTTATTTGACGTGTACATATCCCAACAATTTGATAATAATTTTAAATGTCACAAAGCTCATACTTCCACAATTACCCAGATCAATACAATATGAAAAATAAAAGAACAATTTGATTTCCATCAGGCCTGCATTTTGTCACTAGTCACACTCCACTATTTGATTTCCATTTTAGCTTGTTTTTAGTTAGTTTTAGGAACTGAACTTGTTGTACAAGTCGATAGTAGTGTAAATCTCATTTTCTTGAGCTTGTTTTGAGTTGAGTATCTGTTTGAGTTAGCTTAATTGAGGGCTGTTAGTACCCCCTCACCACTGCAGGTCAGCTGTGGTTTGGTTAGGCTGTTCAAGCTTATTATTTATTTATTTATTTATTTTTTGCTCATTTTTAGTTTAAGTTGTCTAAAATTAGTTTACATTAGCTTATTAATTTAGAGTTAGTTAGTGTTAGCTGATTAGTATAGGTTTGAAAGCTTTTTGGATGCTTATTGGTGTGATACAGTTAAGCTTGAGATTGGGTTTTCAAAATTGTAACCACTGTTGAGTTTACCTTTGGATTTCAAATATCTTGTCACAACTGATCAAAAGAGATAAGCTGTGTTACAGCTTATTTTTGTTTTCCAATAGTTTATTTTTCAACATTGTCCACCTTTTTACTTGTTATACAAATTTGCAAAAGAAAAAAAGAAAAAAAAAAAACATGTTGTAAAAAGTTTGGTTTTGGTGGGGATCGAACCTGGCACCTCTCAGTCACCACAGACACACAACCAATCCCTAACAATCTGAGCTATCAAGTCTTTGTTGTTTAAGTTTCCTTTTGTTTCAAATTTAATATAGTATTAGTACCTTTTGCTTATTCATTTATCAGTTCTTAGAATACGTTATTACTGCTTATTTAGCACTGCTTATTTCAAGTTCTTAATTTTCCCAGTTTCTGTACTTAGTATTAAGCTTTCCCAAAAATTTTCACAATTTTCTAAATAGTGTTACTATTTTTCTAGAATTTATTTAATTATTTTAGTTTTTAATTCATTATAAAAAATAAAAAGCTAAAAAAATATTTTTCTTTTTTCAAAAATTTTCTTTTGTCATTAGAATCGTAAGAAAATTAATTTCATACCCGTAGGATTAGCGTAACATTTAATTCACTTTTTCTTTTGCGCATTCGCGTTTTCTTTAACTAAATTTCGCGTTTTTTAAATTTAGATTACGTTTAGGGTTCCCTAGCTTCCTAATTTTCATTCCCGTAGAATTCTAAGCAAATTTTAAATTTTAATTTTTATTTCTTGTTTATATTCATGTTTTAGTTGCGTTTATTTTATCTTCGTTCGTCATTTTCAATTTTTTGTAATTCAACAATACCAAATAATCAAAACCATTCCTTACAAGCATTTTAATCTCGAATCTCACACGATATAGCCCATTCACACCTCGTTGGGACACGACCCGGGTAATCACTTACCCGGTATCACATATATATATATATATATATATATATATATATATATATATATATATATATATATATATATATATATATATATATATATATTGTATTCACGAGTCTTTGCAAGTTAACCTTTTCCTAAAGGTTAATTAGTAAATTGCACTCACGTCTACTTTGTGTATATTTTTTATACGCACTCTAAAACGCTTATCAATAAACAATTTTGACAATCCTGACAATGTCGCTAGATAAACAATTTTGACAATCCTGACAATGTCGCCAAATAAACAATTATGATAATGAGGTCATGTAAGCAATACTGACAATGTCGCCAGATAAACAATTATGACAATAAGGTCATATAAATAAATAATAATGTTTAGGAGACAAACCACAGGAAATACAGGTAATCAAACATACCAATGAAATGCAGGTAATCAACCATGTAAAGCGAGTAATGCGTTTAAGTAAAACGAGCATAAAGTTGAAATCATATAATTGAGCATGTATCTCCCACAAAGAGTTTACAAAACAATTAAAAGAGTAGAGGCTACGACTCACCTGGTGCAATAACTACGATGACAAAAGTGGATACACTGAAAATGAGGCACGATCTCTAACCGCAACCTAACATGAATGATATGATCTAATATAAGAAATGAAATGATGCTACACATGCAAATACGTATGTTACGGATACCACTCATGAAATTTGAAAATAACGTGTATCGTCGAAAAATACATTTTTGACGTCTCATTAAGTTAATAACCACTTTTCATGTAAATATATTGAAACGGTTCTCCACGATCCTCGTTTGGTGTTCTATCAGCAAATATAAGGTTTTCGACGTAAAATGACACTTTCATTACTTTGAAAATATGACCAAAATGGTCTCGCAAAACTAGTCGTGAAATAGTGAATATTAAGAGTTTGGAAAGAAGCGCAGTAGTTTTAGGAAGACTTTCACATTATTTAAAAAGTCATAGAACTGAAGTTTGTCCATACGGGTCTCGATCATAAAGAAAAATAGCCACGAAGTGAGGTGTTTGGGCTGTTTTGGCAGATTCTGGGCCGTTTTCGGGAAAGTTTGGAAGACCATAAGTTATTCGTTATAAATTATTTTGACAAACGGTTGGATTTTTTGGAAACTAGGCTGGGTGAACTAACTCTTTGTCAGACATATAAATTTTCCAGAAATGGGTTTATCAATAAGAAAAATGGCTCTCAACATGATGTATTACAAAAGTAGTTTTTCTATACTTAAAAATATTTTGCTAATAAAAGCTGATGGAATAAATAGAGTTTCATCGATTTTGAAACGTGTATATCTTGGTCGTTATAAGCTTGTTTTCTACGTTCTTTATATCCACGGTTTCATATTAACATGTACTAATATATTTTCAGTAAGTCAGCTCCTCTAGTTTACGTTAACACCTCGTCTTGTCCTTTGAAAATCGTACAACAACACGTATTATTTTCAGAAAATAGTTTTCGTCGTTAAACTTGGAAAAATCATAACTTCTTCGTTATAAACTCGTTTTAATCCGTTATTTTGCCCAAAGCTTCGTTTTTGAAAGTATTTTCTGAATCTCTAGCCCAATGTTACCCGGAAACCCCTGAGTTTTCTGTATTTTACAAAAATGGACAGCAACTTTCTAATAGTGGTTAAAATAGATTTTTCTAGTTTGTAACTTGTTCAAAACTTAACCATACACCTTCTTAGGGTGTCATGGGTTCCTAAACTTCACAAAATATTGTAGGATTTCAAGGGAATGATCATAGGCTTTATATATACTTATAAAAACCATAAAACTTGTAAAGTGGTATGAATAACATAAATACTTGTATGTTTTGCTAATAAAACTTGAAAATACATCATGTAATAGTTTGAAAGAGTAGAAAAATAACTAGTAACTTACTTGTGATGATTATCAAAAGATGGTGATGAAACCCATTTAATCTTTGTGGTTTTTATTTCAAAACCATAACTAGATCATTATTAGGAGTAGATTAAACACTTGAGCTTGAAAGTTTGATGGATCCTTGTTCTTGTTCTTGTTCTTGTTGTTGCCGTGAGTTAGGAAGAGAGAAAAGATAGAATAGTTGCTTTTTGATTTTGCAAAAATGAGTTATGTTAAGTCTTGATGTTTTTACAAATATCGTTGAGGTGATGGCATTTTGGTAATTAAATGATCAAGTTGAAGTATCTTGGAAAGGGGGGCGGCACATGGATGGATGAGTATGTGAGAAGCTTGGTATTATCTCGTTCACGGAGTCAGTTTTGGTTCCGTTAATTGCTAAACGTAAATTGTTAAGCCGCGAAACGTAAATCCGGGTATCGTAAAAATATGAAACTTGAAAGAATGACTAAACTTGTCAATGTACTCCATAATAAAATATAAAATAAATGGTAAGTTCCATCGGGTTGCTTAAACGCTGCTAAAACTGGAAACACGGGTCTAAAACGCGTAATTCACGTAAAACGCTGAACTGGAAAACGTAAAATTCCAAAACTTTTAGAATTGTCGTAAAATGAGAGAAAATCATATTTCTATCGTTTATAGTGTTTTATGGACATATCGGGATGCTGGAATGACGTTTAAACCTAAAAGTAAATCTCGGACACGGCTTCGTGATTTTTGCAGAAATGATCCGACGAGCGTCAAACTCTCGGATTATCATTAAAATAGTTTAACTTACGAAAATATGAAATAAAAATTTCAGAAATGAATAGTGAATAGTAACTGATGAATAGTAACTTCCGAGATGAAAAATGAAATTTTGACGTTTGAAAAAGGACATGAAATTACGAGTTGTGACAGTAGGGGTAGGATCTGTGTACATCTCACCTCCCCCATACCCCGCCACGGCGGGATTGGGTATGTTGTTGTTGTTGTTGTTGTTTAAAGGTGTACACCACATGAACAAGAATATATATATATATATATATATATATATATATATATATATATATATATATAGGGGGATTTTATTTTCAGAACCCTGTTAAATGCGAGAACTGCGAGAACCTCCTCTAGACCAATCATATTTGTTTAAATATTAAATATTTTCATTTAATCCAAAAGGGTATAATTGTAAAAGACACTTTTATATTATTTTTGATTTTTTTAAATAAATCCCGTTTTTTCTAAAAACCCATAATTTTTGGAATTTTTTTTTCTTTTTTTTTGAGCATGTATGTTTTAAAATGATTTGGTGCATATCTGTTTTTAGGAATTAATTTTTTGATTTTAGTTTTTGGAATAATTTTTTTTACATACATGTTTTTCCAATAGAAATGTGCGTATATGTTTTTTAGATAATGTAAATTTATAATAAACCAAGACATATGTTAAAAACAAAATCCTATATCAATTGAAATACAATTAAATTACAAATTTCTAAAAAGTAAAAGTACATATACATATGACGTCTTTCAAGAACATATGAGCACAAAACAACATATTTGAAGTTTTTCATCAGATTCTTTCAAACATGTGTGCACATCTTCCAAGAACATGCATGCATACCTTCCAAGAACATAGATGCACTTTGAGTTTCTCATCAAATTCTTTTGAACATATGCGCACACCTTTAAAGAACATATATGTGATGAGGCGAAAAATGATCCGTTTTTAGGGGGTCATTTAAGCCCGAATCCGAATTTATTTGATCAAATATTGCCCTAAATCGTTCCTTTTGTGATTTTAGGTGTTTGGAGAGTGAATTCTGGAAAAGAAGCCATTTTGGACGTTTTTGGAGCATAAAAGTGAAGAAAACGGCTAAGTACCAAATTTCCATGCTGAAGATACAAGGTGACGGCGTCAAGACTACCATCTTGACGGCGTCAGACATGAGGAATTAATTACCGAAGGTGGTGACGGCGTCAGAAGCCTTCATGACGGCGTCAAAGTGGCAAGAATAAAATACCGTGGTTGATGACGGCGTCACATAGGCCGTCATAAGTGGATCAAGGCCGTCCGAGGAAGTATTTGGCGGCGAGGTGACGGCGTCACATGTTACTCTTGACGCCGTCAGCCTACTTTTCCTATATATAGTTTTCTAGTTTTTTCATTAAGGGAGAGAAGTTAAGGTGAAACCCTAAAGACGATTTTAGTGCATCTTTTACAGGTTTTTCAAGGGTTCCAAACCCTTGAGACCTTGCATTGTAATTAAGATAAGTGTTCTTTCAATTCAATCAATATGTCTATGTGTTGGTTGTTTATATCTTGTTCTTGTCTCAATTCCACTATGCTAGGCTAGATCTCTTTTGTGTTTGCTTAGATCTAATGAAACCTAGATGTTGATTATGTGTTGATTACTTGTCTATTCTTGTTTTGGATGAATGATATTATATGTTAGGCTTAAGAAAACTGGCAGATCTCCAAATGGTAACATGCTTGAACGTCTTAAGAAACATGAACCGAGGCGTACTAGGTCTTTATTGGTTGTATTTAATGCATGAGCCACTGTTTACAATCCCTATAGTTGTGCTGGGTCATGGTGTAGGAGGAGATAAGAGCTCATAGAGTTGGGGAGTTATGTATGCCACCCCACGAATGGTATTAAGGAATACAATCCGTCATCCATACAAGTGTAACAAGTAATTAACGTGTAAAAGATATCTAGGGAGTAATGAAGTCTAAGTAAACACAATTTCTCCAACCACTGCTCACAACCTTAGTATAATTTAGTTTAATTTCATTTTTAGTATTTTATTTCAATTATATAATAGCTTTGGGTTAGTTGAATAGCAACTAATTCCGCCCACTCTTCCAAAACCAGAGATTTTATTTGCTTTCATAAAGATATAAAAATACAAAAATAATCATCCCTCACCTTTAGAACTATTAATTAGGTTTTCTAATCCTAGCGACACTATTCCTAAGCTGAACGATCAATCCCCCGGTACTTGTCACTATACTATACTACAACGATCAGGTACACTGCCTGGTGGGGGTTGTAAGCTTCTCGAGATCCCTCGAGAGGTAAAGCAAGGTGCGATTCCCACGCATCAAGTTTTTGGCGCCGCAGCCCGGGGAATAGTTATTGTCTAGGTTAGGATTTCTTTTTATTAGGTCTACTTGCTAGATTCCTTTCTAGTAAGATTTTTATTTTTATTTTTAGGTCTTCTTTAGTCTATCTTATTTCTTCGTGCCTTTGTTCGTAACTCTTTACCATCCGACATCATGGAAGGTGGTAACATCTTTGAACCCATCATCCCACCACAACAAAACCCACCATTAGAACCCCTTAGGCCCCGAACCTTAGGAGAGTATTCCCGACCTAGCCACCAAGGCTACCGAAACACCATTGAGCTCACCGGAGACAATGTGACCCCCTTGCGATCCGACACCATCCGGTTGGTGCAAAGCGGATGTGCATTCCATGGACTTCGTTCTGAAGATCCAAACCAACACCTTAAGGACTTCCTCAAAATTGTAGATTCCATAGACCTAGGTGCTGAAACTAGAGAGACCACCCGTTTACGCCTATTCCAATTCTCTCTACGGGATCAAGCTAGTCAATGGCTTGAGCGTTTACCCGCGGGATCCATCACCACATGGGATGATCTCACCACTCGTTTCCTTGCTCAATTTTTCCCACCGGGGAGAACTACTAAGCTTAGGAATGACATCTTGATGTTCCAACAACGTCAAAATGAATCTCTTTATGAAGCATGGACTCGTTTCAAGGACTTACTCCAAAAAGTCCCTCATCATGGCATAGATCTTTGGCTCCAAGTCCAAATCTTCTATGACCATATCGACATCTCCACGAGGCGAACCATTGACCAATCGGCCGGTGGTAAGCTACGTGATCTTAGTGCGGAACAATCATGGGAACTCATAGAAGATCTTGCTCTCTATGACAATGAAAGTTGGAATGATCCCCGTGATTTGAACAAAACGGTCAAGGCAATATCTTTGCCTTCGAATAATTCAAGCACTCCCGACCGTAGGATCATGGAACTTGAGGACCAAGTCAAGTTTCTCATGAAATCTTACGAAGCTCCGAAGCATTCAAGCTAAGTGAACAAAATCACTTCTTCATGCGAATTATGTAGTGGTCCCCATGACACTCGTGATTGTGTGGAACTCCCCGGAACAGCTTTTGCAGACTACGCATCCACGCGTACCGACGAAGCGGGAGATAAGTGGTACACTTTCAAGCCCGAGCCAAACACATACGGTGATTCATACAACCCCTCATGGAAAAATCACCCAAACCTTAGGTGGAAACAAAATCAACCCAATTCTTCCAATCCGCCTAATCGTTACCAATCAAACGGTCCACCATCCAACCGTACCTTCAACAACAATCCTTCTAACAACTATGGTAGTACCAACAATCTTGAAGGATTGATGTCGAAATTCATGGCATCTCAAGAAGCCCGCATAGCTAGGTTCGAAACCGAATTCAACCAACAACAAACGGAGATGACCAACAAGATCGACAACTTGTTGAAAGCCCTCAACAACCAAACATTAACCACACCTAGGAAGGACACTAGGGACACCAATAGTGGAATCCAAGTTAAGGACCCCTCATCATCGAAACATGTCCACTTTGTCAATGTTGTCACCATTAAGCCGATAGATAGGGAGATAGAGGAGAGTGACAAGGATGAAGTTAGAGTAGAAGCCAATAGTGAGGACGAGAGTAGGGAAGTTGAGGTTAATAAGGATGAGGAATTGGAGGAGATAGAACCTATAGAGAAATACTTTGATAAGCTGCCAACCGAGGAAGAACGGGAATACCATAAGGATTTGTTCGATAGTCCCGAGAAAACGTATATCTTTGGCGACCCCCTGATCAAAATGGGAGACCCCTCCAACATTAACATCCCATGTAATATAGGGCACATGCATATATGGAAAGCTTACATCGACCTTAGATCCCCCGTGAACATCATGACTAGGACCTATTACAATTGGGTGATGAAGAAGCAACTCAATTTTAGGATGATGCCCGATAAGAATTGGATAAGTAATTTTGCAGGAAGGGTTAAGGGAGTACATGTGATTATAGGAAATCTCACCTATGAGATTGATTTTATGATAGTGGAAGACACTCGTCCAGTGATAGATGCTTGCCTAAGCCAAATTATATTCGGGAAGCCTTTTGTTGAAGCCACTAGGATGAGTTATGATCCGACTTTAGGGATAGTTAGGTTCAAGAAAGACAATGATGAGGTTGCTTATCAAATGCTCTACAAGATCGAACAATACCGCCTTCTCTCTAATTTCGAAAAGGAACATAAGCAAGCGGCTTATTATAGGAATGAGGAGGATAGACGTAGAGGAGTAGAGTATGTTAGAAATAGGATGCTTGGTTTCTACAAAGAATGCTTGCAACTAGGTCCGGAATACAAAACTGGTTTAGAAGACGACCTAGAGAGTGGAGCCAATGATGAAGTCACGTAGTAACCCATGACTTTGAGTCTAGCTACAAGACTCGTAAATAAAGAAAAGCGCTTCTTGGGAGGCAACCCATGTTTTGTGTGATTTTATTTGTTTGATTGTTATTTGCTTCCGTATGCATGTTTTATTTTTATTGTTGGTTGATCATGTTTCTCTACTAAAATGTGGAAATACTTTATTATGTTGTTTGGCCTAGTCTTAACTTCAACCTAAAGGTATTTTTTGCAAAAGATAAGTGTAAGGGGAAACCCCAAATATGTTTTTAAGATACAAACCGATCATGATTCTCCACAATATTTAAATGGACATGTATATTCGTATTTGTTAGAGTCAAATGCTTGTATTGAGTCATAATGAAGTTTTGCAGGATTTTCCAGGAAGTAGGACAAAGTTTTTCCAGAAATTTTCCGGAAACTTGACATAAGAATTTCTGCAGGTCCATTCTGATGGCGTCAGGGTATTGCTCTTGACGGCGTCAGGAGTTAAAAATCTAGAAATTTTACCGGTTTTGTTTTTCTAACGGAGTCTTATGGTTTTTGTGAATTATTAAGTTTTATAATCTCCAGGAAATCTGCAAACTTCATTCCACAAGCATTATATCTTACTTTGTTTTCTAGGATTTAGTAACTTATATAGGATGCCGCCGATTTTACGCGAGGTTGACTTGTCTATTGTTGTCAGGATTTACAGGTTATTTGTGACAAGAAGATGATTTATATTCTGGAAGGGAAGCTTTGATTGTTCGTTTTCTTGGAGGAAGATTTAACCTGGCCAACCTATAATCCATACCGAGCGAATCAGGGGAGTATTTGATTTCATTCTCTTTACTTCTTAACTTTTACATTCTTTACTTGAACATTGGGGACAATGTTCATCTTAAGTGTAAGGGGAGGGTAAAAAGATGATACCTTACATATGCACTTTCGCTTGAGTTTGTTTTGTTTGATAGTAGATGAGTAATAAAACCATGAGAAATACTTGTTAGTGTAATTTTAGCGCCAAATTTAAAATTTTTTACAACATTTAGGAGTGAAACTTTAGCCATAGCAAGCGTCTCATGGATAGGAGGTTTTATGACTAGCACATAACCGTATACTCAGAAAAATTTTCCACCCAAAAATGTGAGGTTCGCCTTTAGATTTGATAGGAAAAGCATTCATTATTGTTGCTTATGAGTGTACCGGTAGCATTTAGATTCTAGAACTTGCGTTAGTGATGCATCCCGAGACCGCTAGTGAGACTACATTCGTGTGGTAGGATTTACTACATGATAAGAGGCATTAGGATCACCCTTGTGTTAAACCCGTATTATAATTACTTGACCATTTAAGTCATATTACTTGGCTAGTTAAGTCAACTAATTTTCCCACACCCTTAGCGTTGTACTCATTTTTAGTACACGAAACCCCTAGTACACCCCTCCGAGCCTATCTTTTCGTTTCTAACTTTAAGCATCTTACTTAAAGGAAGAATTTGTTACACCCCACTTAAATGTACAACCAAATCGCCTTAGCCTTCCGTGTATGCGCTCATTTTTAGTGCATTATTGTTATTTGTTAAACCCTAAGTTAACTTTCTAATTGATTACATGGTTGCTAAGTCGAGTCATATCCTTGTACATATTGTTTTGGGACGATTGGGACTCATGGGTAAGTACTTATTTTATGGAGTAATGGGGAAGAACATAATATTATTACCCCATATGTACGTTAATCTTAAAAGTGCTCCAAGTGTTTTGATTTTCTTAATTCGAGTCATTAGAATAGTTTAATGTAAAGTATGTAAAGATTCAAGTGTAAGGGGATTGCTCAAATCCCTATGATGTATTATTTTGGATGGTAGGGTAAGAGAAAAAAAAAAAAAAAAAAAAAAAAAAAAAAAAAAAAATTAGAAAAAGAAAAAAAATAGAAAAAGGAAAAAGAGAGAAAAAACATACGGACTACCATCCCTTTTTATTCTATGTTCATTTTATGTTTTTGTTATTTTTCATTTATTAGCTTAAGTCGAGTCTAATCTTGGCTTAGCAACGCCATCTTGTACATGTAATTAACCAAGATTGTTAACTCGCCACCAGTAAAACTTCCTTTATCCAACAAAACCGTGTAATTCATATCCCTATACCTAACGTTACAACCCTTTAAAAGACCTCTTTGATAGTTTATCCTAGGTGCTTACGCCAAGTGGTTGAGGTTTGATCCTTTCCCAAGCCTATGGTAATCTATTTTGCTATGACAGGTAGTGAGAGATATCTTCCATTTCCATAATGTTATATTACTTTATTACACCCGAGAGATGTGAGTATCTAAACACTATTTGTGAGGTGCTTGTGTATGACCTCCGTGCTTGTCTATTGGTCTTTAGTGGAACGATTATTTGTTGTAATTACTTTTATATTAGTGTTAAATGACCCCTAACTTGTCTTTTGAGTAGAATAAAAGCTCATTTGCTTGAGGACAAGCAAATCTCAAGTGTAAGGGTATATGATGAGGCGAAAAATGATCCGTTTTTAGGGGGTCATTTAAGCCCGAATCCGAATTTATTTGATCAAATATTGCCCTAAATCGTTCCTTTTGTGATTTTAGGTGTTTGGAGAGTGAATTCTGGAAAAGAAGCCATTTTGGACGTTTTTGGAGCATAAAAGTGAAGAAAACGGCTAAGTACCAAATTTCCATGCTGAAGATACAAGGTGACGGCGTCAAGACTACCATCTTGACGGCGTCAGACATGAGGAATTAATTACCGAAGGTGGTGACGGCGTCAGAAGCCTTCATGACGGCGTCAAAGTGGCAAGAATAAAATACCGTGGTTGATGACGGCGTCACATAGGCCGTCATAAGTGGATCAAGGCCGTCCGAGGAAGTATTTGGCGGCGAGGTGACGGCGTCACATGTTACTCTTGACGCCGTCAGCCTACTTTTCCTATATATAGTTTTCTAGTTTTTTCATTAAGGGAGAGAAGTTTTGGTGAAACCCTAAAGACGATTTTGGTGCATCTTTTACAGGTTTTTCAAGGGTTCCAAACCCTTGAGACCTTGCATTGTAATTGAGATAAGTGTTCTTTCAATTCAATCAATAGGTCTATGTGTTGGTTGTTTATATCTTGTTCTTGTCTCAATTCCACTATGCTAGGCTAGATCTCTTTTGTGTTTGCTTAGATCTAATGAAACCTAGATGTTGATTATGTGTTGATTACTTGTCTATTCTTGTTTTGGATGAATGATATTATATGTTAGGCTTAAGAAAACTGGCATATCTCCAAATGGTAACATGCTTGAACGTCTTAAGAAACATGAACCGAGGCGTACTAGGTCTTTATTGGTTGTATTTAATGCATGAGCCACTGTTTACAATCCCTATAATTGCGCTAGGTCATGGTGTAGGAAGAGATAAGAGCTCATATAGTTGGGGAGTTATGTATGCCACCCCACGAATGGTATTAAGGAATACAATCCGTCATCCATACAAGTGTAACAAGTAATTAACGTGTAAAAGATATCTAGGGAGTAATGAAGTCTAAGTAAACACAATTTCTCCAACCACTGCTCACAACCTTAGTATAATTTAGTTTAATTTCATTTTTAGTATTTTATTTCAATTATATAATAGCTTTGGGTTAGTTGAATAGCAACTAATTCTGCCCACTCTTCCAAAACCAGAGATTTTATTTGCTTTCATAAAGATATAAAAATACAAAAATAATCATCCCTCACCTTTAGAACTATTAATTAGGTTTTCTAATCCTAGCGATACTATTCCTAAGCTGAACGATCAATCCCCCAGTACTTGTCACTATACTATACTACAACGATCAGGTACACTGCCTGGTGGGGGCTGTAAGCTTCTCGAGATCCCTCGAGAGGTAAAGCAAGGTGCGATTCCCACGCATCAATATGCACGCCTTCAATAATCGTATTTCTTCAAACGCCGCATATTATCGTCATGTATCTATGTGTACATTAACTTCTAGGTCTTCATTGCTATCACCATCTTTGTTAATCTAGTACAAAAATACCCAAAACAATTAAACTACAAACAAATAAGAAACGAACTTTTTGATCATAACAACTAGTATAACACATATGCACAATTTTATATATATGTTCATCCATTTATCATTGATTTTATATTAACCTTAAAGCATATACGCACAAACATTCCAACATTTTTATTTTTCGTTCAAAAGATTCCACCAAAGAATGTGCAATCATGTAATTCCTAGTTTCAATCACAAAAATATATCACTTAGAAGTCTTAACTAGTCACCTAGACATCCTCAACACCAGTCCAAAAACCAAATAAAGCTTTTTACAAGGTTAGATAGCCTAAAAGCCCAATCCATATACATTTTATTGCAATCTTGATTAATATTACAAAGTTACATGGTGCTCAAGACTATTATACAGAAGAAAAAAATCAATACAACTACTCAAATGCATATTGCAAGCTTGATAGATATTGCTTCTGTGTTCAAAATATAAAATTGAAATCGATGAACCAAAATTAAAATATTAATAATGAATTAAAATAAGTATCAACATCGGCAAATATTCATTCAAAAGCCTGCTACAATGCAAATGCATATACTTGACTTAATATGTTCCATAAGTGCCCTCTAACTATTTATAAATCTAAACTTAAAGATTTTGATTTTTAGATGTAATAGAATACAAACAAATGCATCTGTAATTGTTTTCACTGATGCACAAAAAATTCCTTATTCACCACATTATTCTCTAATCATAGAAAAAGATATGTCACAAACACTTACCAGAAAGCAAATTAAATAATCAACATCGATCCCCCTTTTCAGCAATCAACAACGACCTAGATTCTCAGATCAAAGAAAAAAAATCGACTATAGAAAAAGGCTTCATAAAGCTAGTACGAAAATGTAAACGATTTCAATCTATGAATTTGGAGAAGATAATGATAGGGAATTTCAGAAGTTTTGAGAGAGTATCTAGGAGAGGAGGTCGTATATTAAATAATTATTTGACCTAATCACCTAAAGAAATAATAACTTCCCTAATTTTATGGACGGTTTTTAAAAGTAATAATATGAAATTCCTGTGTTACCCCTCTAATTTTACACTAGAATGTATAAAGTTTCATATTTTTACATTTATGACACAAGTAATCTAGACCATTGATCAAGTCATCTAACGGTTCAAAGGCAGTTCTCGCAGTTCTCGCACTTAACAGGGTTCTGAAAATAAAGTTACACTATATATATATGAAGTTTGGAAACAAAGTAGATTAATGTTTATGAAGTTTGGAAACAAAGTTCAAATCTTTTATATTATAAAACAAAACTCACAGTAGGGACTTTTTTATTTTAAAAAACTTAACCTTCCCTTATTTAGTAATAACTAAATTAATTCTTTTTTCTTTTAAAAGATGTTTAGCTAAAATAAACCCTAAATATTTCCTTATTTGCAAAATTTATAAAAATTTGATTTTATACGTTTTTTCAAAAATAGAATTGTGTACAAAAGTATACGTGTCAAAACTATAACAAAAAAAACTTTTGGAAAAGCGGAGTTAATCACAAAAACCTTAAGGTTAAAACGAAAAATGAAACAAACAAAACCTCCCTTTGAAACGAGCTACATCCATCTATGAAATTATAACACTAAATCGAATCTGATTTTTTAAAGTGTCAAATAACCAATCAATCAAAAGAATGAAGGTGTGTATCTAACTTTGATTTAGTCCTTCAAGAATAAGGTATGCAACATGAATTATCTTAATGTTAATCTTCTTATTGACCAATTTTGAAGCTTCTATCATGTAATTGAGTATGAACCCTAAGCCAACATAATTTGTGATCCGGTGGTGACTAAGGTATTGAAACGTGTATATCTTGGTCGTTATAAGCTTGTTTTCTACGTTCTTTATATCCACGGTTTCGTATTAACATGTACTAATATATTTTCAGTAAGTCGGCTCCTCTAGTTTACGTTAACACCTCGTCTTGTCCTTTGAAAATCGTTCAACAACACGTATTATCTTCGGAAAATAGTTTTCGTCGTTAAACTTGGAAAAATCATAACTTCTTCGTTATAAACTCGTTTTAATCCGTTATTTTGCCCAAAGCTTCGTTTTTTAAAGTATTTTCTGAATCTCTAGCCCAATGTTACCCGAAAACCCCTGAGTTTTCTGTATTTTACAAAAATGGACAACAACTTTCTAATAGTGGTTAAAATAGATTTTTGAGCAATCAACAACGACCTAGATTCTCAGATCAAAGAAAAAAAAGGTCGACTATAGAAAAAGGCTTCATAAAGCTAGTACGAAAATGTAAACGATTTCAATCTATGAATTTTGAGAAGATAATGATAGGGAATTTCAGAAGTTTTGAGAGAGTATCTAGAAGAGGAGGTCGTATATTAAATAATTATTTGACCTAATCACCTAAAGAAATAATAACTTCCCTAATTTTATGGACGGTTTTTAAAAGTAATAATATGAAATTCCTGTGTTACCCCTCTAATTTTACACTAGAATGTATAAAGTTTCATATTTTTACATTTATGACACAAGTAATCTAGACCATTGATCAAGTCATCTAACGGTTCAAAGGCAATTCTCGCACTTAACAGGGTTCTGAAAATAAAGTTACACTATATATATATATATATATATATATATATATATATATATATATATATATATATATATATATATATATAATCTGAAAAATAAAAGAACAATTACTGTTAAAACAACTACAAAAAGTAGATTAATGTTTATGAAGTTTGGAAACGAAGTTCAAATCTTTTATATAATAAAACAAAACTCTCAGTAGGGACTTTTTTATTTTAAAAAACTCAACCTTCCCTTATTTAGTAATAACTAAATTAATTATTTTTTTCTTTTAAAAGATGTTTAGCTAAAATAAACCCTAAATATTTCCTTATTTGCAAAATTTATAAAAATTTGATTTTATACGTTTTTTCAAAAAAAAAAAATTGTGTACAAAAGTATACGTGTCAAAACTATAACAAAAGAAACTTTTGGAAAAGCGTAGTTAATCACAGAAACCTTAAGGTTAAAATGAAAAATGAAACAAACAAAACGTCCCTTTGAAACGAGCTACATCCATCTATGAAATTATAACACTAACTCGAATCTGAATGTTTAAAGTGTCAAATAACCAATCAATCAAAAGAATGAAGGTGTGTATCTAACTTTGATTTAGTCCTTCAAGAATAAGGTATGCAACATGAATTATCTTAATGTTAATCTTCTTATTGACCAATTTGAAGCTTCTATCATGTAATTGAGTCAAAGTTGAAGCTCCATATATGCTAAATATTATTTAGGGTTGAGTGGTTGGTATGACTTTTAATTTTCTTTTCTTGATTGTTTGGTGTTTGTTATCTGTTTTGATATGTTTCTGATTCTTAAACAGGTTTCCATGTTTTGTTGTCGGTAATCCATTGATGCTCCCTTGAATTTCTATTGTTGCAACTTTAATTATTTACAATTTTTTTAGTAAGATAGGGGTGTTTGGATGTGCATTTAAACCGTTTATCATGGCAACCGTAATGACCAGTTTTGAGTTTTTGGCTAAAAGCGGTTATTCTTATGGTTCTTCTTGTGATTTGGGTGAAAATAATTAGATTTCAGATATTGAAATCGGAAATTTATTTTTTCAAAAAATATTATCTGATTGTAAGCATGATCATTATTCAGACATAGAAAATAGATATCGCAAGTTTTGGACAAGTGTTGTTGAAGAAGTGTACAAAGGAATTGAAAATGCAGATGATATAAAAGATTTTGTGCATGTGTTTTTGTTTATGAGTTCGATTTAGATCTCAAGACTTAAACACTATTTATCAGTTTTTGTAACGGGTGTTAAGTGGTAACTTACGTTGATATGTCGGTGTCATACAAATTTGACAGTTCTTTCATTGTGTTGTGATTTAGTTATGTGTATATCATTCTAAATATGATTCTTTGTGTAGGTTATTCAAAATATTCTTTTGAAGATGCTTAATTTAATACTATGAAGCATGACTGACCTATTCGACTACACAGGGTCTAGCAGCCCTTGTAGTTTGGTTGATAGTTTGGCTTAAATGCATATTTAATCATTTTACTATAATAGTTGGATTTTACTATGCGAGAGATAAAAACTACTTTACATCCCTTAAAAGAATATAGTGTTGGACAATCCTACTTGACGCCACTAATTATAAACAATAAAAAAGATGCTAATTATGTATATAAAGTTAGTCAGTATAATACCAAGTAGAATGCTCACTGTAGCAATATAAGCGTTTAAATTCAGTCTTGCAGTGGTTGTTAATTTGTAGTCTAAGATAGGGGGAGCCAGATTTTGTCCGAGTGGCTCACAACTAAAATTAGTAGTGTACAATATTAGTGGGTTCAAAGTTAAAAAATTGAATGAAATTGAACAAGAATTATAGAAACTCTTTTTTCAATAGCTTTGAGTATCTATGAGACTTCAACTACCTGCTATTAGAGTTTCACATATAGAAATGATATTTTGCATGCTAGTGCATATATTAATATTTAGTAAATTGCTTAAAGGAGTTGGAATTCATAGATCACCTATATGATTTACTTGGTAACAATTCTTAACTTAACAGTCATGACGGAAACGAGTCTCTGGTCAGATCTACATCTGCAAGTTGATCACACGATGTGCGGATACTAATGCTCACTTGGTAAGTTCCATCCCTTTATTGTTGGTGTTTCTAAAAAAACACTTCATTTATATACATGAACCTCTTTTATATTATCTCCAAAACACGATCATTATTATCTTAGTTATATTCGTAAACTTTCTACTGTTTTTAAGGAATTTGCTATTAACTTATAACAATGTTTGAAGATTTTTTATTTATTTATTTATTTATTTATTTTAAGTGTCAACCTATTAGCTTCTAAACATGTCATGTAATCAACTTGGTTTCAGAATTGAAACAAAAAAGGCTACAAAGCTTTCATTGTAAGCATCAAAAGTTGGATTATATAAAATTTATCCAATGACATCGATACATTAATACCTGTTTTTAGTCACATAGTTCTGTTCATGTTTTTTTTAATAGGAGGCCTTGCTAAAACAAAGATATTTTTTTGGCGAGGAAAACTGAGAAATAGATTGAGCCCAAAAATCAAGTTATTTTTTTTTATCGTTTTTCTTTTTGGATTGGTGTTCTAAGAATACCTTTGATTCTTGAGTGTTATTGCTAGGTAATACATTCAGATTTCTTTACTGATGTTTGGGGAAATTTAAATTTTTAAAAATTTGTTTTGTTGATATACTATACAAGTAGAAGATAAATACAAAAAAATATAAATAAGATGCAATACTACACAAGTAGAAGATATATAAAAAAAAATATAGATAAGATGCAACTAACAACAGAATTAATTTTTTTAAATAATTATCTTTAATATTAAACAAATATAATTAAAAATCATAAATGAAACAAAAAAAATTAAATTATTTGTTTTTTAAGAAATAAAAATATATCATTAAAAAAATTTAAAAACCCGCGCGTGCGCGGGTATTATACCTAGTACTTAAAAAGAAAATTACACAATACTTTGAAAAAAAAAACATAATTATTCTAAAAAAACATAATAATAAAACTCATTTGTTGTATCTTTTGTTCCCACTGCCTTATCACCATTTTAATTTAATAAAAATCAAGTTTTTACTCATTTCTATCCTATCTCTCTCTCTCTCTCAAACAAATAATCCATCTCTTCAACGCCTCTCCCTCTTGCACCGCCATGCCACCACCGCTGTAAAACACAACCATCATCATCGTCATCAAGACGAGAAGGGATCATGGTTGCCCTGGGTTTAGATGGTGATATTTGGGTCTCGTTTGGTTCCAAAGCAATCACCAACGTCTTTTTTTTTTTTTAATTTTACCCCCCAATGTTCCACTCATAATTGCTCCAACGTATACATTTCAATTCAAACCGCAGCAGTGAAAATCCCCGCTGGACCAAACCGCTCACCCAAACCGTTGGGGTGGCAGCGGTGTTCCCCAGCGGTTTGGGGCAAACCGTTGGCCACCCCGCAACCACTGCCACCACCCTAATAAGTTATAAAGAAACTTAGGGGCTGTTTGGTTGGGCCAATTTCATAGGTTTTTGTAGTATTTGAAATTAAAAACGAATGAAAGTTGGTGTTTGATTAGAAAATAAGAAAGATGGTTTGAATATTAAAATACAACCTCGTGTTTTTTTAAATCACTTGACTAGGGAAGGTTTTTAAACATGGTAGACAAAGGTACCCTGCCATTTGACTATCTTCTTTTTTGACTACCTTTTTTCTCATCCATGTGACTATCTTCTTGCTCAAATCATCTTCACCTCTCTGCCATTTAAGATGTAATCGATTGCTTCCAGAGATTACATCTTAAATATAACCGACTGTCATTGTTCAATCTTTTTTTTTATTGGTTTGATTCTTTTTATACTATATTGATTGCTTCAATTTAGTTTTTGGGGCTTTGGTAGATTTCAATCAATTAAAACCAATTTTATGATAGTCTTTGTGATTCGTGAAGTTTTAATTGCTTCGGTCTTACTTCGATTTGGTTCAGTTATATGAGATCTAAACAAAGGTTAGTTAATTGTTTTATTCAAGCTATTATCTATTATTTTGATTTTGTGTTGATAAAGTTCATATCAAAATGGATATAGCTCAAAGCAATTTTTTGTTGGTTACTCTATGTTTCATTAATTGATTTTTTGGTCTTTAGTGCACCATTTACATCCGAAAACTTGTTCAAGTTTTATGTCAACCAAACATGATTTCAAATTTTAAACCCCACCAATTGAAACACCTCAATGTTAAAAATACTCCAGATTTCTTAATACACGGATTTTAAATTAGTGAACCAAACGCCCCCTTACAAATATCCTGGATGGATTGTGAATTGGTTTCAAATAGGACCATTAAGTTGAAAAGAAACGGGCCCTATGTTTCTTTGGCAAGGGTTTAGGTAATTGTAAGAAAAAGATGATGAAAATGAAAGTAAAGGGAAGACCAAGACTATATGTAATCTTGAATTGAAATTGTGTGGACGTTGGGTGGATAAGGTTCCAATTGTTTTCCACTCGGTAATTTCTTGGTAAATGAAGTACTATCTATGCATTTTATATTGGTGATGAGTGTGTAAATACTCATCATTTTTATCGTATTTTAACTGCCAAAACACGTGAAAACACTCCGAAACGCATCAAAATAATGAAAATATCCCAAAGATCGTGTTTTATATGTCTCAAATGCAAAATGATTGAAAACAAACAAAGTTTGCATAATTGGCAGTTTCAGTCCTCCAACTTTCAAAATTTGTCAAAACTAGTCCCTGAGCGTTTATTTTGAAAGAAAGGTCAAACCAAGTCTTTAAAAATCAAAAGTGACCAAAAAATGATCTTTGGGTAAAAAGCTTTCAAAAATGAACAAGTTTAGTCCCTAAAGTGAAAAGTTTGGAAGTTGTACAATTTTGGTCCTTATAGTTTGGAGAAATGACAAAAGTGACTCGGGAATTATTCTTTGAAGAAAATTGATCAAATGGTCCTTGGAAAATTATGGAATGACAACAATGGTCCTTGGTAGAAGTTCGGAAGATATGACAGATTTGATCCCTTAACTTTCAGCAACTACTCTTTTGGTCATTGTGACAAACCATTAAACCAAACGAACCAAAGTATTTATAACTTCCAAAGTCAAAACCAATCCGAACCATACAATAGCCCATGCCCATAACCCCTCCTGGCCCATCACTAACCCTTGGCCCAAGTACCCCCAAGCCCAAATCCGACTTTATACTACCAAACCCTAACCTGTTACTAATATAACACGCCCCCTCCCCTCCCTTTCTTCTTCATTCGTTTACCCAGAAGATAAACAACCACCACCACTCCAACCTCTGCTACACGCAAAACCACCCCCCAGGCCTCAAAAGAACCATTCCACTATCACCTTCCCCAAACCCCTCACAATTCATACCTAACACCATCTCAATCTCCAAGAAAGAGTCACGGGTTACCAACTCCAGGTCACCAATCCACAATACTTTGGCGCCCAAACAGAGATTAAAGGGTCGAGATTCAATCAATTCAATCCAGTGGTTGAAAGTTGTCCAAGAAAGCACAAAGGTATCCTAGGTCGCTTTGTCTCAGAGAAGGAACACAACAAGAAGGCACAAGGAACCACCAAACCCTAGTTTTAAAGTAGTATAAATAGTTTAGATATGTAGCCTAAAGAGGCAGGTTTAATTTAGCGAAAAATTTTAAGGTATTTTGTATTTTTAGCTTATTTTAAATTCTCAGCATTGTAATTCACTATTACTTTAATTTCAATCCAGTTTTCGTTTTAAAAAGGCTCCTAAAATTCTGTTTTATGTTTATTTACTGCGTATGATGTTTTTTTTATATGCTCATTCTTTTTCTTTATGTTGGTTTAAATACTTTAAGCTTAGATTGATAGGACTATGCTTGAAACTGTTTGGATTAGCTTCGATTATGTGAATAAAAGTGTGTTAGTCGCTGCGTTTAGGCAAACTTTCAAGAAAACATAAGTCAAAAATTTTTATAATAGTTAAAATGACACAGATTTCTGGAGTACTTGTAGGATTCGTTATAGATTGGGAATAGGTAAAAATTGTTTTTCTGGGTTATTTTGTTACTGGTGCATTCAAATCAAGAAGAAAATCTAAATTTGAAATTAGTTTGGTCATTGAAAATCATTCTCAAAGTGACCCTCTTAGCTAGTCTCTCTTCTGATCCAAATCGTATGCCATTAACATGTTTTCACTAGACCATAACTAGTTCGATGGTTGATCTTTTTGCTCAACTTTTAGAGTTTTGGTAAGCTTGCTATACTGGCTTGATAAATCCGTAAGTTTTCTATACTCAATTGCTTGATAGCTTGCGTAATTTGCCCCTCATAAATAGCCTACTGACCCGCTTTTAATAGCCACAACTTGCCCCTTTTCTAAGCTTAGACTCTAATTTTTGTGACTTGGAAAGCCTTTGGTACTAGCTAGTTAGATGCAAACCTTGTTTGCCCGTTCATGCTTGTTTGCTACTTGATTTTGGCTTCGAAGTTGGCCCTCCAGTTGTTGTTTCTGCTGTATGCAATAGCAGACCCGCTTTGAGCTTGTTGATTTTTTTTAGTTTCTGTTTGATTCATGCTTGTGATTGTGTTTTCTTGTTGTTTGATCTTGTCATTGCACTGTTTCTTTGAAGTTTGTTGCTGCTTATATGGTTGATAAATTTGTGAGCTTATAGCGCCTTAAAGTGAGTAGATTTGGCAGTTTCAAAATAAAAAAGAAAGAAAAAAATCACCACTATTTGGTTCTTTTGATTTGCACAAAGCCCATTTCAAGTTTCCAGTAAAAGTTGTGTTGAGAAAATCATTTAGAGTTGTTGTTGAAATAACTGGCAAAAAGAATTAAAAAAAGAAAAAGAAAATGTGTTTTCAAAAAAAAATTGAGGTTCAGGGGACCCGAACCCCTGACCTTTTTATATCAAACAGACACCACTCAAACACACTCAACCATCTAAGCTAATCTTTCTTTAGGTTATTACTTACCTTAGTTGTTTATTTAATATAGTGTTAGTTTTGAAGTTCTTATCAACTAGTTTAATTTCTGTTAGCTTAATTTCCTGCTTATTCCTATAGCTTATTTCAAATTTTTATTTTTCCTAGGTTAGGTTTAAGTTTATTTAATTATCCAAAAAATTTCAGAATTTTTAGATTAGTTTTAATATTTATTATAATTTAATTAGTGTTAATTAGATTTAAATTCGTAATAAATAGAATTTTGGTTAAAAAATTAATTTTCTTTTTTACAAAATTTTATTTTGTCATTTAATACGTTGGAAAACTAATTTGACCCCCGTAGGGCTTGCGTAGCTAGAAATTCACGTTTTTATTTGCGCGTTGACGTTTGTCTTAAATCAACGTCACGTTTATTTGTCAATTTGTGTTTTAGGATTCCCTATACCTAACTTTGCTTCCCGTAGTATTTTAGGACTTCCCTAGTTTACCCATTGCCTTTTATTTCCCCTTAGGTTGTTTATAATTCATTTACGTTTGATAATTTCAAATTTTCGTTAATTTAACGTATCACAAAACCAAACAATCTTTCACAACCAAACATACAAGGTTTTAATCTCGATCTTTCCTCGAAACTTTCCATTCACACCTCATTGGGGTACGACCCGGGGAATCACTTCCCGGTTTCACAATTTGAATATCACTTTCACGAGTTTTACGAGGTAATCTTTTTCCTAAAAGGTTTACTCGTATTTCTCCACGTCTATTTGTCTCACGATAACATAGACTACACGTTTGTTGATATTTTTGATAAATTGTTTTTTTGCACACACCAAAACACAACGAATCAAATGGCGCCGCTGCCGGGGAGGCTGTGTGTCGAAAGTCTCGATAAGGTTTAGACGATTAGTCTTGTAGAACCTTCGCAAGAAGTTACGCTTTTATAAAACTTATAAAAAACCAAAAATATTTTTCTTTTGTTTCTATATATGTATTATATCTATATAAGATAAAGAAAGATACAAAAAGATTTTCCCGTTTCTTTGTTTAATAATAACAACATTAAAATCTTACCACCGCAAACCAAGGCAGAACACCTACCAACTGGGGGTGTGACCATAATAAGTTCCCAAACCAAAGATCAAAACTTGCCTTTGTATCACTTGCGTTTTGGAAAACTTTTAAACGAGAAACACACTCTAAGAGGAGTCGAAACGGTATGTGGCGATCCAACGAACTTCGCCCAGTGAGAGATCCATTCTTCTCTCCCGCTCCTTTGTGCGTTTTTCTTTAGAAGTCGACCTTGCGTTCTTGATTATTGGTTTAACTTCCCTTGTCGTTAAAGTGGTATTGTTTTGATTGATTTTTGTGGTGTATGCGTATTCGTTCACAATCGAAGCAAAATCGTCAACCAAAAAACGTCACCGAACTACGTCCTATTGTTGAAGATCACGTTCCGAAAATGGATGATAATCGTGAACCTCCGAAGGATGACCCAATTCCCGATCTCTGCACGATGGAGGAATTGTGTCAACCTACTATGCATGGAAGGGGTGGCCCTATTGCCCCTCTCAACATCGCGGCTACGGATTTTGGACTTAAGCATCATATGATACAACAAGTCCAAAACTCGTGCCAATTCCATGGTTTCCCGGGTGATGATGCAAACAAACATCTTGATAAATTTCTCATCGTCACCCAAAGCATGAAACAAAACGGTGTCACCGATGATGCCCTTCGTTTGTGCCTCTTTCCATATTCTTTGACTCATCATGCCACTGCGTGGTTTGATCGACTTCCAAAGAATTCCATTCATACCTTTGAAGAGATGGTTGCTAAATTTTTAGCCAAATACTTTCCACCATCTATGGTCACGAAGTTATGTAATGAAATTAGTAACTTTCGTCAGCTTCCCGAAGAGTCCTTATTCGAGGCATGGGAACGCTACAAGCTTTCAATCGATCGGTGTCCTAATCATAACATGTTGCTAGTCACTAAAATAGATACATTCTATAATGGGTTGACAATGAGACACCGAGATACAATCAATGCTGTTACGGGTGGTACCTTTATGAAAAGGAGACCCGAAGAGTGTTATGACCTCATTGAAAACATGACCGCTCACCATAATTTTTGGGACTCCTCAGCCGAGAGAAACGAGTCATGTAGAGCTATCACTCCCGCATCCAATGAAATAGCGACTCTCACAAAGAAGCTTGATGACTTATCTATGGCTATGTTGAGGATGAATCAAACCATCCAAAACCAACAAGTCAAAGCAGTAGCTCAAAGTTGTGAAACTTGTGGAGGTCCACATTCATATTCCGAGTGTCCTGCCATCGTTGGCCACACTCAATAGAACGTATACACTGCTCAAAGTTCCTACAACTCGGGAGGTAATGTTCACCAACCGCAAGGGGACCGAAATCTTCTTAGCTATCGTTCTAACAATTTCCTTGGACCACCTGGGTTCAATCAAAACCAAAATCAAAGTTTCCATCCTAACCAAAATACCCAAAATCGTAACCAAAACCAAAATCGAATGAACCAAGGTTTTCAAAACCAAGGGAATTTCAATCAAGGGTTTCAAAATCAAGGAAACTTGAATAGAAATCAAGGTTATGGTAATCAAGGTTATGGAAATCAAGGAAACAATTTTCATGGTAATGGTAATCAAAACCAAGGAAATTTTCAAAACCAAGCTTTCAATCAAAATAACCGAGCTCAAGATTTTCAAAATCAAAACCAATCCGTTGTTCAACCACAATCATCATCCGATGAGGTTTTGAAACAATTCATGAAAGCTCAAGAAGAAATAAATAGGTTGTTGATCACTCAAATTTCTGAACTAAAGAAGTCTTTAAATGATCGACCTTCGGGATCGGGAACGCTACCAAGCAACACGATCGCCAACCCGAAGGGCAATATAAAGGCGATCACAACCCGTAGTGGTGTTTCTTATAATGGACCCACGATTCCTACTACCTCTTCTACTTCTCCTCCAAAGGTAGTGGAACGTGAACTTGAGGCGACAAAGGACAAAGTACACATTACTAGTCCACAAAGTACCGCACACGTCCAACCTCATGTTGTCCTAAAAACCAAATCCAAACCGGGAATTATTTTTGAATCCTCGGAAAATCCCGTTCAATCCAAAGCTTCAATACCTTATCCATCACGTTTAAACGATCAAAAGCTCCGTGAAAAGGCTAATCACCAAATGGACAAGTTCTTGCAAATCTTTCAAGAATTACATTTTGACATAAGCTTTGCGGATGCTATCAGGTTAATGCCAAAATTTCTTCAACTATCAAAAACTTGGTAAGCAACAAAGAAAAGTTATTTGAAATGAAAGACTCCACTAAATGAGAATTGCTCCACAGTTATACTAAAGAAGCTTCCCGAGAAGCTCGGAGATCCTGGAAAATTCCTTATTCCTTGGGTTTTTCCAGGAATGGGTGAATGCTTCACCTTGGCCGATCTTGGCGCTAGCATCAACCTAATGCCTCATTCAGTGTGGAGAAAACTTTCACTTCCCGAACTTACTCCTACATGCATGACTCTCGAGCTTGCGGATCGATCCATCACTCGTCCACTCGGCATTGCCGAAGATGTGTTCGTGAAAGTAGGAAAGTTCCATTTCCCTGCCGACTTTGTAGTTGTCGAGTTTGATGCGGATCAAAGAGTTCCTCTCATTCTTGGAAGATGATTCCTAAGAACGGGACGTGCTCTTATTGACGTTTTTGAACATGAGATCACTCTACGTGTTGGTAACGAAGCGGTTACTTTTAACCTTGATAAAACTTCAAGGTACTCCTCAAATTTTGACTCTGAATCGGTTAACTGAATTGATGTCATTGATATTGCATTTGAGGAGTACTCTCAAGAAGTTCTCGGTTTTTCTTCGAGTGGCAATCCCACTCCTTCTACGACACCAATCATAGCCGACTCTTCCCCTTCTCTCACTCTATTTGAGGGAAGTGACTTTCTTTTGGAAGAGGTCGATGCTTTTCTTTCCCAAGATAGCTCAATGTCACACGAGTTTGATAGTAACTATCTTGATTCCGAGGGGGATATACTTATGCTTGAAAAATTGTTGAATGAAGATCCTTCACCCCCTCACCTTCCAAAAGAACTTCATATCGAGGAGGTCAAAAATGTTGAAAAAACTGATGACTTCCCCGAGGTTGAACTCAAGGAACTTCCACCTCATCTCGAGTATGCATTTTTGGAGGGAGACGATAAGTTTCCCGTCATAATTGCCAAAGACTGAATGAGGAAAATAAAACCGCTCTCCTCAAGGGTATTAACCCGGAATTTTGTATGCACAAGATTTTGATTGAGGATGACTTTAAACCGGCGGTTCAACAACAAAGAAGGGTAAATCCTAAAATTCATGAGGTTATCAAGAAAGAAGTCATAAAACTTCTGTTGGGAATTATACTTTGAGTTGATATTGACAAATATGAAAGATAAAGGACTTATGAAGACAAAGTGAAGAATGCAAAAGACAAAGGACTTACTTTACAAAGAAGTTATTTCAATATAGTCCTTCGTAGTATTTTGTAACCCTAGTATCTCTATTATATAAAGAGATACAGGGAATAGGTTTTAGTATGTCTTCCACAATGTAATATACAGAAAACGTGTGAGTGTATGTCTAGGGCTGGAAACGCCTAGACTTGTGTGTACAGGTGTTTTATGGGAAACACCTAGGGTAGATTGATGTTAAGCCTCAACTATCTTAGATAGCTGTTAGGATGTAACCGTGCTACACTTGATCACGTAGCATTGAGGCTTTGGTGTATGTTAGAGTAGAGATGATGACGAGAAACCTTGTTAGCAATAATAATGACGTGTTTGTTTATTCCGTTGCGTATCGTGTTCATTCATTATTATTGTGCAATCCCTAGATGAGGTCTAAACAACCTCGAGCTATAAACGATCTTAACATGTGGTATCAGAGAGGGGGCTCTTGATATCTAGGATTTACAAGGTTCGTTGTCGAAGAACGAAGAAAACAAGAAAAATTCAATTTTGGTTCAATTTTCGTAACTCACTGCAGGTCAGTTTTCAAGGCGCGATATCTCCTTCGTTAACCGTTGGATCGGGCTGAAATTTTTACTGGAGGTTCTCTACATGACAAGGAAGAGTTCCACCGGAGGGATCTTTGATCTGAGCTCCCAGTAAAAAGATATGATTTTTCTAAAAGGCTGCTGCAGAAAAGTTTGTAAGTCGAATTTTTAGGGTTTTATTGATCTCAACTTCTTTTAATTCGTGCATACTTGTGTTAATTCATTATGGAAGTTGGTTATAAGTTGTTCGATGTCTATAATTCATGAAAGCAGCTTGGATGAAGGTACGATGATTTTTTAGGGTTACAGTTTTTTAGGATTTATCAATTTCTTTTCTCAAGAAACCCTAAACCTATATTATACTTGTCCCTCCTATCATCAAAAGCTACTGGTATATCAAGGTTTTGAGTGAAGTGCAAGTTTGTGACTCATGATGGTGTGAATGGTGTTTAGAAACCTTAGTTAAGGAGGTTCGCGATATTGTGCATAGGGTTTCTACTTAATTAGGGTTTTCGTTTTATATTGGTGATGATGAATTGTTAAACCCTACGAGTATTGTAGAAAGCAGTTATGAGTACCTTGATCATGATTCAGTTGGGTATGTCATATAAGAAGCATGAGATTACTGGTTGGAATAGCGAATGAGATTTATTACTGGAGTAATGCGATTAATTTAAAAAATAGAGTTACTGATGTACGCATGATGGGAGTAAAGCTATGTCGAATGTGATTATTGGAACAATTAAAGTAAGGTTACGTTTTCATTGAGTAAAGCTACTAATGCATTGAAAAGCGTATGTTATATGGTTACTAATGTTTATAGCACTACTGGTGAACACAATGGAACAAAAGTAAGTCTATTGCATTGGGAGTAAGCCTATTCCTGTTATGTCGCTATGGCTACTGGTCTTACTTCTTAATATTATTTGCTTGGGAGTAAATCTATTGAAGATGGTGAATAAGGTTACTGGTGTATTAATAACTTTACTGCTATTGGAACATGGTGTTACTGGTACAAGAGATTACTTTGGTTACTGATAATGAGAAGTAAAGTTACGTTACCACTGCTAGCTTCATTTCACCACTGCCAGTTATGTATAGTTACCACTGCTCGATAGATTTTTCCACTGCTCCACTTCACGTTACCACTTATGCTAATTTGTTTCCACTGCTACGCTTAGACGGTTGATAATGAATTGGTCGGTTGGTGCTATCTCTTCGATGGAGTGGATTTCATATTATTCTTTGCTGATTGTCGTTTCATGCATGCTGATAATATGATATTTGTGGCTCACATTTATTATCTTTTGACTGACTTTGATCATTGATTTATTATTGTGGGTCAGTGGTACATCATGGGACGGTGGCAATTATAATATTAAATGTTGTCTTTTGCCAGTGGTGAGAGGGATTTGGTTGTCGTTTATTATATATATTACCTTGGCATCACTTCAATCTGATTGGATGACAACAGTGATCTCTTATTTGTGAATCCTTGTATTCGCTTATAAGATATTAATAACAGATTGTACAAGATCATGGATGGCTATGATTTTCTTGGAATAGCGATTTGACTGCGACGTAATTGGAAAGATTATTATTTTAAGGTTATTGCTTTCTGATGGGTCAAGGAGATATTGGACGACACACACACGAAGCTGTTTTGATTTTTGATTTATTGGTGGACTTCGAAGATTTGTTGCTTGGATATTATTATTCTACACCACATGTGTATGGTTCTATTGTTTGATACTGTGATTTCATGCCAAGTGACAAAAAGGTTTTACTGTTGGTAGCATACAACAGTGAGAGGAAGCAAATATTGTTGATTGTTCACACACCAGGGGATAACACACACAGTGGAGTTTGGATTTTTGTATATTGGTTCTTAACAGATACAAAGGCTCATTCTTATTTATTAATTGGTTAGGAAGAAAGGTTTTTATCACCTATTTGAAGTTGAAGTGGAAGTTCACAGGTTTGTGTTTTATCATACCTTTTTCACTTGGAGGTAACTTGTTCGTTCGTTCAGGTGACTACGAATTGACAAACACTTGAAGGAGTTACGTTATTGTGCTCAGTGTTTATTGTCAAGAGATTGCGATCTCCCTATACGTTAAGTATACGTTCGAAGTCAATTTTAGTACAAGATATAAGGCACAAGTTTGGATGGTTCTACTTCAACATCAAGTTGGTAATACTTAGTTTTCTTCATCAATGATCATTACATGGAGCTTACATTCGAGAGATGGTTAACATATGGGTTTCAGGGGAAGCTTATTGACTAAATGTTTAGCCATCTACATGCATCATTCGAGGTGAAGGTTTTTACTACTGCTAGTTATTATTACTACTGCTAGTTTTGATTTCTATTGTTTCAAGTTCATTTAAAGATGCGGAGAACTTAATTGTGGGCGACTTTGAAACATTGGAAAGATGGATTGGACGTGTAATATTGATTCGTGGTTGTGAAGATCAAGGTTGCATACCTTTGATAGATATAATTATATTGATACACGAGGCAGATCCAAGTCATTTGTGGCTTGGGTCCCCAAAAGGAACTAATTCCTTTATTTTGTGTGCAGGGACATTCAAAGACTACTAATGATCAAGGATACTCAGACAGTGGATGTTCCAGACACATGACTGGCAATAAGTCTTATCTTTCAGACTTTCAACCTTATGATGGACAATTTGTCAGTTTTGGAGGAGGAATTGGTGGCAAAGTTTCTGGCAAAGGAACAATCAAGGCTGGAAACATTGATTTTGAAGATGTGCAGTATGTGAAAGAGCTCAAGTACAACCTCTTCAGTGTGTCACAAATGTGTGACAAAAAGCATAGAGTTCTATTCACAGAAGATGGATGCTATATCTTATCTAAGGATTATAAGCTTCCAGAAGAATGTGACATTTTGCTTAAAATCCCTAGAAAAGGAAATTTGTATAGCATTGATATGCAGAACATAGTGGCTAATAATAATGTTACTTGCTTGCTTGCTAAAGCCACTCTGGATGAATCAATGCTTTGGCATAGAAGACTTGGTCATGTTAACTTCAAGACCATCAACAAGATTGTGAAAGATGACCTTGTCAGAGGACTACCAGAGAAAAGATTTGAAAATGACCAAACTTGTGTTGCCTGTCTCAAAGGAAAGCAACACAGAGCTTCATGCAAGACGAAGGCATTCAATTCAATCAATCATCCACTCTTTATGCTGCATATGGACTTGTTTGGTCCTACCTCTGTTAGCAGCATCAATTTGAAGAAATATTGTCTTGTTGTGACTGATGACTTCAGTAGATTCACATGGGTTTTCTTTTTGAGTAGCAAAGATGAAACCACAGGCATCCTTAAGACTTTCATCACTCAAGTTGAAAATCAATTTGAAAAGAAAATCAAGATCATCAGGTGTGACAATGGGACAGAGTTCAAGAATAAAGTTATGGATGATTTCTGCAGAGACAAAGGTATTAAAAGAGAATTTAGTGTTGCAAGAACTCCTCAACAAAATGGAGTTGCTGAAAGAAGAAATAGAACACTAATTGAGGCTGCTAGAACCATGTTAGCTGATTCCAAGCTTCCAGTGACTTTTTGGGCTGAAGCAGTTAACATTGCTTGTTACATTCAAAATAGGGTTTTAGTGGTCAAAACAAAGAACAAGACACCTTATGAGTTGTTCAGAGGAAGACCTCCTACTTTGGAGTTTATGAGGCCATTTGGGTGTCATGTAACTATTCTCAATACCATTGATCATCTGGGCAAATTTGAAGAAAATTCAGATGAAGGCTTCTTTGTTGGGTACTCTATGGTTAGCAAAGCTTTTAGAGTCTATAACTTAAGAACAAAGAAGATTGAAGAGAACTTGCATGTTCAGTTTCTTGAAAATAAAGCAAACATGGCAGGTTCAGGTCCAGATTGGCTTTTTGATCTTGAAACATTATCAAATACAATGAACTATGTTCCTCTCACTTCAAGTACTGGAGACAAAGATCTTGAAGATTCAGAAGAATTCATTGATGAAGATGAAGCTTGCAAAGATGATGAAGATCAAATTGTTATGCCACTTTGGGACTTTGGTGATAATTCTGAAAAACCAAGTGATACAGATGGTGTGAATAAAGAAATTCCTACTAGCAGTGGTAACTCAATTCCCACTGCTACACCAAAAGTTTCCACTGTAAGTCCAAATGTGGATAATACTTCTCAGGAATCACCAAGTGATGATGTAGAGATCTCAAACATGCCTACAACATATGATATTCCTAACACATCACAGTCTACCATTCACAAAGTGCATCCACTTGATAATGTTATTGGTGAACTTCAATCAGGTGTGAAGACTAGAAGACAGACAAAGAAAGATGATATTCATGGGTTCATAAGTGAAGTGTATGAGTCCAAGAAACATAGCAAGAAGAATGAGTGTTTGTTTTTCTGCTTTCTCTCACAGATGGAGCCTAAGAATGTATATATGGCTCTAGGAGAATCTAGCTGGGTTGAAGCTATGCAAGAAGAGTTGTTGCAGTTTAAACTTCAAAAGGTTTGGGTTCTTTGTGACTTGCCTGATGGTATGAAGGTCATTGGTACAAAATGGGTTTCAGAAATAAGAAAGATGAAAGAGGCATTGTAATCAGGAACAAAGCTAGATTGGTTGCTCAAGGATACACTCAAGAGGAGGGTATTGATTATGAAGAAGTGTTTGCTCCTGTTGCAAGAATTGAGGCTATTAGATTGTTCTTAGCCTATGCATCATTTATGGGATTTACAGTCTATCAAATGGATGTTAAAAGCGCCTTTCTGTATGGAACTATTGATGAGGAGGTATATGTCTCTCAACCTCCAGGCTTTGAAGATCCTCAACACCCAAATAAAGTTTACAAAGTGGTTAAGGCTCTTTATGGCTTACATCAGGCTCCAAGTAAGTGGTATGAAACCTTAGCTAATTATTTATTGAATAATGGGTTTCATAGAGGTAAAATTGATCAAACTTTGTTCATCAAGAAAGACAAGGGTGATATCCTACTTGTGCAAGTATATGTTGATGATATTATCTTTGGATCTACTAAACAAGAGATGTGCAGAGAGTTTGAGAAGCTAATGAAAGATGAATTTCAAATGAGTTCTATGGGAGAACTTACATTCTTTTTGGGGCTACAAGTACACCAGAGTAAGGAAGGCATATTTATCAGCCAAGACAAGTATGTGGCTGAGATTATTAAGAAGTTCAAGTTTACTGATGCAAAATCTTCCAATACCCCTGCTGACAAGACCACTCACTTGTTGTTGAAGAATGCAAGTGGTGCTAATGTTGATGTTCACACTTACAGATCTATGATTGGTTCCTTGATGTATCTTACTTCATCAAGGCCAGACATCATGTTTGCTGTATGTGCTTGTGCAAGATTTCAAGTGACTCCAAAGACATCACATATGACAGCAGTAGAAAAGATTTTTAGATACTTGAAGACTTATCCTAATCTAGGATTATGGTATCCAAGAGACTCTCCAATGGAATTGATCACATACTCAAATAGTGACTATGCTGGTGCAAGTTTGGATAGAAGATCAACTACTGGAGGATGTCAATTTCTTGGATGTAGATTGGTGTCATGGCAGTGCAAGAAGCAAACTATGGTGGCTACTTCAACCATTGAAGCAGAATATGTTGCAGCTGCTAGTTGTTGTGCTCAAATCCTTTGGCTTCAGAATCAATTATTGGACTATGGGTACAATTTCATGAACACCATTATCTATATAGACAATAGTAGTACCATATGCATTATTAAAAATCCTGTGCAACACACTAAAACTAAACATATTGAAATTAGACATCACTTTATTAGAGATTGTTTTGAGAAAAAGCTTATTAATATTGTCAAGATTCATACTGATGACAATTATGCTGATTTATTAACAAAAGGGCTTGATGTGGGTAGGTTTCAATACTTGGTAACAGGTATTGGGATGCTCAATCCATAAACTTTTGATGTCTAAATACTTTTCAGTGTTGCAGGATACTTTTTAGGTACTAATATTGTTTGTATTGTATGTATGGTTTTCTACTAACTTGTATGCAGAGTTATCAAGTGCATAGTGGTAATTAACATACAACAGTGGAAATATTGGTGATAATAACAAGAACACAAGAGTACTTTTATTGATTATTCTGAAAGAGTACATCACAACCATCATGAAAACATTGTCACCTATACAAGAAAACCATTACAGCTGACATGAACCTACAACCTAACACCTACTCCATGGGTTTCTTTCCTTTTCCCTCATACTGCTGCTTGCCTTTGGAAATTTTCTTTCTCTTGTCATCAAAAGAGAGTTGTTTCCTTGGACAAGCAAGACCCAGAACTTGCTTGGGAGGCCTTGGTGCTTGAGTAGGCTTGTCTACAGCTGGCCACTTCATGTTGTTTATTGCAGATGTCAACGCTGTAGTAAGGGCCTTTGGGAGTTCCTTGGAAAGATCAAATGTTGGGTCATTGTCATCATCTGATGAAGAGCTGGAATAAAACTCAAGAGATGGAGCAGGATCAGCTGATATCTTCTTATTTGGCTTCATGCTTGAAGATGTGGCAGTTGCAGACTTTGGTGGAAAATATCCACTCCATCCAGTAGAAAGTTCTTTAGAATCTGTGTAGTAGCTGATTTCCTCATCAGAAGAATCATCAGAGGAGATGTATATAAGTGGAAACCAACTCATGATGCTGTATAGGGTTTGTGTTTATTGAAGAAGATTGTTGATGAAAGATAAAAGATGTTGAGCCCCCTTTTATATGCAAAGTCAAGGTCGAATTCTAATTAATGAAGGATATTTACTTCTACTTGTTTTGGTAGGTTGGAGGAGTAAATTTGGTTATTATCGGGTTGACTTTCGGAAGATATTTTTGTGAATAGTACCTTGGTTAAAAAGTTACTTTGAGTTAAGTTTTATGGGTTAAGTTGAGTTGATGCATACAACCCATATTATTAGAGTCATTGGAGTAATAAGGTGTGTATCATAGACACACAACAAATGGTTATTGATTCACCATGTCTAATCAACATAAGAATCAACTAGTCCAGTGCAAACGGCTACTGGTAAAGCCTTATCAAATCCGTTTATGGTTGATAGTTTACCAAAAACTAGGTTATCAACTCACCATACATCCATGTGATCAAGAGTTGGCTAGTCCATAGCAAACGGCTAATGGTAAAGACATATCAAATCCGTTGATAGCTGGTAGTTTGCTAAAAACTATAATAAGAGCAGCAAATGTTCATGTTTTATTAACCACTGCTCTTTGATATTTTTGTGAAAATTTTACCACTGCTAGTTCATCAGTTACCACTGCAAGAGTAATTTTTCCACTGATGACTAGCCGTTACAACTGTTGTGTCAGTAATCTATTTTTTACT
This sequence comes from Artemisia argyi, assembly GCA_030686995.1. Taxonomy (NCBI): domain Eukaryota; kingdom Viridiplantae; phylum Streptophyta; class Magnoliopsida; order Asterales; family Asteraceae; genus Artemisia; species Artemisia argyi. The sequence goes on along the minus strand of CM060689.1, from coordinate 198,162,890 downwards.
AGCCGTTGTAAAAATAACTGTCATTCCTTATTAATAGGGTAAAATCTTTCGTGAATTATCTTCTTCCTTATTATAAATTATTCTTTTTCCAAAGATAATTCTTTCCAAAGATAATTCACATTGCACAACCTCCTCAAACCCTATTAGTATATATTCATTATCATACGGCTTGATTTTTATCTTGATTACTAACACTTTCATTCTCTTTTTCACAAATATCATGGCGATTCTAAACTTTGTCGAGGAGCACAACTAAGTGGCCTACTTACAAAAGTCGAATGAGAAGAGTGGCCCTGTTTTTCATCAGATTGTGGATTTTCTAAACACAACTCACATAAGGTATGCCTTAACTATTAATCCCACAATCTATGTCTCTCATATCAAACAGTTCTGGAACACTGTGGAGTCCATAACTCTTGAACAGGGAGACACACAAGAATCTGTGGATGCTCTAAGAGCCACAGTTGATGGGGTAACTATTGATGTTACTGAGTCATCCTTGATGAGAATTCTCCAATTGGATGATCTCAATGGTATCATCACATTACCTAATTCAGATATTTTTGCCAATATTGCTTTAATGGGGTATAATACATCTGAACAAAAAGTTACTTTTAGAAAAGGATGTTTTTGTCCTCATTGGAGATTTTTAATTCATACTCCTTTACATTGCCTAAGTCCTAAGAAAACTTCTTATGAACAATTTGCATCAACCATGGCTTATCCTTTGGTTTGTTTGGCAACAGATAGGACTTTCAATTTTTCAAAGTTTATTTTCAATAATATGAAAGGCAATGTAAAGAGTCAATATAAATTTTTGATGTATCCAAGGTTTGTGCAAGCAGTGTTAAATGATTTTCAACTGCGACCTCACAAAAGAATTTATGAACCTTCCACTCTTAAGCCAAAAGTGTTTCAAAATATGTCTAAGGCTTCAGAACTTTGGAATGGACAGGTTCATCCACTTTTCCCTCAAATGCTTGCTAAAATTTCTCAAGTACAGGGTGAGGATGCATCAATCCCAGTTGCATCTCAAAACACACCCACTATTGTTGTTCCACCAATTCAACATACCCCTGCAGTCACTCACACTTATGAGAGAAGGTCTAAATAGCCAACTTCTCTCATCTCAACATTGCATGTTGCTGAGCCCTTTGGTTTAGGAACAAGCAGTGGTGGTTCAAGGCTTAATCCTAGTCCAACTAGGGAAGAGCCTGAATCAATGCCTCATGATTCACCTCTCCCAGCAGGTTACACAGTTGGAAGTGATGAAGGCAGTGTGCAACAAAATGAATTGATGGATATTTGTACCAAATTAGTCAAGCAGGTTCAAGCTCTGGAGAAAGATCTGGCACAGACTAAAGAACAACATGCCACAGAGCTGAAGACATTGAAGGATGAGATTCACAAATTGCAGAATGAAGTTGAGAATCTCAAGAAGAAAAATCTCAGGTTGTATTATCATCATCTTCACCTTCAGATGAGTTTTCTGCAACTTCAAGTAAAGCTTTGGGAGATTCTTCCAAACAGGGGAGGAAAATAGATGCAGAGCTTAAGGGGAGGAGTAAAAGTTTTGATAAAGACTTTGCTGAGCTTAGTGATTCTGATGATGCTCAAGCAAAAGATGATGATGCTGAGATTGAGGGGAGGAAATTAGATTTTGAAGATATGGATGCTGATGCAGGTTTTAACTTTGATGATTTAGTTGGAACTGCTCAACCAATTTCCACTGAAGCAGAACAAGTTCCCACTGCAAGTGAAAATGTTCCCACTGCTAGTCAAGAAATTACCACTGCAGAGGAAGAAGCTGCCAGAAGAAGATTAGTTAAAGGAAAGGCTATTGTAATTGCTTCAGATCAAGAGTCAAGAAAGATTTCTAAGTATGAACAAGCTCAGATTGATTTTGATGCAAGGTTAGCAGAGCAACAACAAGCTGAAGAGTATGAAAGAAAGAAAAAGATTAAAGAAGATGAAGTTGCTAGCTTTATGGAAGCAACTAGGTTGGATAAACTTGAAGCTGTAATGGCAGAACCTATTTCAAGTGTCTCACCAACTGTCATGCATGAGAAACCTCCAGAGTTTACCTATGTGCCTACAGAAGAAGAGATTGATTATTTGATTAACAATGATCAAATAATTAGGAAGAAGGCTATTGAATTGATTGCAAATACAACCTTGGATGAAGAACAAAGGTCTGCTCAACTTAAAGATTTCATTCTAATGAAAAATCAGCAGGCTCTTGACCAAATCATTGGGGATGCTAGAAAAGGTCAAAAGAAGCCAAGGAAACTTACAAAGGCACAAATTATTGCTGAGATGAAGACTTTTTGTTGTCATGTTGGTAATATGAAGATGGGTCAATTCAAAGGAATGTCACATGATCAGATTGAAGGTAGTTACTACAGAATCAAAAGACAAGATAGTAAATTCATTCCAATGGATCAAGAACCATTATCTATGAAGACAAAAAGGACTGGAGTGAGTCTTGAATCAAAAGAAGCAAAGAAGTTGAAGACTCAGAAATCATCTCAAGAAGAAGAAGGTCCTAGCAAGTTGACTGAAGAGCAAGTTACAAACATGTTGTTCATAGAAACTGATGTGCTAAACATTGAACCTCTACAAGCAAAATATCCAGTAGTTGGTTGGGAAATCTTTTCTGATAGTTTTGGTGTTGATTGGAAGATCATCAGAAATGGAAATGTCACAAATATTTGCAGAGATTTTGAAGATATTGTTAGATGTAGTGATAGAGAAGATTTGGATACTTTGTGGAGAATTGTTCAAGATCGGTTTCAAAAGGATGAACTTGTTGATGTCAAAGCTAAGGAGTTATGGGTTCACTTCAGAAGATTATATGAACCTGATCCAAGTGATAGATATTGGAGATTTGAAGCTCATGGTACAAGAACTTTGTGGAAATTCTATGATTTAAGTTCTGTGCATCATGTTTCTACTCAAGATGGAGTTGATGTTTTTATGCTGGCTGAGAAAGAATATCCATTGAGAGCTGGAGTATTAACAGTGATGTTGTCAGAGAAGCTTAGGTGTTGGGAAAGAACTGAAGTCATAGATGATTTGCTGGAAAGGATTTATGATCAAAGTGTGAGAGCTGATAGAGAGTTAAGAAGAAGAAGATAAGTGTTTGGAAGAATTCCCATATCCTCATGTTTATTGAATACTTGAAGAAACTTATTGATTTATGTATTAATCATAAGTTAGGGGAGGATTGTTGGGAATTATACTAACAGTTACCACGGCTAAAGAAGAAGTTACAACTGCAGAAGATTGTACTTGCAGTGGAAACTCATTACCACTGCAAGAACAATATATTACCACTGCTTATTAGATAACTGTTAGGAAACGCGTCTAGATAAATATAGAATAGATCTTGGGTATATCTTATTATATTAGCTTTATACTTATCTTGTAGAAGAGGACTCCTTGTGCTATAAAAGGAGATCCTAGGTTATAAGTTGATATACGTTTTTCTAGAGCTTCAAGGTGTAACCCTAGTGATATCAAGATCACTCGTATTATTATTATTATTAATAATAATATTGGAGCTAATAGTTTGTTTACATATATTGTTTATATACAACTGTCTTACTCATAATCAAACTTCTAAGTGTTACTAAGTAGATTCCGCATACTTAGTGATATAATTCAAAGTATCAATCTAACACAAGTTCAAGGTGTATAGATCCAACAACTTCTTGATGCCGGTTTGATTTACCCTATCTCGGATAGTCCTTGGGTGAGTCCCGTTCATTGTGTGCCCAAGAAGGGTGGCATAACGGTAGTTAAAAATGATGATAACGAGTTGATTCCTACTCGATTGGTAACGGGTTGGCGTGTTTTTATTGACTATCGAAAGTTAAATGACGCAACCCGCAAAGACCACTTTCCTCTACCTTTCATGGATCAAATGCTCGAAAGATTGGCGGGAAACGAATACTATTGTTTCCTTGACGGTTTTTCGGGTTATTTCCAAATTCCCATCGACCCTCAAGATCAAGAGAAAACAACTTTTACGTGTCCATATGGAACATTTGCTTATCGACGCATGCCTTTTGGTTTGTGCAATGCTCCGGGCACGTTTCAAAGATGCATGATGGCCATTTTTCACGACACGATCGAGAAAACAATGGAGGTCTTCATGGATGATTTTTCGGTCGTTGGGAATTCATTTGAATAGTGTCTCTCCAATTTAGACAAAATGCTTCAAAGGTGTGAAGACACCAATCTTAGTCTAAATTGGGAGAAAAGTCATTTCATGGTCAAGGAAGGAATCGTCCTTGGCCATAAGATCTCTAAGAGCGGGATTGAGGTTGATAAAGCTAAAATCGACGTCATTGCTAAACTTCCTCCTCCCACAACCGTTAAAGGTGATCAGAGTTTTCTGGGTCACGCCGGCTTCTATCGTAGATTCAATCAAGATTTCTCGAAGATAGCTAGGCCTATGACCCGACTTCTTGAAAAAGAAACTCCGTTTGTCTTTTCTGATGAGTGCATCGAAGCTTTTCAAACTCTCAAAAGAAAGCTTACCGAGGCACCAATTCTAGTTGCCCCCGATTGGGACCTACCTTTCGAACTTATGTGTGATGCAAGTGACTTTGCCATAGGTGCGGTCTTGGGGCAACGAAAAACCAAGCATTTTCAGCCGATTCATTATGCAAGCAAAACCTTGACCGAAGCTCAAGCTCACTACACCACAACGGAAAAAGAATTACTAGCCGTGGTGTATGCATTTGAGAAGTTTCGGCCATACTTAATCTTGACTAAATGCATAGTGTACATGGATCACTCGGCTCTCAAATATCTCTTTGCCAAGCAAGATGCAAAGCCGAGATTGCTCCGTTGGGTTCTCCTCCTACAAGAGTTTGATATCATCATTCGTGATAAGAAAGGAGCCGAGAACCTCGCTGCTGACCATCTTTCCCGATTGGAAAATCCTCATCAAGGTGTCCTTGAGAAAAAGGAAATAAATGAAACGTTTCCTCTCGAGATACTTAATGTGATTTCTTCTCGTGGTAATTCTAGTACCCCATGGTTTGCCGACTTTGCAAACTACCATGCGGGGAATTTTGTTGTCAAAGGGATGTCGTCCCACCAAAAGAACAAATTTTTCAAAGATGTGAATCATTACTTTTGGGACGATCCCTATTTATTCAAAATTTGTGCGGATCAGGTCATTCGTAGGTGTGTTCATGGCCAAGAAGCCATGGAAATTCTTAGGGCTTGTCATAATGGACCCACCGGGGGACATCATGGCCCGAACTACACCGCTCGAAAAGTATTTGATTCGGGTTTTTATTGGCCCTCCATTTACAAAGACGCCCATGACTTAGTCAAATCTTGTGACTCATGTCAACGTCAAGGAAAGATAACACAACGGGATGAGATGCCACAAAATGTCATCCAAGTTTGTGAAATCTTCGACGTTTGGGTCATAGACTTTATGGGGCCGTTCCCGTCTTCACGAGGGAACAAGTACATACTCGTGGCCGTTGACTATCTGTCAAAATGGGTCGAAGCCAAAGCTCTCCCAACTAACGATGCCCGAGTAGTTGTAAAATTTTTAAAGTCTCTATTTGCTAGGTTTGGAACTCCCTGCGCTATCATTAGTGATCGCGGTACTCACTTTTGCAATGACCAATTTGCAAAAGTCATGCTCAAGTATGGTGTCACTCACCGACTTACTACCGCTTATCACCCACAAATGAGTGGGCAAGTGGAGGTTTCAAACCATGGTCTAAAAAGAATTCTTGAAAGAACCGTAGGGGAAAACCGTGCCTCTTGGCCGGATAAGCTAGATGACGCTCTATGGGCTTTTCTCACGGCTTATAAAACACCCATCGGGTGTACTCCTTATAAGCTTGTGTATGGAAAAGCATGTCATCTACCGAGTGAGCTCGAGCACAAAGCTTATTGGGCTTTGAAGAATGCTAATTTCGATCTCAAGTCCGCAGGTGATCATAGGAAAGTTCAACTCAATGAACTTAATGAACTTCGTGATCAAGCGTACGAAAACTCTTTAATCTACAAAGAGAAAACAAAGAAGATCCATGACTCCAAAATCAAGAACCGCGTTTTTAACGTTGGTGACCGAGTCCTTCTTTTTAACTCTAGATTGAAGATATTTTCGGGTAAGCTTAAAACCCGCTGGATTGGGCCTTACACCGTTGCCAAAGTTTTTCCATATGGTACCATCGAGTTATCTCAAAACGACGGTCCAAATTTCAAAGTAAATGGGCATCGGTTAAAGCATTATTTTGGAGGGGACTTACCACCCATGGTTGTCCCGGACCTCCAAACTTTCCCCATGGACCAATGAATTCGGGGATCGAGTCAAGCTAGCGACTCGATAAACAAAAACAGTAGCACAACATGGGTTTTCACCCGTGCCTCTAATTTCTTTCTACTTTCTAACACCTAAGTGTGGGGGAGTGGCCACCTCCCACAGTTGTTTGCAATGTATATATCTTCTCAAAAAAAATGTGTGTTGTATAAATAAAGTGAAAAATGAAAAATGACGTTCCCACAATTAGCTTTTAATATTATCTTCTTACGTTCAAAATTTCGGCATAATAGCCGGGACTTTGAATATTGAGGACAATATTCAATTCTAAGTGTGGGGGAGGGGAAAATTCTAGCGAATTTTATCAAATTATACCGTCTAGTACCCCCGTTTTTGGCCTAAAATTTAAAAAAAAATCACTTTATTTCAAAAATTTTGTGGTTATCAATTCGCCGTGTCTAAACGACTAAAATATTGGCTAATCCAGGAGCAAACGGCTCTTGGTAAAGATAACTTAAATCCGTTGATGGCTTGCAATTTACCAAAAATTGTATGGTACCTCAACTCCCCATATCCTCAATAGTAAACGAGTTGGCTAGCCCGCAAGATTATGGCTTGTGGTAAAGGCAGTGGAAAAACCATAATTGGTAATCAACTCACCAAGATGTTGACTGTTCCATCAAGAGTTGGCTAGTCCAAAAGCAAATGGCTCCTGGTAAAGACAAATCAAAACCGTTGAAAGCTGGTAGTTTGCTAAAAATCACATGGTCATCGGATGGACCATAACTCTTACTTGAACCCAAAACATTCGGCTACTCCAGAAGTGATGGCTTTTGGTAAAGAGATTTCAAATCCATTAATTTTCAGAAAAGATTGCTAGGGACTAGCAATACTAAAGTGTGGGGGATTGATGAGTGTGTAAATACTCATCATTTTTACCGTATTTTAACTGCCAAAACACGTGAAAACACTCCGAAACGCATCAAAATAATGAAAATATCCCAAAGCTCGTGTTTTATATGTCCCAAATGCAAAATTATTGAAAACAAACGAAAAACAAACAAAGTTTGCATAATTGGCAGTTTCAGTCCACCAACTTTCAAAATTTGTCAAAACTAGTCCCTTAGCGTTTATTTTGAAAGAAAGGTCAAACCAAGTCTTTAAAAATCAAAAGTGACCAAAAAATGATCTTTGGTTAAAAAGCTTTCAAAAATGAAAAAGTTTAGTCCCTAAAGTGAAAAGTTCGGAAGTTGTACAATTTTGGTCCTTATAGTTTGGAGAAATGACAAAAGTGACTCAGGAATTATTCTTTGAAGAAAATTAATCAAATGGTCCTTGGAAAATTATGGAATGACAACAATGGTCCTTGGTAGAAGTTCGGAAGATATGACAGATTTGATCCCTTAACTTTCAGCAACTACTCTTTTGGTCCTTGTGACAAACCATTAAACCAAACGGACCAAAGTATTTATAACTCCCAAAGTCAAAACCAATCCGAACCATACAATAGCCCACGCCCATAACCCCTCATGGCCCATCACTAACCCTTGGCCCAAGTACCCCCAAGCCCAAATCCCACTTTATACTACCAAACCCTAACCTGTTACTAATATAACGCGCCCCCTCCCCTCCCTTTCTTCTTTATTCGTTTACCCAGAAGATAAACAACCACCACCACTCCAACCTCTGCTACACGCAACACCACCCCCAGGCCTCAAAAGCACCATTCCACTATCACCTTCCCCAAACCCCTCACAATTCATACCTAACACCATCTCAATCTCCAAGAAAGAGTCACGGGTTACCAACTCCAGGTCACCAATCCACAATACTTTGGCGCCTAAACAGAGATTAAAGGGTCGAGATTCAATCAATTCAATCCAGTGGTTGAAAGTTTTCCAAGAAAGCACAAAGGTATCCTAGGTCGCTTTGTCTCAGAGAAGGAACACAACAAGAAGGCACAAGGAACCACCAAACCCTAGTTTTAAAGTAGTATAAATAGTTTAGATATGTAGCCTAAAGAGGCAGGTTTAATTTAGCGAAGATTTTTAAGGTACTTTGTATTTTTAGCTTATTTTAAATTCTCAGCATTGTAATTCACTATTACTTTAATTTCAATCCAGTTTTCGTTTTAAAGAGGCTCCTAAAATTCTATTTCATGTTTATTTACTGCGTATGATGTTTTTTTTATATGCTCATTCTTTTTCTTTATGTTGGTTTAAATACTTTAAGCTTAGATTGATAGGACTATGCTTGCAACTGTTTGGATTAGCTTCAATTCTGTGAATAAAAGTGTGTTAGTTGCTGTGTTTAGGCAAACTTTCAAGAAAACATAAAAGTCAAAAATTTTTATAATAGTTAAAATGACACAGATTTCTGGAGTACTTGTAGGATTCGTTATAGATTGGGAATAGGTAAAAATTGTTTTTCTGGGTTATTTTGTTACTGGTGCATTCAAATCAAGAAGAAAATCTAAATTTGAAATTAGTTTGGTCATTGAAAATCATTCTCAAAGTGACACTCTTAGCTAGTCTCACTTCTGATCCATATCGTATGCCACTAACATGTTTTCACTAGACCATAACTAGTTCGATGGTTGATCTTTTTGCTCAACTTTTAGAGTTTTGGTAAGCTTGCTATACTGACTTGATAAATCCGTAAGTTTTCTATACTCAATTGCTTGATAGCTTGCGTAATTTGCCCCTCATAAGTAGCCTACTGACCCGCTTTTCAATAGCCACAACTTGCCCCTTTTCTGAGCTTAGACTCTAATTTTTGGTGACTTGGAAAGCCTTTGGTACTAGCTAGTTAGATGCAAACCTTGTTTTCCCGTTCATGCTTGTTTGCTACTTGATTTTGGCTTCGAAGTTGGCCCTCCAGTTGTTGTTTCTGCTGTATGCAATAGCAGACCCGCTTTGAGCTTGTTGATTTTTTTTAGTTTCTGTTTGATTCATGCTTGTGATTGTGTTTTCTTGTTGTTTGATCTTGTCGTTGCACTGTTTCTTTGAAGTTTGTTGCTGCTTATATGGTTGATAAATTTGTGAGCTTATAGCTTAAAGTGAGTAGATTTGGCAGTTTCAAAATAAAAAAGAAATAAAAAAATCACCACTGTTTGGTTCTTTTGATTTGCACAAAGCCCATTTCAAGTTTCCAGTAAAAGTTGTGTTGTGAAAATCATTTAGAGTTGTTGTTGAAATAACGGGCGAAAAGAATTAAAAAAAGAAAAAGAAAATGTGTTTTCAAAAAAAATTGAGGTTCAGGGGACCCGAACCCCTGACCTTTTGATATCAAACAGACATCACTCAAACACACTCAACCATCTGAGCTAATATTTCTTTTGGTTATTACTTACCTTAGTTGTTTTTTAATATAGTGTTTGTTTTGAAGTTCTTATCAACTAGTTTAATTTCTGTTAGCTTAATTTTCTGCTTATTCCAATAGCTTATTTCAAATTTTTATTTTTCCTAGGTTAGGTTTAAGTTTATTTAATTATCCAAAAAATTTCAGAATTTTTAGATTAGTTTTAATATTTATTATAATTTAATTAGTGTTAACTAGATTTAAATTCGTAATAAATAGAATTTTGGTTAAAAAATTAATTTTCTTTTTTACAAAATTTTATTTTGTCATTTAATACGTAGGAAAACTAATTTGACCCCCGCAGGACTTGCGTAGCTAGAAATTCACGTTTTTATTTGCGCGTTGACGTTTGTCTTAAATCAACGTCACGTTTATTTGTCAATTTGTGTTTTAGGATTCCCTGTACCTAACTTTGCTTCCCGTAGTATTTAAGGACTTCCCTAGTTTACCTATTGCCTTTTATTTCCCCTTAGGTTGTTTATAATTCATTTACGTTTGATAATTTCAAATTTTCATTAATTTAACGTATCACAAAACCAAACAATCTTTCACAACCAAACATACAAGGTTTTAATCTCGATCTTTCCTCGAAACTTTCCATTCACACCTCATTGGGGTACGACCCGGGGATCACTTCCCGGTTTCATAATTTGAACATCACTTTCACGAGTTTTATGAGGTAATCTTTTTCCTAAAAGGTTTACTCGTATTTCTCCACGTCTATTTGTCTCACGATAACATAGACTACACGTTTGTTGATATTTTTGATAAATTGTTTTTTTTTGCACACACCAAAACACAACGAATCAATTGGGATAATTCTATAATTGCCCCACCAAGTTGACGTAGAACGGAAGTGTGAAACAAACCCAAACAAGGGTTTAAACAAATCACAAAGGATTTAAAGATTAAAAGTCTGAAATTTTATTGATAATTGAATGCCTAAAAACATAACCCAAGCCCTATATTTATAGGAAAGCTAAACTTGAGGAAAAAGTTAATAAAAAAAACAAACAAGGAAAATAAAAAGTAATGTAACGATCAAAGAAAAGCCACGGTTAACTTAGAAACATTACTTCCTCTTGCACCAGTAACTTTACTCCTGTAGAAGTAACTTCAGTTGGAAAAAGTCACGACCAAAAAAAACAATACCAGTAACCTCAGTTTGTATCCCTTCTTATTCCAGTAACCTCACTTTGCTAGGAGTAGAATTACTTATATAGAAGTATCCTTACTCCTGTGATTCTTTGCTCTCTTGCCACGCTCTATGTGCTCCAAATATACATCTGCTAACTCGTTAATCATGTCCTCATCATTCCCCCCCCCCCCCCACTTTAGAAGAACTCGTCCTCGAGTTCTCGCCGTCAATCACATCTTCGGGGTGAAACTCATAAATATTTGAAACATTGAAAGTCTTCGAAATACTCATAGTATTTGGTAAGTCCACCACATAAGAATTGTCATTAATCTTTCGAATTATCTTATACGGGCCATATTTCTTTGGATGTAGCTTGCTATAAGTTCCAACCGGAAAATGTTCTTTTCGAAGAAACACCATCACCTCATCACCTACCTTGAAGAACTTAACACGACGATGCTTATCCGCGGCAGCTTTGTACTTAGCATTAGACTCGGCAATCTTGGCTCTAACAACTTCGTGAGTAGCTTGAACCTCTTCCACCATCTTATTTGCTTGAACATTCTTCTTTCCTGGTAAATCAACTAAATCCACCACTTGTCTTGGCGAAGTCTTGTCGACAACGTCAAATGGTGAGAATCCCGTTGAACTATGAACCGCACTATTATAAGCAAACTCAGCTTGAGCTAACGAAACATCCGCTTTTCTCCACACAAACAACGTATCATATTGCCCAATGTACGATTGACCACTTCGGTTTGGCCATCCGTTTGAGGATGAGCGGTACTACTAAAATTCAAAGATGTACCCAAACGCCTCCAAAGTGTTAACCAAAAGTGAGCAAGAAACTTACTATCCCGATCCGAAGTAATTGACTTTGGAACTCCATGCAAACGAACCACTTCTTGAAAGAACAACCTTGCAATATGCGCCGCATCCGAAGTCTTCTTACAAGGAATGAAATGCGCCATTTTGGAAAACCTGTCAACAACAACAAACACGGAATCGACTCCCCGTTGGGTACGAGGAAGTCCAAGCACAAAATCCATAAAAATATCAACCCAAGGACTCTCAGGTACGGGTAATGGCATGTAAAGACCCGTATTTTGTGCTTTACCCTTTCCTTCTTGACACACAACACACTTTCTTACGAAAGAACCAACATCCCTCTTCAATTGAGGCCAATAAAATCGACTCTCCATACTAGCAATAGTCTTATCACGACCTAAATGAGCACTCAATCCACCCGCATGCACCTCTTTGATCAATTGACTCCTAAGTGAAGTCTTAGGAATACACAAGCGATTTCCTTTAAACAAATAACCATCAAGTAAAAGAAACTCACCATGATGTTGCTTAGTTTCAATCTCCTCCCAAGTGCCACGAAAATCTTCATCATTTGCATACAACCCCTTGATTGACTCAAAACCCACAACATCGTTGCTAATTGTAACCTATAAAGTAGTCTTCCTAATTAATGTATCCGCTACCTTATTACTAGCACCCGACTTATGCTTGATCACATAGTTAACTTCTCCAAGAAACTCGCCCATCGTGCATGTATCTTGTTTAAGTGCTTTTGAGTTGGAAAATACTTGAGATCTTGATGATCCGAATAAACCACAAACTCTCGTTGAATCAAATAATGCTCCCACTTCTTCCTTGCTTGAACAACCGCATAAAATTCTTGTTCATAAGTCGACCACTTTTGTCGAGCTTCATTTAACTTCTCACTATGAAACGCCACGGGCCTACCTTCTTGTGACAAAACGGCTCCAATTCCAGTTCCACAAGCATCACATTCTAGTTCAAAAACCTTATCAAAGTTAGGTAAAGAAAGTACCGGTGCGGTTGTCAATCTTTCCTTGATAATCTTGAAGCTTTCTTCTGCCTCTTGAGTCCACTTGAACAGACCTTTCTTCATGCAATTTGTAATTGGCCACACTATACTACTAAAATTTCTCACAAAGCTCCTATAGAAAGTTGCCAATCCATGAAAACTCCTTACTTCGGTCAAAGTCTTGGGTGAAGGCCAATCTCTAACCGCCTTAACCTTGTCTTCATCCACATGAATTCCATCCGAACTCACAATGTAACCAAAAAATAATAGTTTGTTAGTAAGAAAGTGCACTTCTTTAAATTAACAAATAATTTATTCTCCGTTAAAACCTTTAAAACCTTTCATAAATGATCCAAGTGCTCTTTCTCCGTTTGGCTATAGACCAAAATATCATCAAAATAGACCACCACAAACTTACCCATAAATGGCCTAAGAACTTGAGTCATCAAACGCATAAAAGTGCTAGGTGCATTAGACACCCAAATGGCATAACGAGCCACTCATACAACCCATCCTTCGCCTTGAAAGCGGTCTTCCATTCATCACCCGGTTTAATCCTAATTTGATGGTACCCACTCCTCAAATCAATCTTAGAAAACAATTTAGCACCCGAAAGTCGATCTAATAAATCATCGAGACGTGGGATAGGAAAACAATACCTTACCGTGATCTTGTTAATGGCACGACTATCAACACACATCCTTCAACTTCCATTCTTCTTTGGTGTAAGAAGTGCCGGAACCGCACAAGGACTAATGCTTTCTTGAATGTGCCCCTTTCTCAACAACTCTTTAACCTTTTCACGCAAGATATCCGACTCCTTAGGACTCATCCTATAGTGAGGAAGATTAGGCAAACTAGCTCCGGGAACCAAGTCAATTTGGTGTTGAATATTCCTCAATGGTGGTAAAGAATCCGGTGTATCATCCGCAACAACTTTACTAAATTCTTCAAGCACGGGCTTAATTACTTCCGGAATCACATTATACATACCATCTTCAACCCCTTTTACAACCAAAGCATATGAAACGCCCGTTTCCTTCCTTTCAGCTTGAAACTCCTTTGGTGATGAAACCAAAGTCACCAAAGTCTTGCTTTCCAATTTCTTCGTGGGAGAAGTAACACCTAAAGGTAACATAGCAATAGTTTTTCCACTCCATTTAAAGTTTTAAACAAATACATATTTGATTTACCTTGGTGTGTAGCATCCACGTCATGTTGCCATGGTCGTCCTAGCAAAACATGACATGCCTCCATATCAACCACATCACAAGTAAATATCTCATTGTAATGTTTCCCAATAGCAAGAGGAACCTTACAAATCTCGGTCACCTTAATCGCCGGTCCTTTCTTAATCCATCCAATTTGATATGGATTAAGATGAGGCTCGGTTGGTAGCTTAAAAGCTTTAACCAACGCCTTCGACACCAAATTCTCGCAACTTCCTCCATCAATTATAATAGAACAAATCTTTTCCTTAACCAAGCACTTAGTTTGAAAAATTTTATTGCGTTGCGAAGAATCACTAACCTTAGGTGAACACAAAGTCCGTTGAATGACACACGTAATTTGTTCTAATTCTCCATCCAATGGCTCGGTGTACTCTACATCATCTTCTTCTTGAAACGACTCGTCACCAAACACTCCATCATTCCCAACTTCTGATGTATAAAGTGTATTCCGCTTGGGACAAACATTCGACCTATGCCCCGGTTCACCACACCTAAAACACTTATCACCCGTTGGTTTAGCATAAGGATTTGATTTAACCGGTTGAGTTTCCTTGCTCTTGTCAACTCCACTTTGTTAGGAATTATACTTAAGTTGATATTGACAAAATATGAAAGATAAAGGACTTATGATGACAAAGTGAAGAATGCAAAAGACAAAGGACTTGCTTTACAAAGAAGTTATTTCAATATAGTCCTTCGTAGTACTTTGTAACCCTAGTTCTCTATTATATAAAGAGAATACAGGGAATAGGTTTATTCATTCATGTGTGTCACAATGTAAACCTAGAAAGGTGTGTCTGTGTGTGTAGAGACGTTTTATGGGAAAACATCTAGGGTGATTAGTGTTAAGCCTCAACGATCTTAGATCGCTGTTAGAGTGTAACCGTGCTACACTTGATCACGTAGCATTGGGGCTTTGGTGTATGTTAGAGTAGAGATGATGATGAGAAACCTTGTTTATAATATTGTTCTTATTCCGCTATGTTTTATCATGTGAACATTATTATTCCTAGATTAAGACCTAATCTCTTCATCAGAAGAATCATCTGATGATATGTAGACAATTGGAAACCAGCTCATTATGTTGATGTAGGGTTTGTGATGTTGAAGATAAGTGTTAATGAAAACTTAAGGGTAATGAGCCCCCTTTTATATGCAAAGTCAAGGTCGAAGGCTAATTAATGAAGGATAATTACTCTTACCTGTTTTGGTAGGTTGAAGGAGTAAATTTGGATGTTATCGGGTTGACTTTGGGGAGATATTTTTGTGAATAGTAACTTGGTCAAAAAGTTACTTTGGGTTAATTTTTATGGGTTATGTTAGGTGCTTCATCCTTATGAAATATACAAACCCACATTGTTTGAGAAATTGGAGTTATAAGGTGTGTATCTCAGACACACAACAAATGGTAATTGATTCACCATGTCTAATCCACATAAGAATCAACTAGTCCAGAGCAAACGGCTCCAAGTAAAGACTTCTCAAATCCGTTAATAGTTGATAGTTTACCAAAAACTATATGGTTATCAACTCACCATATTTCATGTGATGAAGAGTTGGCTAGTCCATAGCAAACGGCTCATGGTAAAGACATATCAAATCCATTTGTAGCTGATAGTTTGCTAAAAACTATGATAAGAGCAGCTAATTTTCATGTTTTACTTACCACTGCTCTTTGATATTTTGTGAAAATTTTACCACTGCTAGTTCACTAGTTACCACTGCAAGAGTAATTTTTCCACTGGTGAACTAGCCGTTACAACTGTTGTGTCAGTAATCTATTTACTAGCCGTTGTGAATATAACTGTGTTTCCTTATTAATAGGGTAAATTTTTGTGAATTATCCACTTACCAAATTTAATTTATTCTTTTCCAAAGATAAATCTTTCTAAAGATAATTCACGTTACGCGAACTTCTCAAACCCTATTAGTATAAATTGATCATCACACGGCTTGATTTTTATCTTTGATTACTAACACTTTTATCTTTTTTTCACAAAATTCATGGCGATTCTAAATTTTGTCGAGGAGCACAACCAAGTGGCCTACCTACAAAAGTCAAACGAGAAGAGTGGCCCTGTTTTCCATCAGATTTTGGATTTTCTTAATACAACCCATATAAGGTATGCTTTAACTGTTAATCCCAGAATCTTTGTCTCTCATATCAAACAGTTCTGGAACACTGTGGAGTCCATAACTCTTGAACAGGGAGACACACAAGAAACTGTGGAACACTGTGGAGTTCATATCACAGAATATCTCTTATGATATTCAGAAATGTATAAAAATATCTGAAAATGGCCAAAAGCATTTAAAACGGACGAAAATGATTGAAAACATATGAAAACATAAAAACATATATGAAAAAGGACGAAAATTTATAAAAAAAAATGGACGAAATGAAAGAAAACGGATGAAAACGAACGAAAACGTATGAAAACAAACGAAAAACGTAAGAAAATGGACGGAAATGTATGAAAACAGACGAAAATGGACGAAAGCTTAAGAAAACGGATGAAAACGCAAGAAAACGGACGAATATGTATGAAAACGGAAAAAAACATATGAAAGCGTAAAAGCACGTCTGCAAACGGATGAAAATGTATGAAAAATGGATGAAAATGAAAGAAAATGGATGAAAACGTATTAAAATGAACGAAAACGTATGAAAGCGGACGAAAACAAATGAAAAACAGACTAAAACGGACGAAAACATATGAAAACAGTAAAAAGCGTATGAAAGCGGAAAAAACGTGAACTAAAAAAACGTGAACTAAAAGAAAAGTGAATAAAAAAAATAAAAAAAAAGAAAAAAAACCTACGTGAATTGAAAGAAAACAAAAAAGAAACGGAAAAAACTACGTGAATTGAAAGAACAAAAAAAAGAATAAAAAAATAATAATAAGATAGACAAAAAGAAAAAGAAAAAAAAGAAGAAAAAAAAAACATAGACTTATGTTTCCTCATTTAATCTTAGGTTAATCTCCACCATTAGATCAAACTAGATGAATGATGAGAATTTGTCCCTTTGTATACACCAAAATTAGATTATGCAAAATAAAGTGACTCTAGTTATGTATCATGCTTTAAAATCAATGTATATAGATATCATACTAACTATTTCACCAATAAGTCCTTTAAACTATGCCATGACTACATCATCATCACCTTCATATACACCACTCCTCTATATCCAATTATGGGCCATCCTAGCCAACTACATCCGGTTGATCTCTATAGTGCAAATTGCTCATTTAATCTTAGGTTAATCTCGACCATTAGATCAAACTAGATGAATGATAAGAATTTGTCCCTTAGTATACACCAAAATTAGATTATGCAAAATAAAGTGACTCTAGTTATATCATCGCCTTCATATACACCACCTCCTCTATATCCAATTATGGGCCATCCTAGCCAACTACATCTGGTTGATCTCTATAGTGCAAATTGCTCATTTAATCTTAGGTTAATCCCCACCATTAGATCAAACTAGATGAATGATGAGAATTTGTCCCTTAGTATACACCAAAATTAGATTATGCAAAATAAAGTGACTCTAGTTATGTATCATGCTTTAAAATCAATATATATGGATATCATACTAACTATTTCACCAATAAGTCCTTTAAACTATGCCATGACCACATCATCACCTTCATATACACCACCTCCTCTATATCCAATTATGGGCCATCCTAGCCAACTACATCCGGTTGATCTCTATAGTGCAAATTGCCTATGTTGCCTCCATAACTGGAACCTCGTATTCTCTTTAAGAGATGAGCTTCATTTCATGTTCTCCTATGTAGAGCAAAGCTTGACACCACAACCCGCTTTACGAGGCAGTGTATTTTATTTTAAAGTTATTTGAAAACACAGTGTAGTGACGTAATAATGTTATAAAGCTATTACACGCTCCTATATGACCAAGTCTTTCAAGTACGTGAGTGTTATTAAACGTTTTGAAGTAACTCATTAATATATACTACTATATACACTTACATAAAATCTAAACAAAAATCTATACATTAAACTCTATCAAATATTTAACCTAACATAGCCTTAAAGACTATCGTCTCCGTCAAATCGAAGCCAACTATACGCCGTAAGTGCAAAGCCATCGCACCTGTCACACAAAAAAGTCCGCCTATCGTGATATTAGTGGTTGTTGCGTCTCTCATGAAAGGTGCGACTAAGTGTTGTCCGTTTTTTATTTTTCTTCAGGCTAATTTCATATCTCTCTTTGAAAACATGAAATTTCACTATCTATACTACTATATAATGCATTTGGGACTATTTTATAATTAGAAATGCTTAAAATTCAGACTTTTACTTGCTTATTATGGAAGGATTTTAAAATTAATTCGTTAGGAAACAGGTTGGTTGTTCAAACTAAAATTATTTTGTTTAATAATCTCTATCATCTCTACTTATAAAGCATAAAGACAACTAAATGTGTAACCGAATAACGCAAAATATAGTTATAGGTACCCGCCGCCGCATTGCGCGGGTACCATTCCAGTACTTATATCATGTTTTAAAAGCATTATATATAATGTATTAAATGATTGTAATATAGATATATATGAAATTAATGATAGAAAATAAACTCTTTCTTTAAAATAGTCAAATACAACTCTGTTTCATTTCTTTTCTTTTATTAAATATTCACATAAAAGAAAGTATCTTTATATATGGTAGTAGTATTTTCTAAAAAAAGGGAAAAAGAAGAAAAATCCATCCATCCATCCCATCCTGGTGTTTTGTGGCGAGGATCTTGTTGGACAGAAACACAGACACACAAACAAACAACAGAAGCTGCAGAACCCTGTAAAAATTTCTTGTAATGAAATCGTTAATAAATAAATAATCCTTCGTTATCGTTACTAATTCCCATTTTCTCAGAAAAATTTGAAATTTTTCTTATTATATTATTTTGACGATTTTTACAAAATAATATAATTCACGAAATGACGGAATTAATCCTCGACACGTTACACGAAACCTAAACTTTTCATTTAAACCTAAACATAATTCCTAATCCTAATTATATTTCCTAAATATAATTAAATTTCCTAATCACCCTAATTAACCAATCGGACCCTTAATTATTTTTAGCCCAAATCTCATTCACTATTCATAAGCCCATTCAACCAAAGCCCAAAATCCAAAACTTATATTTTCATCCGATCGACTAGATCAAACCCTCCCCAAAACGCTTCGTTTAATCTCGTTTTCTACACACGACCCCTCAATATTTTTGCACCATCTCGTTAAACACCTATCCAAATAATAGTGTGTCAAATTCCAAGTTCATTGGACGACGTTTGATATGTTTTTAAGAGGCAAAGTGTTCGACCCATACACTACCAAATCAATTTACAATTTATTCAAAACTTAACCATTTTAATTCCCGTTTGTTTCTAATGGTTCCTAATAATATTCCTGAGATGAATTTATGTTCAAATGTCAAAGATGATCAAGTATAAACAAGTAGCATGCGATTTAGTAAATCGTATATACATATATATACTTGGTCGACATACATATGATTCACCACAACATCTCCCATGAATTGTGCTCTCACATTCACTTGTAAATCAATATAACATTCACCTAGGAGCTAGTTTTCCCTGACATGCAAATAGTACGTGAAGTTTTCTTTGAAACTTTCTCACTTACGTGTTATATATTCAAGTAATATATAACGTACATGCATGCACCGTTCATTTACTCTTCTCATACTCTTTCACATAGTTAAAATTGTCCTTCAAACTATTCTTACAAGACAGAGATCGATTGTATAATTGTTTGGAAGCAAGAAAAGGATATCGGGTTTGATTATTTCGTATAATGTTTGGGTTATATTTTGAAACGTGATTTCCTTGTGTTCCATACTATCACACTCGACCCTCTATCACCTCTAAGGTGTTTGTAAGTCTTTTCTACTCATTTCCATTCCAAATCACACGTTAATTTCATATCATGCACCATATATATTTTATGTCGGTCGTATATCATTTTGCACTTATATTGCACGTATATATTAACTCTTAGTACACGAATCGTGACTAGCCTCTATCTTGGAAGGCCTAGGAGTCACGTAGCACACCAAGTTCACTTTAGTTTTAATGTTACAAGCATTTCACGCACCTATTTTAAACCATATCCATCGTATGAATATTTAGTAAAATACTTAGTAAAATTTCTAAGTTTTCAAAATATATAACCGGTTCAAACATGCTACAAATCATGCGTATAACTCTAAATTTCACTTAACAAAGGTACTATATTATTTCACGACTCCATAGACCACCTAGAAAACTAACACTTTCATATATACGACTTGTGAAAATAATCACGTTTTGACACCATAATCGATCCATTTGAAATCGACACAAACAAGTTTTTCAACTTCAAAATTTATATAAAAACCTTATGTTTGTCGAGTAGGCTAAATCCAAGCCCAATAAGAACTCAAAATCCGTAAGCCCACTGGGCCCATATGAAATGTTTTTAGAATCATAATAATAGCCCAAAGTCAAGCCCAAAACATTTTCCATGCCCTCGCCTCCAAAACTCTTAACGGGCCTAGATATGTCTCGTTAAGGGCCCATAAGCTAAAAAATAAGCTTTTCAACAAATAAGCAGTTAAAATAAGCTTATTACTTATTTAATAAGCCTCGGAAAATTTTTATAATTATTTTTGTAATTTTGGACTAAAAATGTAACGCGACGACACATAGAGGGACTAAAAGTGTAAATATTGAAAAGAAAGGACTAAACTTGTAAAGACAGAAACAGAAGGGTAAAAAGTGATAAAAATTAATATTCTAATGTTAGTATTGATTATTGGACAAAGTAGAGGACTATAGTTGAATTTATTATAAAAAGGACTAACGGTGTAACGCAAATATCGTTAGAGTAAAAATGGTAAAATTGGAAAAGGAGACAAAGACTAAACATAAATTTATTTATCATTCTTATTTATTTTAAAATTTCGTAAATTTATTTCGTATTACATTTAAACTTTATTTTTATTTATATATATATTATTTAACGTAACGTTAATAATATATATAACGATATTTCAAAAGTTAATATTTTACTTACGAATAAAAAGGCAAAAACTTCGATGGATAATTTGAAAATCATATTTTGTCATATCATGCATATAACAAGAATTACACTGCACATCACTTATTCGTCATAACGAATATTTAATATTCGTTATTCCTTCGTATTTACCAAATAGTATTTGGTCAAGTTCTCAGATAAATTTATTTATCAGGTTGTGTTTCGAAGCCGTTATCATAAATTCGTCCGACTTCATTTTCTTCATTTTCAGTATCAATCAAGGTGAGTCATAGCCGCACATTTACTTATTTTCAAAACTCCGTGAGGGGGATACATGTTATAAACAGATCGCAAGTATTTTTCTGTATGCTTCCTGACTTGATATATCCCTAAGTTAGCTATTGCCAAAAGACCCTTTATCATGAGCCATTAATCACTGTATGTGAACACGAATATAATGAATAGATCTATTTAAGGTTTGACAGCCTGTCCCATTAATACTTGACGGAATGCATTATGCATGTGGTTAGTCGTATTAGTCGTGATAATTATATTTGAGTAAAAATAGGAATTGGCAAATCACCTATTACACGAGGGCAAAATTATCATTGATTTGATAAACACCTCCGCTTTTACAGTATTTGTTAACGTTTGTGTGTCATGAGACTTAGAGCAATATATAAACTGCAATATCAATATTTTCAAACTGATTGTATTTTCCAATACAATCTTACTTGTGTATCAAAATGATTATTAAATTCAAACTCTATGATATCACTCAACATTTTTGTTGACTTTTAAGCATGTATCTCAGGTATTTAGCAGGGGAAGCAAGCATGGAACGGGCGGCAAAAACTTCAAAACTTGTCTACTTTATTTCAATAATGGTGTAAAATAAAAGATGTTTTAACATCAAGACTTTTATTACAATACTCTGATAAGGACCTCTTGTATTTGAATTTTTATAAATGAAATTATGTTTTAAAACGTCTCTTTCGAGCCGTTTTCTATCATTATGACTTCGATCTTCACCGTAACACCTTAATTACTATTCCGCTGCCGCATTTCAAATTAGGGGGTGTTACAGATTGGCATCAGAGACATAGTTATAGAGAACCAAATGTTTTTAAACATTGAACTATAACCACACTTTCAAAATAAATTAAATTTACACCATATTATTTTTGCCCGCCGTACCTGCTTGCTACCGTACTCAGTAAGTTAATCATTAAGCTATGATACTTTGATCTTGATATGTTAAAATTTTGTATTCTTTGATGATAATAAATTCTGATTCTGCACTATTTATGAATTATTAAAGTATTATTTCAATATGAATATGTCAGACTCCGACTCTGATATTTCCGTTTCGTCCGTTACTTCGCCTGTTTATCGTTCTACTTTTGTACCTGACGCTGTTTCCCAAGAAACAGAACCCTTCGAGCAAGACGAAATTGTTACCACGCCTGAAAATCCCGATGCTTTTGTTTTACCGACACATACACCATTACCACGTCATGAATTCGATTCATATGCACCCGATCACCTACTCAATCTTTTTAGCCAAACTTACCCATATACTTTTCACCCTACAGAACAAATTCCTGAAGAGGATATACCTACATCCAGCCGACTTCGTATTTCCGATTCTACTTCTCCACTTTCACCATCATTACCCTATCCTCCTGGTTTTACTCCCCCAGCTCATATCAATGAAACTGGCGAAAGTGCTAGGATGGAGATAACCTCTACCCTTTCACCTTCTATAGTAGTGATGAGGCGAAAAATGAACCACTTTTAGGGGGTCATTTAAGCCCGGAATTAAATTTATTTGATCAAATATTGCCCTAAATCGTTCCTTTTGTGATTTTAGGTACTTTGGGAGTGAAATCTGGAAAAAGAACCAATTCGGACGTTTTTGGAGCATAAAAGTGAAGAAAACGCCAAAGACTTAATTTTCCAAGCTGGGAACAGTATGTGACGGCGTCAAGAGGAGAAGTTGACGGCGTCAAGAGTAAAGATCATGACGACCCAGTACAGAAATGAAGGCGTCACAAAGAAGAGCGTCAAGAGTTAAATGTGTGACGGCCTGGAAAAATGGAATACAAGACGGCGTCAGATGTAGATCAAGGCAGTCCGAGAATTATTTTGGCGACGAGATGACGGCGTCACAAGGTTGTTCTTGACGCCGTCAGCCTCTTATATCTATATATAGTTTTCTAATTTTCATTCATTAGGGGGGAACAAGTTTGGAGAAACCCTAAGGCCGAACCATATACGTATTTTACAGCTTTTTCAAGGGTTTTCAGCCCTTGAACCCTTACATGTGCTATTGAGATCAGTATTCTTTTAATTCAATCAATATGTCTATGTGTTGGTTGTCTATATCTTGTGCTTGTCTTGATTCCACCATGCTAGGCTAGATTTATCTTGTGTTTGCTTAGATCTAATGAAACCTAGATGTTGATTATATGTTGATTACTTGTTTATGGCTGTATTGGATGAATGATTTCAATGTTAGGCTTAAGAAAACTGGCAGATCTCCAAATGGTAACATGCTTGAACGTCTTAGGAAACATGAACCGATGTGTACTAGGTTTTATTGGTTGTATTTAATGCATGAGTAAATTCTAATGATCCCATGTTAGGAGCTTCTTAGCCGGCTCGACATAGGAGTGAAGTAGGCACTCATAGGATTGGGGAGTTAAGTACGCCACCCCATGAATGGTATTAAGGAATACAATCCGTCATCCACGCAACTATAACAAGTAATTAACGTGTAAAGATATCTAGGGAGTAGTGAAATCTAAGTAAACACATTTCTCCACTTATTGCTCATAACCTTAGTTTAATTTAGTTTTATTTTCATTTTTAGTATTTTATTTTGATTGCATCTTTAGTATTGGGTTAGTTGACTAGCAACTAATTCCGCCCAAATCCTTCAAACCCGAGATATTTACTTGCTTTCTAAAAAAATATAAAAATACAAAAAGAATCATCTCTCATCTCTAGAACTAGATTTAGGTTTTCTATTCCTAGCGACACTATTCCTAGCTGAACGATCTATCCCCCGGTACTTGTCACTATACTATACTACAACGATCAGGTACACTGCCTGGTGGGGGTTGTAAGCTTCTCAAGATCCCTTGAGAGGTAAAGCCTGGTGCAATCCCTACGCATCAAGTTTTTGGCGCCGCAGCCCGGGGAATAGTTATTGTCTAGGTTAGAATCTCTTTTTATTAGGTCTACTTGCTAGATTCCTTTCTATTAAGATTTTATTTTTATTTTTAGGTTCTCTTTAGTCTATCTTATTTCTTTGTTTCCTTTGTTCGTAAACTATTTCGATGGATAACAATAACATTGATCGTTTGATTCCTGTTATTCGTGTTTTTCGTCGTAGGATTTTCCAAATGCCCGCCCCACTCCCTTTAGTCGAGAATGAGAACCCACCTAACCTCTCGTCCAACCACCACTTTGACAATAATTCTGAGTTAGAGGAGTCTGATCATGATGATGACCGTAGGGCTAGTCCTTTTTACTATTCAGACTTCGATGAGGATCTTGATGATGGTAATGTGATTAATGAGAATAGGATGGAAGAGGAGGTGAACCCTCTTAGGTATGTCGACCCTAGAACAAGGATTGAGAGTGATAGTTCATTCAACATGCAATTTCCTTGTAAGATCGGATTTAGGAGCTTTAACGCCTATCTTAACTCGTTTCTCCCAATGAACATAATCTCGCGTAATGAATATAATAAAATCATGGTTGATGAGTTAGAATACAAAAGGGAAAATATTATTGCTAGGACAATACCATTGCATGTGTTTGTAGGAAGTTTGGTTTATCTTGTTGAGTTCATGGTTATGGAGAGTCTAGGAGAATTTGTTGATAGTAAGTTGACCCAAGTTGTGTTTGGAAAACCTTTCAAACGGTTGACCAACCTCGATGAAAAACTTATAGAAGGGTTAATTACATTCTCGGATGGGGAAGAAGATTTTGTCTACCAAATGCCCCGCACACACCCTAGGTTCAAGGATTTTTCCATGGAGAAGTGTAGTACGTATCCGCCCATAGAAATGCTAAGTGAGAATGATAAGAGAAAAAGGCTTAAATATACTCATGAAAAGAATAAAAGATACTATCGTGGATGTTTAGAGTTAGGAGATGATTATAAGAAAGATGAGGCGACTACTAGATGGCTCACGCTTGGTTATGTGAGCATAAGCGATACACGGTAACCCATGACCTTGAGTCTAGCTACAAGACTCGTAAATAAAGAAAAACGCTTCTTGGGAGGCAACCCATGCTTTGTGTGATTTTATTTTGTTTGTTTGTTATTTGCTTCCGTATGCATACTTTATTTTTATCGTTGGTAGACCATGTTTCTAAACTAAAAAGTGGAAATACTTTACTTTGTTGTTTTGGCCTAGTCTTAACTTCACCTAAGGGTATTTTTGCAAAAGATAAGTGTAAGGGGAGACCCCAAATATGTTTTAAGAAACAAACCGATCATGATTCTCCATAATATTAAGTGAACATGTATATTCGTATTTGTTAGAGTCAAATGCTTGTATCGAGTCATAATGAAGTTTTGCAGGATTTTCCAGGAAGTAGGACCAAGTTTTTCCAGAAATTTTCCGGAAACTTAACATAAGAATTTCTGCAGGTCACTTTTGACGGCGTCATGAGCTTGCTCTTGACGGCGTCACGTGTAAAAATCTGGAAATTTTACCAGTTTTGTTTTTCTAACGGAGTTTTAAAGTTTTTGTTGAATTATTAAGTTTTATAATCTACAGGAAATCTGCAAACTTCATTCCACAAGCATTATATCTTATTTTGTTTTCTAGGATTTAGTAACTTATGTAGATTGCCGCCGATTTTATGCGAGGTTGTTTTGTTTGTTTTCTCAGTATTTACAGGTTATGTATGACAAGAAGATGATTTATATTCTGGAAGGGAAGCTTTGATTGTTCATTTTCTTGGAGGAAAATCTAACCTGGCCACCTTATTATCCATACCGAGCGAATCAGGGGAGTATTTGATTTCATTCTTTTTACTTATTTCACTTTTACATTCTTTACTTGAACATTGGGGACAATGTTCATCCTAAGTGTAAGGGGAGGGTAAAATGATGATACCTTACAAATACACTTTCGCTTGAGTTTGTTTGTTTGATGGTAGATGTGTAATAAAACTATGAGAAATACTTGTTAGTGCAATTTTAGCGCCAAATTTAAAATTTTTTACAACATTTAGGAGTGAAACTTTAGCCATAGCATGCATCTCATGGATAGGAGATTGTATGACTAGCACATAACCGTATCATTCAGAAAAATTTTCCACCCAAATATGTGAGGTTCGCCTTTAGATTTGATAGGAAAAGCATTTACTATTAGTGCTTATGAGTGTAGCGGTAGCATTTAGATTCTAGAACTTGCGTTTGTGATGCATCCCAAGACCGCTAGTGAGACTACGTTCGGGTAGTAGGATTTACTACATGATAAGAGGCATTAGGATCACCCTTGTGTTAAACCCGTATCATAATTACTTGACCATTTAAGTCATATTACTTGGCTAGTTAAGTCAACTAATTTTTCCCACACCCTTAGCGTTGTACTCATTTTTAGTACACGATACCCCTAGTACACCCCTCCAAGCCTATCTTTTCGTTTCTAACTTTAAGCATTTTACTTAAAGGAAGAATTTGTTACACCCCACTTAAATGTACACCCAAATCGCCTTAGCCTTCCGTGTATGCGCTCATTTTTAGTGCATTATTGTTATTTGTTAAACCCTAAGTTAACTATCTAATTGATTACATGGTTGCTAAGTCGAGTCATATCCTTGTACATATTATTTTGGGACGATTGGGACTCATGGGTAAAGTACTTATTTATGGAGTAATGGGGAAGAACATTATATACTACCCCCATATGTACGTTAACCTTAAAAGTACTCCAAGTGTTTTGATTTTCTTAATTCGAGTCATTAGATTAGTTTATTGTAAAGTATGTAAAAACTCAAGTGTAAGGGGAATTTTCATTCCCTATGATGTATTATTTTGGATGGTAGGGTAAGAGTGTATGCAAAAAAAATAAAAATAAAAAAAAAATAAAAAATAAAAAAAAAATCGAAAAAATCAAGAAAAAGGAAAAAAAATAGAAAAAAGAAAAGAGAAAAAACATACGGACTACCATCGCTTTTTATTCTATGTTCATTTTATGTTTTTGTTATTTTTCATTTATTAGCTTAAGTCGAGTCTAGTCTTGGATTAGCAACGCCATACTGTACATGTAATTAACCAAGATTGTTAACTCGCCACCAGTAAAGACTGCCTATATCCAACAAAACCGTGTATTTCATATCCCTACACCTAACGTTACAACCCTTTAAAAGACCTCTTTGATAGTTTATCCTAGGTGCTTACACCATGTGGTGTAGGTTTGATCCTTTCCCAAGCCTATGGTAATCTATTTTGCTATGACAGGTAGTGAGAGATATCTTCCGTTTCCATATTGTAATTTATACTTTATTACACCCGATAGATGTGAGTATCTAAACACTATTTGTGAGGTGCTAGTATATGACCTCCGTGCTTGTCTTTGATCTTTAGTGGAACAATTATTTGTTGTAATTACTTTTATATTAGTGTTAAATGACACCTAACTTGTATTTTGACTAGAATAAAAGCGCATTTGCATGAGGACAAGCAAATCTCAAGTGTAAGGGTATATGATGAGGCGAAAAATGAACCACTTTTAAGGGGTCATTTAAGCCCGGAATTGAATTTATTTGATCAAATATTGCCCTAAATCGTTCCTTTTGTGATTTTAGGTACTTTGGGAGTGAAATCTGGAAAAGGAAGCAATTCGGACGTTTTTGGAGCATAAAAGTGAAGAAAACGCCAAAGACTTAATTTTCCAAGCTGGGAACAGTATGTGACGGCGTCAAGAGGAAGAAGTTGACGGCGTCAAGAGTAAAGATCATGACGACCCAGTACAGAAATAAAGGCGTCACAAATAAAAGCGTCAAGAGTTAAATGTGTGACGGCCTGGAAAAATGGAATACATGACGACGTCAGATGTAGATCAAGGCAGTCCGAGAATTATTTTGGCGGCGAGATGACGGCGTCACAAGGTTGTTCTTGACGTCGTCAGCCTCTTATATCTATACATAGTTTTCTAATTTTCATTCATTAGGGGGGAACAAGTTTGGAGAAACCCTAAGGCCGAACCATATACGTATTTTACAGCTTTTTCAAGGGTTTTCAGCCCTTGAACCCTTACATGTGTTATTGAGATAAGTATTCTTTTAATTCAATCAATATGTCTATGTGTTGGTTGTCTATATCTTGTGCTTGTCTTGATTCCACCATGCTAGGCTAGATTTATCTTGTGTTTGCTTAGATCTAATGAAACCTAGATGTTGATTATGTGTTGATTACTTGTTTATGGCTGTATTGGATGAATGATTTCAATGTTAGGCTTAAGAAAACTGGCAGATCTCCAAATGGTAACATGCTTGAACGTCTTAGGAAACATGAACCAATGTGTACTAGCTTTTATTGGTTGTATTTAATGCATGAGTAAATTCTAATGATCCCATGTTAGGAGCTTCTTAGCCGGCTCGACATAGGAGTGAAGTAGGCACTCATAGGATTGGGGAGTTATGTATGCCACCCCATGAATGGTATTAAGGAATACAATCCATCATCCACGCAACTATAACAAGTAATTAACGTGTAAAAGATATCTAGGGAGTAGTGAAATCTAAGTAAACACATTTCTCCACTTATTGCTCACAACCTTAATTTAATTTAGTTTTATTTTCATTTTTAGTATTTTATTTTGATTGCATCTTTAGTATTGGGTTAGTTGACTAGCAACTAATTCCGCCCAAATCCGTCAAACCCGAGATATTTACTTGCTTTCTAAAAAAATATAAAAATACAAAAAGAATCATCTCTCATATCTAGAACTAGTATTTAGGTTTTCTAATCCTAGCGACACTATTCATAGCTGAACGATCAATCCCCCGGTACTTGTCACTATACTATACTACAACGATCAGGTACACTGCCTGGTGGGGGTTGTAAGCTTCTCAAGATCCCATGAGAGGTAAAGCCTGGTGCAATCCCTACGCATCAAGTAGTGACGCGTTTGGAGCATCACGAAGAACAGATAGACTCACTTCTTTAGATGATTGATTATTCATCATTTGATCATTCGGATACTATCCACAACACCTTACATAACCTTATAGCCAATAGGATAGAGTTGCAGCACGGGTTAGCTCAGATACATTCGGATATCTCTGAGACACGTTCTTTCGCGATATCATTGCGAAGAGAGGGACAGAACCGTACTTGGGAAGCCCAGCTTACACACCGAAGAGCTGATACATTGCAAAACCTTGTAGGAGATAAGCAGATTCAACATCATGCCGAGATGCAGGAGCTCCGAACTCAGATCTTAGAGATGGGAGGACATGTGGACATACCTAATCATTAGAGGCAGTTAGTATTTGTACTAGTAATAAGGCATCTAAGCCTGCCGCATGTGGCAATTAATAAAGAATCTTGTATCATTTTGTTATGACAACTCAACTGATCAAGTTATTAATGTTATGCTGTTGGTTATGATATTACTATATACAAATGTTAATTTATGCTTATGGTTGTTCATGTGTATTATAAATGCATCTAAACATATCGGAATGATTATGACTATTGTATCGAAATAAAAACTACATATGGTGCCCAATTATTGTTAAGACTCATAAATATTCATTTCCCTACTTCACAAGATCCTTTAAACAAGTTGTTGTTTAAAATTCAAAATGCTATATTTTTGTATTATCAATAGAAAAATGGAGCATGCAAGTAGCGAAAACTCCAACCCAGAAGTGATCATGACCCCACTGAGGTTCAAAGAATGATTGCTGAGGGAATATCTGCAGCTCGTGAAGCGGATCGTTTGAATAATATCAATGGTGCAAATCGTGAAGCTAATACGTCTACTCCTCGTAATTGTACTTACAAGGACTTCATGACTTGCAAGCCAACAAACTTCAAAGGAATTGAAGGAGTGACTGAAATGGCCCATTGGTTTAAGCATACTGAGCCAGTATTCAAGAGGAGTGGTTGTTCTGAGAATAGCAAAGTTACCTTTGCTACAGGAACTCTTCAAAGAGAAGCACTATCGTGGTGGAACACTACTGCGAATGCTATGGGTCCAGATGAAGCTTTCAAACTTTCTTGGAATGAGTTGAAGAATAAAATGCTAAAGAAGTATTGTCTAAGGACAGAGATCAGAAAACTAGAGGATGAATTTCATCAGCTAGTAGTAAAGTACAATGACCTGAAGACATACGACAGAAAGTTTCTGGAGTTGTCGGTGTTGTGCCCAACAATAGTACCCGATGTTGAACAAGCATTGGAGAAATACGTGGAAGGACTGCCATCATCTATTGAAGGGGATGTTACCGCATCGAATCCAAAGACAGTAGAAGAAGCTATGGGACTTGCACAGAGATATTTAACCCGGGTGATCAAAAGAGGTTCTACCTCCGTGATCAATGAGCATAAGAGAAGTGCTGACAACCGTGGGAACAACAATAGCAACAACTGTAGCTACAACAACAGTTACAGTGGTAACCGGAGCTACAACAACAACAACAATCAAAGCAGCAACCGCAACAGAGATCAACAGCAGAACCGTAGTAATCATCATCAGCAACAGAATCGTCGACAAGAAGCTACGAGAGCTTATGCAGCAGTGCCTACAGAAAGTAAAGGTTATGCCGGAACTCTACCCCCATGTAACAAGTGCAACATGCATCATACTGGAGCATGTAGGGCTACTTGTGGCAACTGTAGAAGAATTGGTCACATGACAAAGGACTGTCGTGCAACTGGAGCCAACACACAACCGATAGCAGTAAAGTGCCATGGTTGTGGTGAGGTTGGACATTACAGAACTCAATGTCCGAAAATTTCCAATAATGTTGCCCGAGGAAGAGCGTATGTACTTGGTGATGGAAACACAACGCAGAATTATGATGTTGTTACGGGTACGTTCCTATTAAATCAACAAGATGCTAAGATATTATTTGATTCAGGAGTAGATAAAAGTTTTGTGTCTACTTCGTTTGCCGCAATTCTAAATATTACTCCTGTAGAATTAGATACTATCTATGAAATAGAATTAGCAGATGGAAATATTCTAAGTACCAATACCCTAATCGAAAATTGCACCTTAACCCTTCTAAATAAATCTTTCCCTATCAATCTCATGCCCATCCAATTAGGAAGTTTTGATGTCATCATTGGTATGGATTGGTTATCTAAACACCGTGCCAGAATAATTTG
The DNA here is from genome assembly GCA_030686995.1 of Artemisia argyi. NCBI lineage: Eukaryota > Viridiplantae > Streptophyta > Magnoliopsida > Asterales > Asteraceae > Artemisia > Artemisia argyi. The sequence continues at coordinate 198,131,570 of CM060689.1, read as the reverse complement.
TGACGAGAAAATCATCCAAATTCCATTCGACGATAAAACCTTAATCATCCAATGTGATAAACCTAAAACTTCGTTCAATATTATTTCGTACGCCAAGACGATGAAATACATAAGCAAAGGATGTCATGTATTTCAACTCCAAGTAACGGGAGGAGAAACAAAATAAAAGAAGAAACAACTTGATGAAGTGCCAGTTGTAAAAGAATTTTCTGATGTATTTCCCGAAGACTTACCTGGAATCCCACCAACCCGTCAAGTAGAATTCCACATCGATTTAGTGCCTGGAGCAGCACCAGTTGCAAAAGCACCATATCATTAGCACCCTCCAAAATGAAAGAATTATCTGAACAGTTGAAAGAACTATCAGATAAAGGATTCATTCAACCAAGTTCATCCCCTTGGGGAGCACCAATCCTATTTGTCAAAAAGAAAGATGGAACGTTCCGAATGTGTATCGATTACAGGGAGTTGAACAAACTCACGGTGAAGAATCGATATCCATTGCCAAGGATCGACGATCTATTTGACCAATTACAGGGATCAAGTGTTTACTCAAAAATCGATTTAAGATCAGGATATCATCAATTAAGAGTTAGGGAAAAGGACATTCCCAAGACAGCTTTTCGAACACGATACGGACATTATGAATTTCAAGTGATGCCATTTGGTCTTACCAATGCACCAGCTGTATTCATGGATTTAATGAACCGAGTATGCAAGCCATACTTGGATAAATTCGTTATTGTGTTCATTGATGATATTTTAATCTATTCGCGCAACAAAGAAGAGCTTGCCGAACACTTAAGGACTATTTTGGAGTTACTTAAGAAAGAAAAGTTGTACGCCAAGTTTTCCAAATGTGATTTTTGGATTTCTACCGTTCAATTTTTAGGCCACATCATCAACAACCAAGGTATCCATGTAGATCCCGCGAAGATAGAAGCAGTTAAAGGTTGGACGTCACCCACCACCCCAACCGAAATTCGTCAATTCTTAGGTCTCGTTGGTTATTACCGGAGATTTATAGAAGGTTTTTCAAAGATTGCAAAACCTTTGACGGAACTAACCCAGAAGAACAAGAAGTATATCTGGGAAGAGAAGCAAGAGTCAGCATTTCAACTGCTGAAATAGAAGCTTTGTGAAGCACCAATATTAGCATTACCGGAAGGCAATGAGGACTTTGTAGTGTATTGTGACGCATCTCATCATGGTTTAGGTGCGGTACTAATGCAAAGAGACAAAGTTATAGCCTATGCTTCACGACAGCTGAAGGAGAATGAAGAAAACTACACCACTCATGATCTAGAATTAGGAGCAGTAGTTTTTGCTCTTAAGATATGGAGACATTACCTATACGGTACAAAGTGTACGGTTTTCACCGATCACAAGAGTCTACAACATATACTAGATCAGAAGGAGCTGAACATGAGACAACGAAGATGGTTAGAATTACTCAACGACTACGACTGTGAAATTCGTTACCATCCTGGTAAAGCGAATGTAGTAGCCGATACGTTAAGTAGAAAAGATAGAATTAAACCTCTTAGAGTTCGATCTCTAGGAATGACAATTTATTCGCCACTTCTAGCTCAAATCATCAAAGCTCAAACAGAAGCTCTACAAGAAGAAAACCGACAATATGAGAAAATTGACAGAAGGTCAAACCTGGAAGATCAGGTTGACAGAATGCCAAATAATGAAAAAGAATTTGTGAGAAGAAATGATGTGTGGGAATCGCAACAGGCTTTACCTCTCGAGGGATCTCGAGAAGCATACAACCCCCACCAGGCAGTGTACCTGATCGTTGTAGTATAGTATAGTGACAAGTACCGGGGGATTGATCGTTCAGCTTAGGAATAGTGTCGCTAGGATTAGAAAGCCTAATTACTAGTTCTAAAGGTGAGGGATGATTATTTTTGTATTTTTATATTTTATGGAAAGCAAGTAAAATCTCGGGTTTTGGAAGAGTGGGCGGAATTAGTTGCTATTCAACTAACCCAAAGCTAAGATGCAATCAAAATAAAATACTAAAAATGAAAATAAACTAAATTATACTAAAGTTGTGAGCAGTAATTGGAGAAATTGTGTTTACTTAGACTTCACTACTCCCTAGATATCTTTTACACGTTAATTACTTGTTATAATTGTATGGATGACGGATTGTATTCCTTAATACCATTCATGGGGTGGCATACATAACTCCCCAATTCTACGAGCTCTTATCTCCTCCTATACCATGACCCAGCACAACTATAGGGATTGTAAACAGTGGCTCATGCATTAAATACAACCAATAAAGACCTAGTACGCCTCGGTTCATGTTTCTTAAGACGTTCAAGCATGTTACCATTTGGAGATCTGCCAGTTTTCTTAAGCCTAACATATAAAATCATTCATCCAAGACAAGAATAAACAAGTAATCAACACATAATCAATATCTAGGTTTCATTAGATCTAAGCAAACACAAAAGAGATCTAGCCTAGCATAATGGAATTGAGACAAGAACAAGATATAGACAACCAACACATAGACATATTGATTGAATTAGAAGAACACTTATCTCAATTACAATGCAAGGTATCAAGGGTTTGGAACCCTTGAAAAACCTGTAAAAGTTGCACCAAATTCGTCTTTAGGGTTTCTCCCAAAACTTCTCTCTTTTTTAATGTGAAAAACTATAAAACTATATATAGGAAAACAGGGGTGACGGCGTCAAGAGCAATGGTGTGACGCCGTCATCTCGCCGCCAATACTTCCTCGGACGGCCTTGATCTACTTCTGACGCCCTATGTGACGCCGTCATTAACTACGGTATTTTATTCTTGGGACTTTGACGCCGTCAAGAACAACTCTTGACGCCTTCATGCACAGTTCCCAGCATGGAAAATTGAGACTTTGCCGTTTTCTTCACTTTTATGCTCCAAAAACGTCCAAAATGGCTTCTTTTCCAGAATTCACTCTCCAAGTACCTAAAATCACAAAAGGAACGATTTAGGGCAATATTTGATCAAATAAATTCGAATTCGGGCTTAAATGACCCCCTAAAAACGGATCATTTTTCGCCTCATCATATACCCTTACACTTGAGATTTGCTTGTCCTCAAGCAAATGCGCTTTTATTCTACTCAAAAGACAAGTTAGGGGTCATTTAACACTAATATAAAAGTAATTACAACAAATAATCGTTCCACTAAAGACCAATAGACAAGCACGGAGGTAATACACAAGCACCTCACAAATAATGTTTAGATTTTCACATCTCTCGGGTGTAATAAAGTAATATAACATTATGGAAATGGAAGATATCTCTCACTACCTGTCATAGCAAAATAGATTACCATAGGCTTGGGAAAGGATCAAACCTCCACCACATGGCGTAAGCACCTAGGATAAACTATCAAAGAGGTCTTTTAAAGGGTTGTAACGTTAGGTATAGGGATATGAATTACACGGTTTTGTTGGATAAAGGAAATTTTACAGGTGGCGAGTTAACAATCTTGGTTAATTACATGTACAAGATGGCGTTGCTAAGCCAAGACTAGACTTGACTTAAGCTAACAAATGAAAAATAACTAAAAACATAAAATGAACATAGAATGAAACGGGATGGTAGTCCGTATGTTTTTTTTTTCTCTTTTTCTTTTCTATTTTTTTTTTTTTTACATACACTCTTACCCTACCATCCAAAATAATACATCATAGGGAATGAAAATTCCCCTTACACTTGAATCTTTACATACTTTACATTAAACTATTCTAATGACTCGAATTAAGAAAATCAAAACACTTGGAGCACTTTTAAGATTAACGTACATATGGGGGTAATAATATTATGTTCTTCCCCATTACTCCATAAAATAAGTACTTACCCATGAGTCCCAATCGTCCCAAAACAATATGTACAAGGATATGCCTCGACTTAGCAACCATGTAATCAATTAGAAAGTTAACTTAGGGTTTAACAAATAACAATAATGCACTAAAAATGAGCGCATACACGGAAGGCTAAGGCGATTTGGGTGTACATTTAAGTGGGGTGTAACAAATTCTTCCTTTAAGTAAGATGCTTAAAGTTAGAAACGAAAAGATAGGCTCGGAGGGGTGTACTAGGGGTATCGTGTACTAAAAATGAGTACAACGCTAAGGGTGTGGGAAAAATTAGTTGACTTAACTAGTCAAGTAGTATGACTTAAATGGTCAAGTAATTATAATACGGGTTTAACACAAGGGTGATCCTAATGCCTCTTATCATGTAGTAAATCCTACCATACGAATGTAGTCTCACTAGCGGTCTTGGGATGCATCACTAACGCAAGTTCTAGAATCTAAATGCTACCGGTACACTCATAAGCACTAATAGTAAATGCTTTTCCTATCAAATCTAAAGGCGAACCTCACATTTTTGGGTGGAAAATGTTTCTGAATATACGGTTATGTGCTAGTCATACAATCTCCTATCCATGAGACGCTTGCTATGGCTAAAGTTTCACTCCTAAATGTTGTAAAAAATTTTAAATTTGGCGCTAAAATTACACTAACAAGTATTTCTCATAGTTTTATTACACACCTACTATCAAACAAAACAAACTCAAGCGAAAGTGCATATGTAAGGTATCATCTTTTTACCCTCCCCTTACACTTAAGATGAACATTGTCCCCAATGTTCAAGTAAAGAATGTAAAAGTGAAAAAGTAAAGAGAATGAAATCAAATACTCCCCTGATTCGCTCGGTATGGATTATAGGTTGGCCAGGTTAAATCTTCCTTCAAGAAAATGAACAATCAAAGCTTCCCTTCCAGAATATAAATCATCTCCTTGTCGAAAATAACCTGTAAATCCTGACAAAAATAGACAAGAAAACCTCGCGTAAAATCGGCGGCATCCTATATAAGTTTCTAAATCCTAGAAAACAAAGTAAGATATAATGCTTGTGGAATGAAGTTTGCAGATTTCCTGGAGATTATAAAACTTAATAATTCACAAAAACCATAAGACTCCGTTAGAAAAACAAAACCGGTAAAATTTCCAGATTTTAACTCCTGACGCCGTCAAGAGTAATACTCTGACGCCGTCAGAATAGACCTGCAGAAATTCTTATGTTAAGTTTCCGGAAAATTTCTAGAAAAACTTGGTCCTACTTCCTGGAAAATCCTGCAAAACTTCATTATGACTCAATACGAGCATTTGACTCTAACAAATACGAATATACATGTTCATTTAATATTGTGGAGAATCATGATCGGGTTGTTTCTTAAAAACATATTTGGGGTTTCCCCTTACACTTATCTTTTGCAAAAATACTTTTAAGTTGGAGTTAAGACTAGGCCAAACAACATAGTAAAGTATTTCCACATTTTAATTGAGAAACATGATCAACCAACAATAAAAATAAAACATGCATACGGAAGCAAATAACAATCAAACAAATAAAATCACACAAAACATGGGTAGCCTCCCAAGAAGCGCTTTTCTTTATTTACGAGTCTTGTAGCTAGACTCAAGGTCATGGGTTACTACGTGATCTCATCATTGGTTCCATTCTCTAGGTCGTCTTCTAAACCAGTTTTGTATTCCGGACCTAGTTGCAAGCACTCTTTGTAGAAACCAAGCATCCTATTTCTAACATACTCTACTCCTCTACGTCTATCCTCCTCATTCCTATAGTAAGCCGCTTGCTTATGTTCCTTTTCGAAATTAGAGAGAAGGCGGTATTGTTCGATCTTGTAGGGCATTTGATAAGCAACCTCATCATTCTCTTTCTTGAACCTAACTATCCCCAATGTCGGATCATAACTCATCCTAGTGGCCTCAACAAATGGTTTTCCAAATATTATTTGACTTAGGCAAGCATCTATCACCGGACGAGTGTCTTCCACTATCATAAAATCAATCTCATAGGTGAGATTCCCTATAATCACATGTAATCCCTTAACTCTTCCTACAAAATTACTTATCCAATTTTTACCGGGCATCATCCTAAAATTGAGTTGCTTCTTCATCACCCAATTGTAATAGGTCCTAGTCATGATGTTCACGGGGGATCTAAGGTCGATGTAAGCTTTCCATATATGCATGTGCCCGATATTACATGGGATGTTAATGTTAGAGGGGTCTCCCATTTTGATAAGGGGGTCGCCAAAGATATATGTTCTCTCGGGACCATCGAATAAATCCTTATGGTATTCCTGTTCTTCCTTGGTTGGCAACTTATCAAAGTATTCTTCTATAGGTTCTACCTCCTCTAATTCCTCACCCTTATTAACCTCAACTTCCCTACTCTCATCCTTACTATCGGCTTCAACTCTAACCTCATCCTTGTCACTCTCCTCTATCTCCTTATCTATCGGCTTAATGGTGACAACATTGACAAAGTGGACATGTTTGGATGATGAGGGGTCCTTAATTTGGATTCCACTATTGGTGTCCCTAGTGTCCTTCCTAGGTGTGATTAATGCTTGGTTGTTGAGGGCTTTCAACAAGTTGTCAATCTTGTTGGTCATCTCCGTTTGTTGTTGGTTGAATTCGTTTTCGAACCTAGCTATGCGGGCTTCTTGAGATGCCATGAACTTTGACATCAATCCTTCAAGATTGTTGGTACTACCATAGTTGTTAGAAGGATTGTTGTTGAAAGTACGGTTGGATGGTGGACCGTTTGGTTGGTAACGATTAGGCGGATTGGAGGAATTGGGTTGATTTTGTTTCCACCTAAGGTTTGGGTGATTTTTCCATGAGGGGTTGTATGAATCACCGTATGTGTTTGGCTCGGGCTTGAAAGTGTACCACTTATCTCCCGCTTCGTCGGTACGCGTGGATGCGTAGTCCGCAAAAGCTGTTCCGGGGAGTTCCACACAATCACGAGTGTCATGGGGACCACTACATAATTCGCATGAAGAAGTGATTTTGTTCACTTGGCTTGAAGGCTTCGGAGCTTCGTAAGATTTCATGAGAAACTTGACTTGGTCCTCAAGTTCCATGATCCTACGGTCGGGAGTGCTAGAATTGTTCGAAGGCAAAGATATTGCCTTGACCGTTTTGTTCAAATCACGGGGATCATTCCAACTTTCGTTGTCATAGAGAGCAAGATCTTCTATGAGTTCCCATGATTGTTCCGCACTAAGATCACGTAGCTTACCACCGGCTGATTGGTCAATGGTTCGCCTCGTGGAGATGTCGATATGGTCATAAAAAATTTGGACTTGGAGCCAAAGATCTATGCCATGATGAGGGACTTTTTGGAGTAAGTCCTTGAAACGAGTCCATGCTTCATAAAGAGATTCATTTTGACGTTGTTGGAACATCAAGATGTCATTCCTAAGCTTAGTAGTTCTCCCCGGTGGGAAAAATTGAGCAAGGAAACGAGTGGTGAGATCATCCCATGTGGTGATGGATCCCGCGGGTAAACGCTCAAGCCATTGACTAGCTTGATCCCGTAGAGAGAATTGGAATAGGCGTAAACGGGTAGTCTCTCTAGTTTCAACACCTAAGTCTATGGAATCTACGATTTTGAGAAAGTCCTTAAGATGTTGGTTTGGATCTTCGGAACGAAGTCCATGGAATGCACATCCGCTTTGCACCAACCGGATGGTGTCGGATCGCAAGGGGGTCACATTGTCTCCGGTGAGCTCAATGGTGTTTCGGTAGCCTTGATGGCTAGGTCGGGAATACTCTCCTAAGGTTCGGGGCCTAAGGGGTTCTAATGGTGGGTTTTGTTGTGGTGGGATGACGGGTTCAAAGATGTTACCACCTTCCATGATGTCGGATGGTAAAGAGTTACGAACAAAGGCACGAAGAAATAAGATAGACTAAAGAAGACCTAAAAATAAAAATAAAATCTTACTAGAAAGGAATTTAGCAAGTAGACCTAATAAAAAGAGATCCTAACCTAGACAATAACTATTCCCCGGGCTGCGGCGCAAAAAACTTGATGCGTGGGAATCGCAACAGGCTTTACCTCTCGAGGGATCTCGAGAAGCTTACAACCCCCACCAGGCAGTGTACCTGATCGTTGTAGTATAGTATAGTGACAAGTACCGGGGGATTGATCGTTCAGCTTAGGAATAGTGTCGCTAGGATTAGAAAGACTAATTACTAGTTCTAAAGGTGAGGGATGATTATTTTTGTATTTTTATATTTTATGGAAAGCAAGTAAAATCTCGGGTTTTGGAAGAGTGGGCGGAATTAGTTGCTATTCAACTAACCCAAAGCTAATATGCAATCAAAATAAAATACTAAAAAGGAAATTAAACTAATTTATACTAAAGTTGTGAGCAGTATTTGGAGAAAATGTGTTTACTTAGACTTCACTACTCCCTAGATATCTTTTACACGTTAATTACTTGTTATAATTGTATGGATGACGGATTGTATTCCTTAATACCATTCATGGGGTGGCATACATAACTCCCCAATTCTATGAGCTCTTATCTCCTCCTACACCATGACCCAGCACAACTATAGGGATTGTAAACAGTGGCTCATGCATTAAATACAACCAATAAAGACCTAGTACGCCTCGGTTCATGTTTCTTAAGACGTTCAAGCATGTTACCATTTGGAGATCTGCCGGTTTTCTTAAGCCTAACATATAAAATCATTCATCCAAGACAAGAATAAACAAGTAATCAACACATAATCAATATCTAGGTTTCATTAGATCTAAGCAAACACAAAAGAGATCTAGCCTAGCATAATGGAATTGAGACAAGAACAAGATATAGACAACCAACACATAGACATATTGATTGAATTAGAAGAACACTTATCTCAATTACAATGCAAGGTATCAAGGGTTTGAAACCCTTGAAAAACCTGTAAAAGTTGCACCAAATTCGTCTTTAGGGTTTCTCCCAAAACTTCTCTCTTTTTTAATGTGAAAAACTAGAAAACTATATATAGGAAAACAGGGGTGACGGCGTCAAGAGCAATGGTGTGACGCCGTCATCTCGCCGCCAAATACTTCCTCGGACGGCCTTGATCTACTTCTGATGCCCTATGTGACGCCGTCATCAACTACGGTATTTTATTCTTGGGACTTTGACGCCGTCAAGAACAACTCTTGACGCCTTCATGCACTGTTCCCAGCATGGAAAATTGAGACTTTGCCGTTTTCTTCACTTTTATGCTCCAAAAACGTCCAAAATGGCTTCTTTTCCAGAATTCACTCTCCAAGTACCTAAAATCACAAAAGGAACGATTTAGGGCAATATTTGATCAAATAAATTCGAATTCGGGCTTAAATGACCCCCTAAAAACGGATCATTTTTTGCCTCATCAAGAAATGATGGAATGTTATGTTTTAAGGAAAGATATTGGATTCCTCTCTTTGGAGGTATTCGAGACCTTATCATGCATGAATCTCATAAATCCAAATATTCTATTCATCCCGGTTCCAATAAGATGTACCAAGATATTTAGAAGAATTATTGGTGGCCAAATATGAAAGCTGATATCGCAGAGTATGTTGGTAAATGTTTAACATGTTCTAGAGTAAAGGCAGAGACTCAGAAACCATCAGGATTACTCGTGCAACCAGAAATTCCGGTCTAGAAATGGGAACGAATCACCATGGATTTTATTACCAAATTACCAAAGACTTCGACCGGATTAGACACAATATGGGTTATCATCGATCGATTAACCAAGTCTGCACATTTCCTACCAATCAAGGAAACTGACGAGATGGAAACACTCGCTCAGTTGTATTTTAAGGAAATTGTGATTAGACATGGAGTTCCAATATCTATTATTTCTGATAGAGATAGCCGATTCACCTCAAGATTTTGGGAATCTTTACAGAAATCTCTTGGTACTCGGTTAGATATGAGCATCGCTTATCATCCGCAAACCGATGGACAAAGTGAAAGAACAATCCAAACCTTGGAAGATATGCTCCGAGCATGTGTGATTGATTTCGGAAAAGGTTGGGATAGACACTTGCCATTAGTTGAATTCTCATACAATAACAGCTACCATGCCAGCATAAAGGCTGCACCTTTTGAGGCACTGTACGGAAGGAAGTGCAGATCACCAATCTGTTGGATAGAAGTTGGTGATATGCAACTCACCGGACCAGAGCTAATACATGACACTACAGAGAAGATATTCCAAATCAAGCAACGCTTGCAAGCTGCTCGTGATAGACAGAAGAGTTATGCTGATGTCAGGAGAAAGCCTATGGAATTTCAAGTAGGAGACAAAGTCATGTTGAAGGTTTTTCCTTGGAAAGGAATGATTCGTTTTGGAAGACGTGGAAAGTTAAATCCGAGGTACATTGGACCTTTCAAAATTCTGGAGAGAATTGGTTCAGTTGCTTATAAGTTAGAACTTCCGGAAGAACTCGGTAGGGTACATCCTACATTTCACGTATCCCAACTCAAGAAATGTTTGTCTGACGAAACTCTCGTCATTCCACTAAAAGAGATTAGATTGGATGACAAACTAGTGTTCATAGAAGAGCCTGTGGAAATAATGGATAGAGAGATAAAACAACTCAAACAGAATCGTATCCCTATTTTAAAGGTTAGATGGGACTCAAAACGAGGACCAACTTACACATGGGAAAGAGAAGATAGATTTCGTGAGAAATATCCACATTTATTTTCATAGAACGCACTTGTTAGATTTTTTAAAAATCGAATTTCGGGACGAAATTCAGAATGACAAGTGGGTACTGTAGAACCCTGTAAAAATTTCTTGTAATTAAATCGTTAATAAATAAATAATCCTTCGTTATCGTTACTAATTCCCATTTTCTTGGAAAAATTTGAAATTTTTCTTATTATATTATTTTGACGATTTTCACAAAATAATATAATTCACGAAATGACGGAATTAGTCCTCGACACGTTACACGAAACCTAAACTTTTCATTTAAACCTAAACATAATTCCTAATCCTAATTATATTTCCTAAATATAATTAAATTTCCTAATCACCCTAATTAACCAATCGGACCCTTAATTATTTTTAGCCCAAATCTCATTCACTATTCATAAGCCTATTCAACCAAAGCCCAAAATCCAAAACTTATATTTTCATCCGATCAACTAGATCAAACCCTCCCCAAAACGCTTCGTTTAATCTCGATTTCTACACACGACCTCTCAATATTTTTGCACCATCTCGTTAAACACCTAGCCAAATAATAGTATGTCAAATTCCAAGTACATTGGACGATGTTTGATACGTTTTTAAGAGGCAAAGTGTTCGACCCATACACTACCAAATCGATTTACAATTTATTCAAAACTTAACCGTTTTAATTCCCGTTTGTTTCTAATGGTTCCTAATAATATTCCTGAGATGAATTTATGTTCAAATGTCGAAGATGATCAAGTATAAACAAGTAGCATGCGATTTAGTGAATCGTATATACATATATACACTTGGTCGACATACATATGATTCACCACAACATCTCCCATGAATTGTGCTCTCACATTCACTTGTAAATCAATATAAAATTCACCTAGGAGCTAGTTTTCCCTGACATGCAAATAGTACGTGAAGTTTTCTTTGAAACTTTCTCACTTACGTGTTATATATTCAAGTAATATATAACGTACATGCATGCACCGTTCATTTACTCTTCTCATACTCTTTCACATAGTTAAAATCGTCCTTCAAACTATTTTTACAAGACAAAGATCGATTGTATAATTGTTTGGAAGCAAGAAAAGGATATCGGGTTTGATTATTTCGTATAACGTTTAGGTTATATTTTGAAACGTGATTTCCTTGTGTTCCATACTATCACACTCGACCCTCTATCACCTCTAAGGTGTTTGTAAGTCTTTTCTACTCATTTCCATTCCAAATCACACGTTAATTTCATATCATGCACCATATACATTTTATGTCGATCGTATATCATTTTGCACTTATATTACACGTATATATTAACTCTTAGTACATGAATCGTGACTAGCCTCTATCTTGGAAGGCCTAGGAGTCACGTTGCACACCAAGTTCACTTTAGTTTTAACGTTACAAGCATTTCACGCACCTATTTTAAACCATATCCATCGTATGAATATTTAGTAAAATACTTAGTAAAATTTCTAAGTTTTCAAAATATATAACCGGTTCAAACATGCTACAAATCATGCGTATAACTTAAAATTTCACTTAACAAAGGTACTATATTATTTCACAACTCCATAGACCACCTAGAAAACTAACACTTTCATATATACGACTTGTGAAAATAATCACGTTTTGACACCATAATCAATCCATTTGAAATCGACACAAACAAGTTTTTCAACTTCAAAATTTATATAAAAACCTTATGTTTGTCGAGTGGGCTAAATCCAAGCCCAATAAGAACTCAAAATCCGTAAGCCCACTGGGCCCATATGAAATGTTTTTAGAATCATAATAATAGCCCAAAGTCAAGCCCAAAACATTTTCCATGCCCTCGCCTCCAAAACTCTTAACGGGCCTTGATATGTCTCGTTAAGGGCCCATAAGCTAAAAAATAAGCTTTTCAACAAATAAGCAGTTAAAATAAGCTTATTACTTATTTAATAAGCCTCGGATAATTTTAGAAAATTTTTATAATTATTTTTGTAATTTTGGACTAAAAATGTAACGCGACGACACCTAGAGGGACTAAAAGTGTAAATATTGAAAAGAAAGGACTAAACTCGTAAAGACAGAAACATAAGGGTAAAAAGTGATAAAAATTAATATTCTAAAGTTAGTATTGATTATTGGACAAAGTAGATGACTATAGTTGAATTTATTATAAAAAGGACTAACGGTGTAACGCAAATATCGTTAGAGTAAAAATGGTAAAATTAGAAAAGGAGACAAAGACTAAACATAAATTTATTTATCATTCTTATTTATTTTCTAATTTCGTAAATTTATTTCGTATTACATTTAAACTTTATTTTTATTTATATATATATTATTTAACGTAACGTTAATAATATATATAACGATATTTCAAAAGTTAATATTTTACTTACGAATAAAAAGGCAAAAACTTCGATAGATAATTTAAAAATCATATTTTGTCATATCATGCATATCACAAGAATTACACTGCACATCACTTATTCGTCATAACGAATATTTAATATTCGTTATTCCTTCGTATTTACCAAATAGTATTTGGTCAAGTTCTCAGATAAATTTATTTATCAGGTTGTGTTTCGAAGCCATTATCATAAATTCGTCCGACTTTATTTTCTTCATTTTCAGTATCAATCAAGGTGAGTCATAGCCTCACATTTACTTATTTTCAAAACTCTGTGAGGGGGATACATGTTATAAACAGATCGCAAGTATTTTTCTGTATGCTTCCTGACTTGATATATGCCTAAGTTAGCTATTGCCAAAAGACCCTTTTATCATGAGTCATTAATCACTGTGTGTGAACGCGAATATAATGAATAGATCTATTTAAGGTTTGACAGCCTGTCCCATTAATACTTGACGGAATGCCATTATGCATGTGGTTAGTAGTATTAGTCGTGATAATTATATTTGAGTAAAAATAGGAATTGGCAAATCACCTATTACACGAGGGCAAAATTATCATTGATTTGATAAACACCTCCGTTTTTACTGTATTTGTTAACGTTTGCGTGTCATGAGACTTAGAGCAATATATAAACTACAATATCAATATTTTCAAACTGATTGTATTTTCCAATACAATCTTACCTGTGTATCAAAATGATTATTAAATTCAAACTCTATGATATCACTCAACATTTTTGTTGACTTTTAAGCATGTATCTCAGGTATTTAGCAGGGGAAGCAAGCATGGAACAGGCGGCAAAAACTTCAAAACTTGTCTACTTTATTTCAATAATGGTGTAAGATAAAAGATGTTTTAACATCAAGACTTTTATTATAATACTCTGATAAGGACCTCTTGTATTTGAATTTTTATAAATGAAATTATGTTTTAAAATGTCTCTTTCGAGCCGTTTTCTATCATTATGACTTCGATCCTCATCGTAACACCTTAATTACTATTCCGCTGCCGCATTTCAAATTAGGGGGTGTTACAGATTGGCATCAGAGACATAGTTATAGAGAACCAAATATTTTTAAACATTGAACTATAACCACACTTTCAAAATAAATTAAATTTACACCATATTATTTTTGCCCGCCGTACCTGCTTGCTACCGTACTCAGTAAGTTAATCATTAAGCTATGATACTTTGATCTTGATATGTTAAAATTTTGTATTCTTTGATGATAATAAATTCTGATTCTGCACTATTTATGAATTATTACCGTATTATTTCAATATGAATATGTCAGACTCCGACTCTGATATTTCCATCGCGTCCGTCACTTCGCCTGTTTATCGTTCTACTTTTGTACCTGACGCTGTTTCCCAAGAAACAGAACCCTTCGAGCAAGACGAAATTGTTACCACGCCTGAAAATCCCGATGCTTTTGTTTTACCGACACATACACCATTACCACGTCATGAATTCGATTCATATGCACCCGATCACCTACTCAATCTTTTTAGCCAAACTTACCCATATACTTTTCACCCTAGAGAACAAATTCCTGAAGAGGATATACCTACATACACCCGACTTCGTATTTCCGATTCTACTTCTCCACTTTCACCATCATTACCCTATCCTCCTGGTTTTACTCCCCCAGCTCATATCAATGAAACTGGTGAGAGTGCTAGGATGGAAATTACCTCTACCCTTTCACCTTCTGTAGTAGTGACGCGTTTGGAGCATCACGAAGAACAGATAGACTCACTTCTTCAGATGATTGATTATTCATCATTTGATCATTCGGATACTATCCACAACACCTTACATAACCTTATATCCAATAGGATAGAGTTGCAGCAGGGTTTAGCTCAGATACATTCGGATATCTCTGAGACACGTTCTTTCGTGATTTCATTGCGAAGAGAGGGACATAACCATACTTGGGAAGCCCAGCTTGCACACCGAAGAGCTGATACTTTGCAAAACCTTGTTGGAGATATGCAGATTCAACATCATGCCGAGATGCAGGAGCTCCGAACTCAGATCTTAGAGATGGGAGGACATGTGGACATACCTAATCATTAGAGGCAGTTAGTATTTGTACTAGTAATAAGGCATCTAAGCCTGCCGCATGTGGCAATTAATAAAGAATCTTGTATCATTTTGTTATGACAACTCAACTGATCAAGTTATTAATGTTATGTTGTTGGTTATGATATTACTATATACAAATGTTAATTTATGCTTATGGTTGTTCATGTGTATTAAAAATGCATCTAAACATATCGGAATGATTATGACTGTTGTATCGAATTAAAAACTACATATGGTGCCCAATTATTGTTAAGACTCATAAATATTCATTTCCCTACTTCACAAGATCCTTTAAACAAGTTGTTGTTTAAAATTCTAAATGCTATATTTTTGTATTATCAATAGAAAAATGGAGCATGCAAGTAGCGAAAACTCCAACCCAGAAGTGATCATGACCCCCACTGAGGTTCAAAGAATGATTGCTGAGGGAATATCTGCAGCTCGTGAAGCGGATCGTTTGAATAATATCAATGCTGAAAATCGTGAAGCTAATACGTCTACTCCTCGTAATTGTACTTACAAGGACTTCATGACTTGCAAGCCAACAAACTTCAAAGGAATTGAAGGAGTGACTGAAATGGCACATTGGTTTGAGCATACTGAGACAGTCTTCAAGAGGAGTGGTTGTTCTGAGAATAACAAATTTACCTTTGCTACAGGAACTCTTCAAGGAGAAGCACTATCGTGGTGGAACACTACTGCGAATGCTATGGGTCCAGATGAAGCTTTCAAACTTTCTTGGAATGAGTTGAAGAATAAAATGCTAAAGAAGTATTGTCCAAGGACAGAGATCAGAAAACTAGAGGATGAATTTCATCAGCTAGTAGTAAGGTACAATGACCTGAAGACATACGACAGAAAGTTTCTGGAGTTGTCGATGTTGTGCCCAACAATAGTACCCGATGTTGAACAAGCATTGGAGAAATACGTGGAAGGACTGCCATCATCTATTGAAGGGGATGTTACCGCATCGAATCCAAAGACAGTAGAAGAAGCTATGGGACTTGCATAGAGATATTTAACCCGGGTGATCAAAAGAGGTTCTACCTCCGTGATCAATGAGCATAAGAGAAGTGCTGACAACCGTGGGAACAACAATAGCAACAACCGCAGCTACAACAACAGTTACAGTGGTAATCGGAGCTACAACAACAACAACAATCAAAGCAGCAACCGCAACAGAGATCAACAGCAGAACCGTAGTAATCATCATCAGCAATAGAATCGTCGACAAGAAGCTACCAGAGCTTATGCAGCAGTGCCTGCAGAAAGTAAAGGTTATGCCGGAACTCTACCCCCATGTAACAAGTGCAACATGCATCATACTGGAGCATGTAGGGCTACTTGTGGCAACTGTAGAAGAATTGGTCACATGACAAAGGACTGTCGAGCAACTGGAGCCAACACACAACCGATAGCAGTAAAGTGACATGGTTGTGGTGAGGTTGGACATTACAGAACTCAATGTCCGAAAATTTCCAATAATGTTGCCCGAGGAAGAGCGTATGTACTTGGTGATGGAAACACAACGCAGAATTCTGATGTTGTTACGGGTACGTTCCTATTAAATCAACAAGATGCTAAGATATTATTTGATTCAGGAGTAGATAAAAGTTTTGTGTCTACTTCGTTTGCCGCAATTCTAAATATTACTCCTGTAGAATTAGATACTATATATGAAATAGAATTAGCAGATGGAAATATTCTAAGTACCAATACCCTAATCGAAAACTGCACCTTAACCCTTCTAAATAAATCTTTCCCTATCAATCTCATGCCCATCCAATTAGGAAGTTTTGATGTCATCATTGGTATGGATTGGTTATCTAAACACCGTGCCAGAATAATTTGTGACGAGAAAATCATCCAAATTCCATTCGACGGTGAAACCTTAATCATCCAAGGTGATAAACCTAAAACATCGTTCAATATTATTTCGTACGCCAAGACGATGAATACATAAGCAAAGGATGCCATGTATTTCAAATCCAAGTAACGGGAGGAGAAACAAAAGAAAAGAAGAAACAACTTGATGAAGTTCCAGTTGTAAAAGAATTTTCTGATGTATTTCCCGAAGACTTACCTGGAATCCCACCAACCCGTCAAGTAGAATTCCGCATCGATTTAGTGCCTGGAGCAGCACCAGTTGCAAAAGCACCATATCGATTAGCACCCTCCGAAATGAAAGAATTATATGAACAGTTGAAAGAACTATCAGATAAAGGATTCATTCAACAAAGTTTATCCCCTTGGGGAGCACCAATCCTATTTGTCAAAAAGAAAGATGGAACGTTCCGAATGTGTATCGATTACAGGGAGTTAAACAAACTCACGGTGAAGAATCGATATCCATTGCCAAGGATCGACGATCTATTTGACCAATTACAAGGATCAAGTGTTTACTCAAAAATCGATTTAAGATCAGGATATCATCAATTAAGAGTTAGGGAAGAGGACATTCCCAAGACAGCTTTTCGAACACGATACAGACATTATGAATTTCAAGTGATGCCATTTGGTCTTACCAATGCACCAGCTGTATTCATGGATTTAATGAATCGAGTATGCAAGCCATACTTGGATAAATTCGTTGTTGTGTTCATTGATGATATTTTAATCTATTCGCGCAACAAAGAAGAGCATGCCGAACACTTAAGGACTATTTTGGAGTTACTTAAGAAAGAAAAGTTGTACGCCAAGTTTTCCAAATGTGATTTTTGGATTTCTACCATTCAATTTTTAGGCCACATCATCAACAACCAAGGTATCCATGTAGATCCCGCGAAGATAGAAGCAGTTAAAGGTTGGACATCACCCACCACCCCAACCGAAATTCGTCAATTCTTAGGTCTCGCTGATTATTACCGGAGATTTATAGAAGGTTTTTCAAAGATTGCAAAACCTTTGACGGAACTAACCAGAAGAACAAGAAGTATATCTGGGAAGAGAAGCAAGAGTCAGCATTTCAACTGCTGAAACAGAAGCTTTGTGAAGCACCAATATTAGCATTGCCGGAAGGCAATGAGGACTTTGTAGTGTATTGTGACGCATCTCATCATGGTTTAGGTGCGGTACTAATGCAAAGAGACAAAGTTATAGCCTATGCTTCACGACAGCTGAAGGAGAATGAAGAAAACTACACCACTCATGATCTAGAATTAGGAGCAGTAGTTTTTGCTCTTAAGATATGGAGACATTACCTATACGGTACAAAGTGTACGGTTTTCACCGATCACAAGAGTCTACAGCATATACTAGATCAGAAGGAGCTGAACATGAGACAACGAAGATGGTTAGAATTACTCAACGACTACGACTGTGAAATTCGTTACCATCCTGGTAAAGCAAATGTAGTAGCCGATGCGTTAAGTAGAAAAGATAGAATTAAACCTCTTAGAGTTCGATCTCTAGGAATGACAATTCATTCGCCACTTCCAGCTCAAATCATCAAAGCTCAAACAGAAGCTCTACAAGAAGAAAACCGGCAATATGAGAAAATTGACAGAAGGTCAAACCTGGAAGATCAGGTTGACAGAATGCCAAATAATGAAAAAGAATTTGTGAGAAGAAATGATGGAATGTTATGTTTTAAGGAAAGATATTGGATTCCTCTCTTTGGAGGTATTCGAGACCTTATCATGCATGAATCTCATAAATCCAAATATTCTATTCATCCCGGTTCCAATAATATGTACCAAGATATTAAGAAGAATTATTGGTGGCCAAATATGAAAGCTGATATCGCAGAGTATGTTGGTAAATGTTTAACATGTTCTAGAGTAAAGGCAGAGACTCAGAAACCATCAGGATTACTCGTGCAACCAGAAATTCCGGTCTGGAAATGGGAACGAATCACCATGGATTTTATTACCAAATTACCAAAGACTTCGATCGGATTAGACACAATATGGGTTATCGTCGATCGATTAACCAAGTCTGCACATTTCCTACCAATCAAGGAAACTGACGAGATGGAAACACTCGCTCAGTTGTATTTTAAGGAAATTGTGATTAGACATGGGGTTCCAATATCTATTATTTCTGATAGAGATAGCCGATTCACCTCAAGATTTTGGGAATCTTTACAGAAATCTCTTGGTACTCGGTTAGATATGAGCAGCGCTTATCATCCGCAAACCGATGGACAAAGTGAAAGAACAATCCAAACCTTGGAAGATATGCTCCGAGCATGTGTGATTGATTTCGGAAAAGGTTGGGATAGACAGTTGCCATTAGTTGAATTCTCATACAATAACAGCTACCATGCCAGCATAAAGGCTGCACCTTTTGAGGCATTGTACGGATGGAAGTGCAGATCACCAATCTGTTGGACAGAAGTTGGTGATATGCAACTCACCGGACCAGAGCTAATACATGACACTACAAAGAAGATATTCCAAATCAAGCAACGCTTGCAAGCTGCTCGTGACAGACAAAAGAGTTATGCTAATGTCAGGAGAAAGCCTATGGAATTTCAAGTAGGATACAAAGTCATGTTGAAGGTTTCTCCTCGGAAAGGAATGATTCATTTTGGAAGACGTGGAAAGTTAAATCCGAGGTACATTGGACCTTTCAAAATTCAGGAGAGAATTGGTTCAGTTGCTTATAAGTTAGAACTTCCGGAAGAACTCAGTAGGGTACATCCTACGTTTCACGTATCCCAACTCAAGAAATGTTTGTCTGATGAAACTCTCGTCATTCCACTAAAAGAGATTAGATTGGATGACAAACTAGTGTTCACAGAAGAGCCTGTGGAAATAATGGATAGAGAGATAAAACAACTTAAACAGAATCATATCCCCATTGTAAAGGTTAGATGGGACTCAAAACGAGGACCAACTTACACATGGGAAAGAGAAGATAGATTCCGTGAGAAATATCCACATTTATTTTCATAGAACGCACTTGTTAGGCTTCTTAAAAATCGAATTTCGGGACGAAATTCAGAATGACAAGTGGGTACTGTAGAACCCTGTAAAAATTTCTTGTAATTAAATCGTTAATAAATAAATAATCCTTCGTTATCGTTACTAATTCCCATTTTCTCGGAAAAATTTGAAATTTTTCTTATTATATTATTTTGACGATTTTCACAAAATAATATAATTCATGAAATGACGGAATTAATCCTCGACACGTTACACGAAACCTAAACTTTTTATTTAAACCTAAACATAATTCCTAATCCTAATTATATTTCCTAAATATAATTAAATTTCCTAATCACCCTAATTAACCAATCGGACCCTTAATTATTTTTAGCCCAAATCTCATTCACTATTCATAAGCCCATTCAACCAAAGCCCAAAATCCAAAACTTATATTTCATCTGATCGACTAGATCAAACCCTCCCCAAAACGCTTCGTTTAATCTCGTTTTCTACACACGACCCCTCAATATTTTTGCACCATCTCGTTAAACACCTAGTCAAATAATAGTGTGTCAAATTCCAAGTTCATTGGACGACGTTTGATACGTTTTTAAGAGGCAAAGTGTTCAACCCATACACTACCAAATCGATTTACAATTTATTCAAAACTTAACCATTTTAATTCCCGTTTGTTTCTAATGGTTCCTAATAATATTCATGAGATGAATTTATGTTCAAATGTCGAAGATGATCAAGTATAAACAAGTAGCATGTGATTTAGTAAATCGTATATACATATATATACTTGGTCGACATACATATGATTCACCACAACATCTCCCATGAATTGTGCTCTCACATTCACTTGTAAATCAATATAAAATTCACCTAGGAGCTAGTTTTCCCTGACATGCAAATAGTACGTGAAGTTTTCTTTGAAACTTTCTCACTTACGTGTTATATATTCAAGTAATATATAACGTACATGCATGCACCGTTCATTTACTCTTCTCATACTCTTTCACATAGTTAAAATCGTCCTTCAAACTATTCTTACAAGACAGAGATCGATTGTATAATTGTTTGGAAGCAAGAAAAGGATATCGGGTTTGATTATTTCGTATAACGTTTGGGTTATATTTTGAAACGTGATTTCCTTGTGTTCCATACTATCACACTCGACCCTCTATCACCTCTAAGGTGTTTGTAAGTCTTTTCTACTCATTTCCATTCCAAATCACACGTTAATTTCATATCATGCACCATATACATTTTATGTCGATCGTATATCATTTTGCACTTATATTACACGTATATATTAACTCTTAGTACACGAATCGTGACTAGCCTCTATCTTGGAAGGCCTAGGAGTCACGTAGCACACCAAGTTCACTTTAGTTTTAACGTTACAAGCATTTCACGCACCTATTTTAAACCATATCCATCGTATGAATATTTAGTAAAATACTTAGTAAAATTTCTAAGTTTTCAAAATATATAACCGGTTCAAACATGCTACAAATCATGCGTATAACTTAAAATTTCACTTAACAAAGGTACTATATTATTTCACGACTCTATAGACCACCTAGAAAACTAACACTTTCATATATACGACTTGTGAAAATAATCACGTTTTGACACCATAATCGATCCATTTGAAATCGACAAAAACAAGTTTTTCAACTTCAAAATTTATATAAAAACCTGATGTTTGTCGAGTGGGCTAAATCCAAGCGCAATAAGAACTCAAAATCCGTAAGCCCACTGGGCCCATATGAAATGTTTTTTGAATCATAATAATAGCCCAAAGTCAAGCCCAAAACATTTTCCATGCCCTCGCCTCCAAAACTCTTAACGGGCCTTGATATGTCTGATTAAGGGCCCATAAGCTAAAAAATAAGCTTTTCAACAAATAAGCAGTTAAAATAAGCTTATTACTTATTTAATAAGCCTCGGAAAATTTTTATAATTATTTTTGTAATTTTGGACTAAAAATGTAACGCGACGACACCTAGAGGGACTAAAAGTGTAAATATTGAAAAGAAAGGACTAAACTCGCAAAGACAGAAACATAAGGGTAAAAAGTAATAAAAATTAATATTCTAAAGTTAGTATTGATTATTGGACAAAGTAGAGGACTATAGTTGAATTTATTATAAAAAGGACTAACGGTGTAACGCAAATATTGTTAGAGTAAAAATGGTAAAATTGGAAAAGGAGACAAAGACTAAATATAAATTTATTTATCATTCTTATTTATTTTCTTATTTCGTAAATTTATTTCGAATTACATTTAAACTTTATTTTTATTTATATATATATTATTTAACGTAACGTTAATAATATATATAACGATATTTCAAAAGTTAATATTTTACTTACGAATAAAAAGGTAAAAACTTCGATTGATAATTTAAAAATCATATTTTGTCATATCATGCATATCACAAGAATTACACTGCACATCACTTATTCGTCATAAGGAATATTTAATATTCGTTATTCCTTCGTATTTACCAAATAGTATTTGGTCAAGTTCTCAGATAAATTTATTTATCAGGTTGTGTTTCGAAGCCGTTATCATAAATTCGTCAGACTTTATTTTCTTCATTTT
Source organism: Artemisia argyi (assembly GCA_030686995.1). NCBI lineage: Eukaryota > Viridiplantae > Streptophyta > Magnoliopsida > Asterales > Asteraceae > Artemisia > Artemisia argyi. Next base: position 198,109,001 of record CM060689.1, on the reverse strand, counting down.
CAGTATCAATCAAGGTGAGTCATAACCTCACATTTACTTATTTTCAAAACTCCGTGAGGGGGATACATGTTATAAACAGATCGCAAGCATTTTTCTGTATGCTTTCTGACTTGATATATGACTAAGTTAGCTATTGCCAAAAGACCCTTTATCATGAGCCATTAATCACTGTATGTGAACGCGAATATAATGAATAGATCTATTTAAGGTTTGACAGTCTGTCCCATTAATACTTGACGGAATGCCATTATGCATGTGGTTAGTCGTATTAGTCGTGATAATTATATTTGAGTAAAAATAGGAATTGGAAAATCACCTATTACACGAGGGCAAAATTATCATTGATTTGATAAACACCTCCGTTTTTACGGTATTTGTTAACGTTTGCGTGTCATAAGACTTAGAGCAATATATAAACTGCAATATCAATATTTTCAAACTGATTGTATTTTCCAATACAATCTTACTTGTGTATCAAAATGATTATTAAATTCAAACTCTATGATATCACTCAACATTTTTGTTGACTTTTAAGCATGTATCTCAGGTATTTAGCAGGGGAAGCAAGCATGGAACGGGCGGCAAAAACTTCAAAACTTGTCTACTTTATTTCAATAATGGTGTAAAATAAAAGATGTTTTAACATCAAGACTTTTATTATAATACTCTGATAAGGACCTATTGTATTTGAATTTTTATAAATGAAATCATGTTTTAAAACGTCTCTTTCGAGCCGTTTTCTATCATTATGACTTCGATCCTCACCGTAACACCTTAATTACTATTCCACTGCCGCATTTCAAATTAGGGGGTGTTACAGAAACAATCTTATGATTATTATTATTATTATTATTATTATTATTATTATTATTATTATTATTATTATTATTATTATTATTATTATTATTATTATTATTATTATTATTATTATTATTATTATTATTATTATTATTAACTGATGATTCAACTCTAGTCAAACGTTTATAGATCTACTAGTGCAAGAAGAAAGGATGATGAATGGTGGTGATTCAGATGATTCAGATTCTGAGTTTGTTGAAGTAGATCCCACTGGCAGATATGGAAGGGTGGGTATTTCTTATTTCTTTTCATCTTCAACCTTATAACACTCTCACCATGTCTACCACTCAAGCCTCAACAACTCACATCTCTAAGAAACCTAGGATCACCATCAAACCACCACATGAAACCATCTTCATTGACCTCACAAAAGATGATTGTGAAATTGGAGCATCAACACCGCCTTCCCAAGGCACTCCTAGCTCTCCCTCTCCACCAAATGCTCCATCCAAGACACCATCAACTAGATCTACTTCATTTTCATCCTCCTCATTTGGCACTAGGCCATCTTCCATGGATATCATACTAACTATTTAACCAATAAGTCCTTTAAACTGTGTCATGACCACATCATCATCACCTTCATATACACCACCTCCTCCATATCCAATTATGGGCCATCCTAGCCAACTACATCCGGTTGATCTCCATAGTGCAAATTGCCTATGTTGCCTCCATAACCGGAACCTCATATTCTCTTTAAGAGATGAGCTTCATTTCATGTTCTCCTATGTGGAGTAAAGCTTGACACCACAACCCGCTTTACGAGGTAGTGTATTTTATTTTAAAGTTATTTGAAAACACATTATAGTGACGTAATAATGCTATAAAGCTATTACACGCTCCTATATGACCAAGTCTTTCAAGTACGTGAGTGTCGTTAAACGTTTCTAAGTAACTCATTAATATATATTATTATATACACTTACATAAAATCTAAACAAAAATATCTACATTAAATTCTATCAAATCTTAACCTAACATAGCCTTAAAGCCTATCGTCTTCGTCAAATCGAAGCCAACTATACGTCATAAGTGCAAAGCCATCGCACCTGTCACACCCATCCAAACCAAAAAAATCCGCCTATCGTGATATTAGTGGTTGTTGCATCTCTCGTGAAAGGTGCGGCCAAGTGTTGTCTGTTTTTTATTTTTCTTCGGGCTAATTTCATATCTCTCTTTGAAAACATGAAATTTCACTATCTATACTACTATATAATGCATTTGGTACTATTCTATAATTAGAAATGATTAAAATTCAGACTTTTACTTGCTTATCATTGAAGGATTTCAAAATTAATTGATTAGGAAACAGGTTGGTTGTTCAAACTAAAATTATTTTGCTTAACCATCTCTATCATCTCTACTTATAAAGCATAAAGATAACTAAATGTGTAACCGAATAATCGAATAACGCAAAATATAGTCACAGGTACCCGCCGCCGCATTGCGCGGGTACCGTTCTAGTAGTTATATCATGTTTTAAAAGCATTATATATAATGTATTAAATGATTGTATTATAGATATATATGAAATTAATGATAGAAAATACACTAAGTTGTGGTGTAAAAAAAATGGTGTGTAAGGTTTTCTCCTCCATAAGGGAGCTTGTTGATATAGTGAAGAAAACTCTCGAGTTAGGTGCTCGGGGAGTGGAGTATGACAAGGAAGATGTCCTTGTAGCCGAACCACTATAAATCTCTTGTCTCGAGGTTCGATCTTTCCATCTCTTACTTATTTCATTACTTACATTATTATAGCTTTAGTATTTAATTATAGTTGTTTATAGTGTGCAAGACTTGAATTCACATAATATCGAATCTACATTGTTGAAAGTAAACAAAACGCATAAACAAAGTTTTTCATAACAAATCAAAAAGACGTAAAACTATTCAACCCCCTTCTAGTTTTCCACATAATATATACACAGGCATGGTCTCAATAGCTTCATAGCTTGTTCTTTCCTTATAAGTGGTTCCTCATCCAAGTCCCGGTCCTGGTAAGTTTTTTCCTAGTTGTAAGTTATAAAGTTTATATCCGTTGTTATAATAGTTAATGATACGTTATATGAAGAAAAGTACCAATCTTATAGAAGTAAATTACTTTTCAGATTCAGAACATGGTGGAAAAAGTTCCGTCTTTTAAAACTGGTGGGGCGTCTTGGTCCCTCAATCTTACAACAGCTGGTCCTTTGTGTTTACTTCCTTGTTTGGCTTATGGGTAAACATAGAAGTAAACAATTAGTTGCTTTATCTAAACCTCATTAGCTAGGCAGGAGTTTACCATAAACTCACCAGTATTTTGGTTCATGGCAGTTTATATATGGTCAAATTTTATACCTTTATGATACTTTATGTTGTGTTCCTCAGCTTAACACACAAAAAGGTTTGGAAGGCATGACTACTGGTGGAACTATGAAAAATGTTCAAAGGGCTTTAGATGGTTATGCTCATTAAGTAACAGTTTGGTTTGCTGATCTTAGTCGGCCATTTACAGTAATATTAGGTAGTGTAATACGCAGGGTAATGTATGGCCTTTGTAATTCAACTTACTTGTAAATGTCATATGGATAGAAAATACTATGAGAAAACAACTTAATATGATGTATTTCCAATGATTGAAACAATGATAGGTGATCTCATAACCAATAGAGAAACAATTCATACAAAAAACAAATAAAGAATAATAATAAAAACTCTATCCATATATGTTTTCTTCCTATTCTCAACGTAATTCAGGTAACTCAAATCTTCGATTGATAGGTTACATGTTTGTTAAAAAACGATCCATGTGATATAATTATCACTAACGTACATAAATCAATAAGTATAGAAACCCTAAGAATGTATGATAACATAAATCAATAAGTGGAAGATTAACATACCTCATATCACAAAATATACAATTCGATCAATTAATGATTGTTTATCTTTTTGTGCATTAGATTTTTAGGCTAGACACAATAACATAGTCGACCGAATCGGTCGAGCACAAGACGACCGATCGTCCCTTTTGTGTGTTGCAGGTCGCGACCGATTGGGAGAAGAAAAAACAAAGGACTCGGTCTCAACCTCGACCGAGTCTATTTCCAACCAAGTTTTGAGATCTGATCCAAACCGTTACAATGTTTAATATACTAGCCGTTTGTGTGCTAAAAACAAAATAATAATAATAAATCCGTTTGAAACTAGCCGTTGGGCACCCAAATTTTTTTTTTCATTATAAATACACAACATAAACACACTTTAATTCACAAAATCTCATTTCAAAAATTCTATATATGTAACGTTTTAATTATGAATGAAATTTAGTTTGTGTTAAAAATGTTTTATTTAAAAAAAAAATGAACTTGGTCGCCCTTATTGGGGCACTGAATCGCCTGCAGGCCGCTAGAGAGAGAAAGCTGACGTGGCAGAGAAAAGGAGGGGATTGGCCCTCCTTATTGTGTCTGGCCTTATGGCTGCACAGAGTTGGTGTTTGTGAATTTAGAAATTATGGAGATGGATTGTTTAATGACGATGCATATAATGAATACTCGCAAAACATGAATAAAGGACGAGGAGCCTTTTTTTTTTCTTTTAAATTTTCAATTTGCTCCAAAACTAATACTCCATACATATGAGCTATGAAGTACATGTAAAGAAAGAACAGAACTCTCATTGAGGCTGCTAGAACAATGCTTAATGGATCTGCTCTCTCCAAACATTTTTGGACTGAGGCAGTAAGAACAGCCTGTTATACACAAAACAGGTCCATCATTGTGAAGAGACATAGTAAAACTCCCTATGAGTTATTTAAAGGAAGAATTCCTGACATCAGCTATTTCCATGTGTTTGGATGTCCTGTGTTTATCCATAATCATAAGGATCATCTTGAAAAGTTTGATGCAAAAGCTGATGATGGGTACTTTCTAGGGTATTCCCTTGTCTCAAAAGCCTTCAGGGTATTCAACACAAGGAGACAATAGACTGAGGAAACCTTCCATGTCAAATTTGATGAGAGTATTGAAGCTGTCATCTGTTATATATAACGATTTTATGAAGAAAAAAATTGTTAAATCAAGAAATTATAACCTTATTTTTTTAAAACAACTTTAAAAGAAAATTAATACTAATTCACTTATTACTTAATAAGGGGAGGTTTAGTTTTTTTGAAATGCAAAAATTCCCGCTTAAGCTTTTGTTTTATTATATAAAAAGATGTATCATGCTTTAACATGATGCATTGAATTATTATACTATTATAGATTATATATATGAAAATCCTCTCTTTCTTCAAAACCACCGTATTGAAAACAAAATAGTCAAATAATAATAAAAAAAGAAAGTATCTCTATGATAGTATAATAGTATTTTCTAAAAAAGAAAAGAAAAGAAAAAGAAAAAGAAAAAGAAAAAGAAGAAAAATCAATCCATTCATCCCATCCCATCCTGTTGTTTTGTGGCGAGGATCTTGTTGGACAGAAGAAACACAGACAGACCAACATAAACAATCTTATTAACTTATTATTATTAACTGATGATTCAACTCTAGTCAATCAAACAGTTTATATACAGATCTACTAGTACAAGAAGAAAGGATGATGAATGGTGCTGATTCAGATGATTCAGATTCTGAGTTTGTTGAAGTAGATCCCACTGGCAGATATGGCAGGGTGGGTCTTTCTTATTCTTTTCTACTTCATTTTATTCATTTTTTATATATAAAAATAATAAAAAATGTTTTTATTAATTTGCTATGCTTGATTGGTTTTACCTAATAGTATAACGAGATTCTGGGCAAAGGGGCTTCGAAAACAGTCTACCGGGGCTTCGACGAGTACGAAGGGATCGAAGTTGCCTGGAACCAGGTCAAGCTTTACGATTTCCTTCAAAGCCCCGAAGATCTCGAGAGGCTCTACTGCGAAATCCATCTCTTAAAAACCTTAAAACACAACAACATCATGAAATTCTACACTTCCTGGGTCGATACGGCGAACCGCAACATGAATTTCGTCACTGAGATGTTCACTTCTGGCACCCTTAGGCAGTACAGGCAGAAACACAAGCGCGTTAACTTGCGCGCTATCAAACATTGGTGTAGACAGATTTTGAAAGGGTTGCTTTATCTCCATAGCCATGATCCTCCTGTTATACATAGAGATCTTAAATGTGACAATATTTTTGTTAATGGTAATCAAGGTGAGGTCAAAATTGGCGATTTAGGCCTTGCTGCTATCCTCCGTAAATCTCATGCTGCCCGCTGCGTTGGTTAGTCTTGTACTACTCTTAACTAATGTCATTTAGCTCTATTAGGTATTAAACGCTTAGCTTCTGTTTGTGTTTGGTGTTGCGTACTTATTAGGAACGCCGGAGTTCATGGCTCCTGAGGTTTATGCCGAGGAATACAATGAATTGGTCGACATTTATGCATTTGGGATGTGCATTTTGGAAATGGTCACTTTTGAATATCCTTATAGCGAGTGCACCCATCCTGCTCAGATATACAAGAAAGTTATTTCGGTACGACCTTCTTACTTTATTTCAAGTTTTTTCACGACAAACATGATATTTTTATTAAACCTTTCTTTTTTTGTATATCAACTAGGGGAAAAAGCCGGATGCTCTTTACAAAGTTAAGGACCCTCAAGTGCGACAATTTGTGGAGAAGTGTCTAGTTACGGTCTCTCTTAGACTTCCGGCAAAAGAGCTTCTTAAAGACCCGTTTCTCCAGCCTGATGATTATGGTTATGATACGAGGCCTATTGATTATTGGAGAGAGTTTGACGGAATACATCACATGAATAATCATCATTTTACTAATGGTAGCCCACAAACTGATAACTACTCAAACTATATCAGTTATGAACCCGAAGCAAATGAAATTGAGTTATTTACAACCCAAGAAGAAGACCATCTTGAAGATATCGATATATCTATCAAGGGTAGGAGAGGAGAAGATGATGGTATCTTCTTGAGGCTAAGGATTGCAGATCGAGAAGGTATGTTCAACTTATTTCTGCAACATTGGTAAGAGGACAGATAAAGTATTATTTGCACCCGTTATATTTGCACAATCTTGAGACAATAGTCTTTTTGGTATGTCTTGTCATTTTTAACGTATGAATTTATTGTATTCGGTTTTTCATACAAAAAATATTACTGCACCATTATAATGCTACGGTTTACAGACTTCCATTTCTTAATAAGAATTATAACTAACTGTCTTAGATTCACAAATGATGAATAACTGTCGGACCCTTTCTTTAAATGATAAATAACTGTCTTAGATTCACAAATGATTGTTTGGATGCAATGCACTGAATTAAAAGTGAAAAAAGAGGTTACAAATGTTAGGATGATTACCTTACAATAATTACAAAGATTGTTCAAATACACGATTTAAAAAAGTTTGTACCTTTTCCTGTATTGGTAAGAATCTTATACTCCGTATTGTTTAATACAGTCGAATAGAGAATGTTTGTTACTATTAGCAATCAAGATAACGATTTTGAACACCAAAAATGCAGGGCGTGTACGGAACATTTACTTCCCTTTTGACATCGAATCTGACACAGCATTTAGTGTTGCAAATGAAATGGTATTCGAGTTGGATATTACCAATCAAGATGTCCATAAGATAGCCGACATGATCGATGGAGAAATATCTTGCTTGGTGCCAGATTGGAAAAAGGGTGTAGGCCAATCAGAAGAAAGTCCTCGTCATGATAGCTGTCAAAGTTGTGCATTAAACGGATCTCGACTAAACTATTTGACCGCAACGAGTAGCCCAATAGCAGCAAAGAACGTGCTTCACTGTTCAAGACAACATTGTGGTGCCATTCATGGCCGCTTTGAAGAAATAACATACCAATTTGAAGATGCACCAGTTGTATCGAGCCAATCTGATGGAATACAGTACTCAGAAATATGGGGAGGCCAACATGAAGTAGGCACCAGTGAATATCAGTCATGTACCGAAGATGAACCTGTGGAAAGAGTGAAGTTCCCTGGAGTATTGGAAGAAACTCCTGGTACTGAAGATGATGATGATGATTACGAAAACGAGATTAGACAAGAATTGAGGTGGCTCAAAGCCAAGTATCAGATGGAGCTAAGGGAACTCAGAGATAAACAACCAAAACAACATATGAGACATAAGTCATCATCCTCGTTAAGAGAACAATACAAAGATGATGAAGAACATTTACTAAAATCGTTTGCTTCAGGAACACGATTTGTTTCTTTTTCTCTAGATGACGGAGAAAGAGAGGAAAGTTATGGGTCTCAACCTCTTCATAGGGCAACTTCCCTTCCTGTTGATGCCATAGATGCTTGAAATCCGAATTAAGAAAAAAAAAAGGTTTTTCTGATTAATTTTTTGCACCCCACAAACAATAAGGTGACGATTATGATAGGTTGTTGTTTTTACTTTTGATATCTAGTACAACCCTTAGCTTAAGGTGGAAAATTCGATTTGTTGTTTAAGATCTGTTGTGAGAGTGTACATTGCCCTCTAATACCATGCTGCTATGGGCTTTTCCCAAATCTGTCTCGAAGATGTATATTGTTTATCTATTTACTTTTTATAAGAAAAAATTGGTGTTTTCTTGTTAATTAATTTCGTAATAAACTGCTCAACTTGGTTTCCTTTTAGAACCTTGTGCTTCATCTGGTAAAAATATGCCATTTAAGGTTGCATTCAATGTTTATTAAAGTACTGTGTGGGTGACAATGAGTTGTCGACACTGGCATGTTCTGAGATGTCAAGAGCATACTGTTGCTTTTATGCATTCAACTTTCAACCGACATTGTATTTCTACCTCGATACTATTGAAAAAATAAAGTCATGAATCTGGAGGTCATGCAGCCAAAGTAAAGCATTTCTAGGTAACAACTTCTGCATCAGTGTTTATAACTATGCTCTTTGTTTATAAATGTTATTGAGGATTTACGGGTTGATGTTTATAACGTATGTCGTCACCAACTAAAATCCCATAGTTCCGTCCCAATGCCCAAGCTAAAATCTCGTAGTTTCGTCCCATTCCAGAATCCAACACATTCTTGTCCAATTTTGAATTTTAACAACGCTGCATCAGATATGGTCCCCTGAAAATTAATATCCAAAACATGTAAGACAAATTATAACTCTTATGATAAAGTATAACTGTACTCGTATGAAACAATCTACGTTGCATTCAAGCAAGGACTGCAGCATGGGTAACTTTTCAGCTTGTTTCTTGCTCGAGTCTACGCTTGTTTTTGTTAATGCCAGTTTTAATGCAGCAGCATTTCCGTGCAGGTTCTGATTCAGTATACGAAACCGGAGTTGATGATGCTAGAGGACTGAAAAAGTTAAGACAGATTTCGTAGGTGGATGGATAAAGAGATTGGTGATGATTTCCTCATCACATCATATACAGTTAAATATGGATTCGGTGGGTACCCCTCTCTTGCCAAGAGCAGCTCTTAGGGGGTGTTTGGGTTGGCTTATTTATCTGGCTTATGGACTTATTTGAATATGGAAAAGCCTATAAGCTCACTCTTTGGAGCTTATGACCTTATCATCTTCAGCTTATTGGCTAAGGCCAATAAGTTCAAGTTAATAAGCTCTAAAGAGTGGGCTTATGAGCTTTTTCCATGTTCAAATAAGCCCATAAGCCAGATAAATAAGCTAATCCAAACACCCCCTTAGTATATGCGATTTTGCATCAGTTTGGGCTTATTCAGGAACAGAAGCAAAGGTAACAGTTGTTATTTGAAAGCAGAGGTTGCGAAATGGGTGAGTCGTGCTGGTTTGAGTAAATGGGTCAGAATTGGTCCGGGTCAAAACAGGCCATCCTATGCAACGGGTCTGGGCTGATCCACATATTTCTTCACCCAATTTCCTAAACTTGCTTTTACCCTGCCACGGGATTGAGTATGTTGTATTTCCAAGCTTTTATCTTTCAAATATTTATGTAACATATATTTCTGTTCTAATTATCTTTTTTCTTTCTGTAATATGGTTTGTTTAATATTTTATTTTGAAAAAATAAATGTTGGTTGGTGATTTTGGAAGTGGGTGTTGGTTAATGGAGTTTGATGAGGATGCAGTCTGAAAGAAGATGAAAAGGAGTTCACCTTCTACTCTCGGTTTGTTAACACCGTCATGTTCAGGCAAAAAAAACCAAGGGGAGTCCATTCCTACCCGTTCCACGTCACAAGGGGAGTCCATATCCATATCAACCAAATAATGTGTAAAACGAAACTGTTGACTTGGCGTATGGTTTTTAAGAACTTGAAGGAACCATTTTCCAAGTAATCGATCCGGTCTCCTTAGCACCTAGTATAATTCTTGCATGAGATCACCACCAACACCGCCTAGATATATCCCAAAGTACAGTCACACTATGTGTGATAGGTATCTACATAGGACACTCCAGGCATGCCTTCCCGACAGATATATACCACAGTTCTCTGAAAGAGTACGTGCTTGACAACTGAACCAATGTTGAGGTAGTGTGAGCTAGAAAGAAAGTCGAATAAGTATGACAACAAAAGATAATTAGAAGCTGGCGCATGCGGGTTGTATAGACATCCCATAGTTGATCTTGAAGTTTGATACAAATTATGATCAAGTGAAGCTATGTGCTGCAATGATTTATTGTCATATAAAATCCACTGTCTACTACTCCTAGCTCAGGCACACAAATTCAGCTTTCTTGAAAAAGACATGCGACCATTATAAACCTTATATAGGTAAATAATATCATATGTACAAAAACCTAACAATAGTAGCCACATTAGTGCCACGTCACCATACACTCCCACTACCAAACCCGATTGTGATTAACACCAAACAAACATACCACATTAGCGCCACGTCACCATAGACATCCTGATTCATAAGCAACACACACACACACACACAAGAAAATGGCTGTTGGGTGTTCTTTCCATCTCTTACGTTCATGAGCAGCTTGACCAAACCAACAAATAACATCAACCACGCGTGGTGGTGATGGGGAAGAAGCAGCGCTAGCCAAAATAACCAGGCAACAATGGATTTTAGAGTCAACGGAAAGAAGAGAATTTACCTTGGATTGCACATTTCTAACCTACCCAAGATCAGGAAGGTCGAATATAACATGCTTTTTAAACAAATTACTTGACTAAGGCTACATTTAAAGAAAACAAGAACTTGATGATTGATTTGCTTAGAGACATGCAATATGTCATATATCGTCAACAAGGGAAAAGAATGGGAGATGGATCTCTTTGAAGTTTTCCCGTTGCTGCTGATACATGTAGTTTCTTCATCTTTTCTTCAGTCCAAAACAATTGCTCTTTGGTAATCTTGACCATTCTCAGCACCCTACTAATCACCTTCACATCTATAAGCGCAAGTAACAACTCCACCTCTTCTTGTGTTGCAGGCCACTGATTCTTTTTCCCACCTTTCCTCTTTTTCCACAGTTCCTTCAACTTCATCTTCCTCTGCATAAATAGAAACAAATCAACTTCATACTTCCCAAAAACTAGCACATTGCCACAGCTGAGTTCCAAATTAATGTAAAATTGCGTATTCTTTTTGCCAAAAGATATTGCAGTACTGGGGTTTATTTGCCTATTCTATTTGTCATTTCCACTTTTAGTTGCAAGAAGGAATATCAGATACAAGTTGGAATGTAAACAAAATATACATAAGTGAAGAATATAACCTTGTCTAGCAAAGATTGAACCTGCTGAAGAGGGGTAACCATCTGGTTCTGGCCTCCAAATATATTCCGGACACCATTTGATTTCTTCTTCTTGTCCATCTTTACGAACATTTGGAAAGTAAGAATTGAGCTCTCAATTATTCTTATAAGATCTGGAGCTTCCACAAGCAGCATTTCCGATTCCTCTTCTGTCATCTCTTTTCTATCTTGACCTAAAGCAACAACAACAAAGTAGTGTTATATGAATGTATAAAGATGCTATTAGTAGCGTGAAGGAAGGAAATCAGCTCCTCACCTAATATATTTGGAACCTGCAGAAGTTTGGAAAAGGTATTTCTGGTGTGAGCGTAAATTTCAGGCCTGAGACCACGCTCAAAAGGTTCATTTTCAATAAAACGTTGCAGCAAGACCTGAAACTGCTGGAACTGCTGAGCGCTATGGTTGTAACATTTGGAATTTTCAGATTGAGATGCTGTGGTTGTAAGTTGCGTATACTGACAATGGAGTGCCTCCCAAGTCAAGCATAGTTGAGATACGTATGATGTCTCGAGATCGAGATATGGATCATTTTCTGGCTGGTGCTGCTGAAGTTGCTCTGTCTCATCTTGAGGAGGATGTTCAAATTTCTTCAAAGAGAGACATCGGAGGGGTGATGTGAGCTTCTTGGAGACAGACCTTGGTGACGGAGTGGATGATGAATGATCATTTTGCGATACTGTTGAAAGAAAATCAATAATTAAAGCAAACAAATATGAAGCTACAACGCATGGGTGACAATGACACTCAATATAATAATCAAAAGTGAGACATGTGCTGGTAGTATCTGAGAATTCTTAAGGGTGTGTTTGGATTGAGTGTTTTGGGATGGGAATGTGATTGATTGAGGATTTTTGGTTAGTTGATATGGGTTTTTTATGTTGGAATGATACCTTAAAACAAGGGTTTTCCCATACCCACTTACATGGTAGGTTTAGAATTTGATTCCCAATCAATCGACTTTCTTACAATTAAAAACCCAAACCCAACCAATTCCTAATAAGCGGTACCTATTCCCATTCCATCTTATAATCAAATCCAAACCCAAACTCATTCCTAATAATAAACCAAACGGCACCTTAATTGCAAAAGTAGGTGAGCAGTAGCAGTTAGTAGTATCTATAAGCAGCGGTAGTTGCGAGGCAGCTCTAGCTATGAGCACTAGCTATAGCTGCTATAGGTGTGAGGAGTAGCTGTTTTTTATAAACGTTTGGTAATGTAGCTATAGTTAGGGACGGAGCCAGAACCAAATATAACCGGGTGCACAAAATTCTTTGAATCGTAATACTGGAAACACATTCGAAGGACCGGGTGCATTTAAGATGCATTTAAGAAAAATCAGTGTTTTTTTTTTTAAATTAACACTACATCGAAAAAATCAATGGGGTTCCCGGGCACCCGCGGAGCACCCCCTAGCCCCGGGCACCCGCGGAACCCCCCCTAGCTCCGTCCCTGGCTATAGTTGTAATCATAATGTGCAAAAACAGCTCCTAACTGCTACTTCATGGAGAGTTGGAAAATGAGCATATAAAGCTCCTTGCTGCTTGCTAGACGAGCATTAAAAATCACAATGCTAAACGTTTACGGCTCCTAAATGCTCAATGTGATCTATCTTGTATGTATGTATGTGTAAATGAAGAAAGAAAAAGTAAGTTACCTAGTAGGATATCTTTGAGGAGGTTAGTAGTAAGGCGATCAAAGAAGAGCATGCGTTCGCAGTACTTATCATAAAAAGGACCGAAACAAGACCACAAATGCCGGCTTTCAGCTTCGACATCTCTCCACTCATTATTCATGTTATTAACATCTTCTTGCTCATCTTCTTGTTCATCTTCAGGGCAGGTTTCTTCTTCTTGTTCTTCAGGAATGAGAACCATGAAACTGTTTCTTCTAAGCTCTTTGAGCCTTCTTTTCACCTCATTCATAATAAAATCATCATCATCATCATCCTCATCCTCATCCTCATCCTCATCTTCTTCTCTACTAGTAGTACTAGTATTAGTAGTAGTAGTATTAACATTTGACTGTTGATTGGGCTCTTGTTGTTGTTGTTGTTGTTGTTCTTGAGACAAAGTAGTAGTAGTAGCAGCATTATTTTGTGGCTTTGGGGATTTTCTAAACTTTTTCATTTTGAGGAACTCCATTGAAAATAGATCTAGAACAAACAAGAACACAGAGAAAGAGTGTTCAACACTAGGTAGTCACTTGATTGATATTTGGTAGTGTGTGTACGGAGTCAAAATGAAAAGTTTTTTTTTTAGTTTAAAAAAAAAAAAAAAAAAAAAAATCATAATAAAGTTGTGAGTGTTAAAGGATTTAGTTTTGAGGAAAATGTAGTTAAGTTCGAGGGAGGAAAAAGGGCACGAGATACAAGACAGAGAGAGAGAATATTGTCAGGGACAACCCACTAGACTACTTGAATAGTACATTTATTGATTCAAATAGTCCAAAGCTCCAAACACGATGCCGCGTTTTTTTAAACCTTCCTTTTTCCTTTTCTTTTTTTAAGGAGAATGAATAAAAACAACCTAAGCTTTTTAACTTGATAAAGTCCAATAGGGTCGAGCAATGAGTCAAACTTGACCTGAATCGACCGGATTTGACCCGACTCGGGAACTAAATAAAGGCAAAGTGTGAATCAATAATCGAAGCGAATAGAAGCTATCGAAACCAAACCGAACATAATATGATCAGTTCGATTTAGCTATTCAAACTCAATTAGTGTGTTTTCCCCCAAACACAACCGAAATCGAACCACCGAACCGAGTAAAACCAAAAACCCAACCGAATAAGGTCGGTTCGGTTTGGTTTGGCCCGTTTCAATTGATTTGTCAGTTCAAGTCGATTTTTGAGTGATTTTGCTCGACCCTAAAGTCAATGCTTGAACCTGGCTCGTTTTGTTTGCTATCAGAAAAACTCTACAAATAATAGTAGTAATCACAAACAGTTTAGAAAATTTGCAAAAACCATGTTTAATTGCAAAGAATAACTCATTCTTTTTATAAAGGAAAAAAAATTACTACAGTATTATTTAAGATACATAGAAAAACAAAATATATATTTAAATTCACAAATTTTTTGAAAAAAGCTCTAAGCAATGGAAAATATATATATTCTTGATTTAAAACATGATTTTGGAATATATGTACTTTCCTATGATTCCTCTCTCCACTTTTGTAAATCACGCTAGAAAACACATTACTATCTAAACTTTTTTATAAAATATTCATCACTTTTCTATGTAGAGAAAGAAAAAGCACAAACAATTTTTTTGAAAAAAATTATAGATTTCGTTCATGTTATTTATCTTAAGTTACACTCATCGTCTTTATTCGATTTTAATTATAATGGTGATATTTAACTTTCAAATTATTCGATTTTAATTATATTATTGATATTTAACTTTCAAATTAGTTGCATCGATGGTCTTTTTTTGAAAACATGTATCATCTGTGTAATAATTTATGGTTGTGAAAAATTAGAAGGGGTTGAATAGTTTTGCCAATTTTTATTTATTTGTTTATTTTTAATTAAGAAAGTCTTATTGAAAAACATTGATTCAACTCTTTTGTAAAATCAATCAACACCACAGGGATGAAAAATGTAACTTCTTTTCTTTAAAAACATGAATGAACGTAAAGTGTTTTCATATTTTGTTATCATCAAAATGTAAAGATATCGAAAGATAGAACTAATGTTTTTAGACATTATTTGCATCATCATTGGTTTTTTATTACACGGATAGTTCATATTTTTCAAAATAGCGTTTATCAATGTAAATAGTTTGAAAATTAAATATTATTCATGTAATTAAAATCGAATAAAATGATAAATGTAATTTTGAGTAAACCACAGGGACGAAAAATGTAATTTCTTTTCTTTAAAAACATGAATGAAAAAATCATAAAATTTTGTAACAACTAAACATAACCTAAAGATTTGTATAAAGTTTATGTAAGAGAATAATTTACAGTGATATTAAATATTAGGGTTAATGACATATAATAACAAATAACTTTTTCATTTGTGCCATTATCAGATACGAACTCAAAAGATTACCAAAATACCCATCAAACTTTCAAATTTTGTTTTATCAATGTAAAAATCTCATCTCGTTGCGTACGATAATGAAAAAAAAAATTCAAAGTTGGATGGTTATTGTGGTATTTTTTTAAAGTTCGTATATGATAATGAAACAAAATTTGAAAGTTTAATGGGTATTGTTGTAATTTTTTGTGTTCGTATCTGATAATGGCATAAATAAAAAAGTTCGTTGCTATTATATGTCATTAACCCTAAATATTACAACAATGTGAATCAGTCATTTAATTTATAACAATGTTTTAACACAAAGTTTGCTCGTAAGACACAACAATTAATTCAAGATATGTATGTTTGGCGAAATAGGTTGGGGCTAGGGTTGTGGCTATGGCTGGAACTTATATTATAAGCTGAAATTAAAATTTGTATTTTTATAAACTTGTTTGACAAATGAGGTGAGGCTGGCGCTTATTATTGCAAAATTACTAAAAATAACATAATTAAATGATTTTTTGTATATGTTAGATATTTTTGTGGGTAAATAAATAATTTATTCTTCAAAAGCTCTGGGCTAAAGTTTTTAGCCCATTTTATTGGGCTAAAGTTTTTAGCCGACTTATTTTATAAGCTTTTTCATAAGCCCAATGACAAAAGAGACTTATTTTATTAGCCGACTTATTTTAAAATCTCAAGCCTTTATAAGCCTCTATAAGCCCTTTCCAAACACAATCATAAACTCGAATTTAACGAATCTAGTAAAAGCTTCGTGATGGAGTTTGATGTGCATTTTTGCGTGTGTGTTTTTGTTGTTTTCATTTTGGATACAAAACCGACGAGTATATACTAATATACACATGAAAATTTGCCAACAAACAATTGTATCTCTTCATTATTGTTATGTTGTGTAACATGCCACATGGGAATGTTCCATCAATTTTTTGACACATCATTGTTATCTTAACATTTCTTTTTTACATTGACACACAAAAATACTTTCTCACTCATAATTCAAGCGAAAACACCCTTTTTGGATCCATCATACCCAATTAAAACACAAACATAACAAAAAAACCCAATTAAAAAAAATGGCAAATGGCTTACACCATTAGAATTGCTCGGAGAATGGTGCACGGGCCGAGGGGTGAGGGGGTCGGGTATGGTGGCACCGAAATGGCTCGAGCCAAGCAATTTGTTGTCCACATTGAAATGGCGCAGGCAAAATGTTATGGTGCCCAAGCTCTTAAACGTGACAACAAAACCTAGAAAACATTAATTATGAATTATCAAGTCAAGTGACATGTTTGTGTATATGACCGGACGGACCGATAAGATCCGGACACATCATTCCGGACGGACCAGTAGGGTCCGGACGGACATTCGATGACACGTGTTCCCTACAACTGACACTACCTGTCAGAGGTGCGCCACTCCCTATATGTCAGAAACAGTCACCTACTGGTACTACGAACAGTATCCCAACAGTAGAAAGGTACAGGCCCAAAGTAGTATAAATACTTCTCATTTACTTTCATAAGGTATCTTTTTTACTACACTTACACACATATATTTTCATTAATACCCTATACTTACTCTCACGCCTGAGCTGGGTCCTGGGACAAACCCCAGGGCGAGGCTAACGCGTTCTTTCCTTGTGTCTCCAGATCCTCAGGACTCTCAGGACTCTCAGGACTCTCGATTAGGAGACTACAACAAATTACTCAAACAAATTGGCGCCATCCGTGGGACCCGGGTTCAATCTACCAGGGTCGCACTATGTCGGGTCCGAACCCCGAAACCTCAGGTGGTAACGATGATACCTCCTCGGCATTGAAAGAACATATTGAGGGACATCTGTCCGCCCTCAAGGCTCTCGTAGAAGATTATAACCGAAGAGAAAAGGTCCAACCCATCCGGTTAGATTTCACCGAAGATAGTAACAGAGATGGGGCGCGAAAGGATAGAACGCCCGGGGGAATTGCAACGGGGGCAAAGGTGTCGGACGACGACTTGGGAAAACCCTTCAAGGAGATAGCCAATTCTCCGTTGTCCCGGAGGCTTCTAGAATTCTCAGCTCCGGAACACAGGATGCCATCCCATATCAAGCTCTATGACGGTTCGACGGACCCGGAGGATCACTTAACTAGATTTTTCGGGGCCGCAATGCAGGGATGCTGGCCCATGCCGGTATGGTGCCGTATGTTTCAACAAACACTGGACGGAAGCGCACGAGGCTGGTATGACAAACTCCCCTTCGGAAGTATTGACGAATGGGCGGACCTTCGTCACCAGTTTACAACCCGCTTTGCTCTCCGCAAGAAGTGCCTCAAGGACCCCACAGAAATAACCAAGATCGTCAGAAACGCCCACGAATCTCTGCCTGAATTCAAGGAAAGGTGGACTACGGAAACCGGATTCATCCAAGGGGTGCCAGAGATAATGCGGATATCTTCTTTCATGGATGCATGCAAGACCCCCGAGTTGGCGAAATGCTTTGCTGACCGAGTACCTAAGACGGTTGAGGAAATGATGAACCGAGTGGATGACTTTGTAAGGTCGGAGAAGGCCTTCATTAGTACCGAGTTGCCTCGAGGAGAAAGAATGGAATCTTCGAGAAGGCCTCCCATCGGTAACTTTAGACGGGAGGAAAGACAACACCGGGGACCGCACGGGGGAGATAAGAGACCGTACGAAAGTAAAAATAGCACCACCGGACGAGACTGGTATGCTCCCTACAGACCTAGAGAACGACCTCCGTTGCTCCCTCCTAGGAACGATTATCACGTACGCCAAAACTACCCTGCCAAGCTCTCATTAAACTCCCTCACCAAACTGCCACGAGAAATCCTAGCGACCGAACGTCAGTTGCAACTCCCTGTCCCTAGACCACTTGGCCGCCCACTCAGGAGGGAGGACCAGGATAAGTATTGTGACTACCACATGGGCAACGGACATCACACAAATGACTGCATTCAACTCAAAAAGCAACTAGAAACGGCCCTAGAATCCGGGAAACTCAATCATCTGGTCAAAGACGTTCGACAAAAGGGTGGTAGGCAACGAGAAGACGAACCGCGAAAGGACAGGATCATCAACATGGTTCGCACACACATGAACGACAGGAAAAGGAAGAACAGAGAGCTGCCGGAAGAATGGATGGATGTTCCCCTGACATTCCCTCCTATATCGCCGGACGATGTGTCAGAAGAACCGATCATCATAGAGGCGACCATAGAAGGGTATCTCGTTCGGAGAGTCTTTGTGGATGAGGGGGCGTCTGTTGAAATTATGTTCGAACACTGCTTTAATCAGCTACACCCTTCTCTCAAGTCGAGATTAAGACCTACTCGAACGGACCTGCTGGGGTTCGCAGGTAGCATAACCAAACCACTGGGAAAGTTAGAGCTAGATGTAGAATTTGGGAAGGGGAGACTGTCTCGGAAGACCACCATGAAATTCACTATCATTCGTGCCCCTTCGCCATACAATGTTATCCTCGGACGGAGTGGGCTCAAGATACTCCGGGCGATCCCCTCCACCATTCATTCGATGATGAAATTCCCCACGCCAGGAGGCATCGCCACGCTGACCACCAGGTTTGCCGCAGTCTTGGAGTGCCGGAAGATAGAAGAGAGTCAGACAGGGAAAGAGCAGGATATGGTCGAAGGACACGAACAGGAGGCTGAGAAAACAGAGGAAGTAATGATCAATCCGGCGTATCCAGACCAACTCGTCACTATAGGAAGAAAATTGACTAAGGATTGTAAAACTCAACTGAAGGAATTGCTCGCCGGCAATCTGGATGTATTTGCGTGGGAACCAAGTGATATGACAGGAGTACCACGGAGAATCATAGAACACCGCTTGAACATAAATGCATCAGTAGAACCTATGTGTCAGAAACGAAGAATGTTCGCTTCAGACAGAAGCCAAGCCGTGCTTAAGGAAGTAGCAGAATGGACTCGTGCTGGAATTGTTCGCCCGGTTAGATATCCAACATGGATATCCAATCCGGTGTTGGTGAAAAAGAGCGACGGCACCTGGAGGATGTGCGTCGACTTCAAAAATGTCAACTCGGCGTGTCCGAAGGATTATTATCCTCTTCCAAACATTGATTGGAAGATAGAGTCCGTGATGGGATACAAATACAAATGTTTCTTGGACGCATACAAAGGGTACCACCAAGTACAAATGTCTAAGGAAGACGAAGAGAAGACAGCTTTTTATACGGACCAAGGGACTTATTGCTACACCAAGATGCCCTTCGGCCTTAAGAACGCCGGTGCCACATATCAAAGGTTGGTCGATGAAGCGTTCCAAACGCAGCTAGGTAGAAATTTGGAAGCCTATGTTGATGACATGGTCATCAAGAGCAAAGAAGAGAGAGAAATGCTAGCGGACATCGCGGAAACGTTCGACAACCTAAGGAGGATTAATATGAAACTTAATCCACGAAAGTGTTCGTTCGGAATGGAGGAAGGGAAATTCCTAGGATATTTGGTCACCTCTGAAGGGATCCGGGCTAACCCAAAAAAGACGAAGGCCATATTGGACATGCAATCACCCCGAACATTGAAGGAGATGCAAAGCCTCAGTGGCAAGTTGGCGGCTTTAAATCGATTCCTCTCCAGGTCGGCCGAACGATCATTGCCTTTCTTCGAGACGTTGAAAAATATCACCAAGGAGAATAAGGACGAGTTTAGGTGGACGGGGGCAGCGGAAGATGCCTTCCAGAGGATGAAAAAGCTCATCGAAGATCTCCCTTCCTTAACCACACCGGTCACCAAGGAAATTTTATATGTGTATATCGCGGCTGCCGATGAGGCCGTTAGCACCGTATTAGTGACGGAGAGACAGGGGAAACAAAATCCGGTACATTACGTCAGCAGAACATTGAATGAAGCGGAGAGGAATTATGCACCGTTAGAAAAACTTGTCCTATCTCTGTTGCATGCGTCCAGGAGATTGCGTAGGTACTTTGAAGCTCACCCAATTAAGGTCATCACTGACCAGCCAATCAAGCAAATCCTCAGTAAAGCACACGCGTCCGGAAAACTCGCCAAGTATTCGGTGGAGTTGGGGGCATACAACATCGACTACATTCCCCGGAGTGCCATTAAGGGACAGGTTCTTGCCGATTTCTTATCTGAAGCCCCCATTGGTAATAGTTCTCCTTCGTATTTCCAACAACCAGCGAAGAAGCTAAGTAGAGATGAAACCGATAGATGGACGCTGTTTACGGATGGTTCCTCCAACCAGAAGGGGGCAGGCGCTGGGTTAGTGCTGATCAGCCCCACGAGGACAGAGTACACCTATGCTCTCCGTCTGGACTTTGAAGGTACCACCAATAACGAGGCCGAATACGAAGCTCTATTGGCCGGTTTAAGGATAGCAGCGGAGATGGGTGTGAGGAACGTACGAGTGTACGTCGATTCAAAACTGGTAGCTAATCAAATAAATGGTGACTATGTAGCTGCAAATGCCAATATGGTGAAATACTTGGCCAAGACGAAAGAACTGATTGCTAGTTTTGATAAGTTCTCCATCAGTAACATTCCCCGAGCGAGAAACCAGAAAGCCGACGTGCTAAGTAAGTTGGCGACCGTGGCGTTTGATCACCTCACAAAGGAGGTTCTGGTTGAAGTATTGACGGAGAGATCCATAGGAAAGAGAGAGGTGAATGCAGTGGTGGAAGAAGAGGGAGATAACTGGATGACACCCATCGTTAAATGCCTGACCGAAGGAATCTGGCCGGAAGACAAAAATGAAGCACGGACACTCCGGATGAAAATAAATCAATACGTAATGGACCAAGGAGTTTTGTTCAAGCGGTCATACTTGGTACCCCTGCTAAGATGCGTAGGTCCTTTGCAAGCCAATTATGTAATAAGAGAAATACACATGGGAGCGTGCGGAATGCACTCCGAACCACGAATGGTAGTGGCAAAAGCCATGAGACAGGGATATTACTGGCTGACCATGCACCGGGACGCTAGAAATGAAATCCGAAAATGTGACTCCTGCCAAATCCACTCCAGGGTCCCCAGACTCCCAAAAACGCCAATGACGTCCATAATGGCTCCGTGGCCCTTTTACCAGTGGGGAATGGACATCCTAGGCCCGTTACCCCAATCATCGGGGAAGGCAAAGTACGTGATAGTGGCTATCGATTATTTCACCAAGTGGATCGAAGCTAAACCACTAGTCCGCATAACGGGAAAGGAGGTCAAAAAGTTCACATGGGAAAACATAGTGTGCAGATTCGGCCTTCCGCGGATAATAGTCACCGACAATGGTACACAATTTGTTAATGACCCATTCAAAAGATGGTGTGAGCAGCTACACATACAACAGATTAACACGGCGGTAGCGCACGCACAGGCGAACGGACTAGTTGAAGCCGCCAACAAAAGTCTAATGAATGGCATCAAGACCAGGCTAGGTAGAGAAAAAGCCGGATGGGTGGAAGAGTTACCTAACGTCCTCTGGGCTCACCGTACAACACTCAAAATGAGCAACGGAGAAACACCATTCAGTCTGACGTATGGCAGTGAGGCTGTCATACCGGCAGAAATAGGGATGCCAACGCATCGGACAATGATGGTTAGGGAAGGGATGAATGACGAAGAGGTCCGTTTGAATCTGGATCTACTGCAAGAAAGGAGGGAAGAAGCGGCAATCCGAGAGGCCAAGTACAAAACCAAGATTGAAAAATATTATAACCGACGTGTCCGACCGGAAACTTTCCGTCCCGGAGACTTCGTGTACCGCAGAAACGAAGCCAGCCGTGTTGAAGACCAAGGCAAGCTGGGTCCAAAATGGGAAGGACCGTATCGTGTGACAGAAGCATATCAGAATGGATCCTATAAGTTATATACGATGGACGATCAGGAAGTCCCCCGGAAGTGGAATGCTGTTAACCTCCGGAAGTGTTATTTATAGTTTGTATTCTGTTCAGAATTCTGGGTTGTAAGACTAATTGACTGTCATTTTGCTAATCAATATCAGAAACCCTCCAGACGGAGGGAAATTTTCCATCATGAGCTACGAAGTAAACCTAAATTCGAGCGGAGATTAGCTACCTCCGTTCGACCCGACAGTAACAAACCTAAGGGATAACATCTACGACCCAACGGTAACAAACCTAGGGGTTCGTCATATAACCCAACGGTAACAAACCTAGGGGTTCGCCGTTCGACCCGACGGTAACAAACCTAAGGGATAACATCTACGACCCAACGGTAACAAACCTAGGGGTTCGTCATATAACCCAACGGTAACAAACCTAGGGGTTCGTCATACGACCCAACGGTAACAAACCTAGGGGTTCGTCATACGACCCAACGGTAACAAACCTAGGGGTTCGTCATATAACCCAACGGTAACAAACCTAGGGGTTCGTCATACGACCCAACGGTAACAAACCTAGGGGTTCGTCATATAACCCAACGGTAACAAACCTAGGGGTTCGCCGTTCGACCCGACGGTAACAAACCTAAGGGATAACATCTACGACCCAACGGTAACAAACCTAGGGGTTCGTCATACGACCCAACGGTAACAAACCTAGGGGTTCGTCATACGACCCAACGGTAACAAACCTAGGGGTTCGTCATACGACCCAACGGTAACAAACCTAGGGGTTCGTCATATAACCCAACGGTAACAAACCTAGGGGTTCGTCATACGACCCAACGGTAACAAACCTAGGGGTTCGTCATATAACCCAACGGTAACAAACCTAGGGGTTCGTCATACGACCCAACGGTAACAAACCTAGGGGTTCGTCATATAACCCAACGGTAACAAACCTAGGGGTTCGTCATACGACCCAACGGTAACAAACCTAGGGGTTCGTCATATAACCCTACGGTAACAAACCTAGGGGTTCGTCATATAACCCTACGGTAACAAACCTAGGGGTTCGTCCAGAAAGTCTGACTGGCTACCTAAGCACATATGAAGATAATACCAGCGAAGCGTATACAAAAAAATTTTTACCAAGTAAAATGCAAATCACGACATAGCCAAACGGAGGAACCATCAGCAAAATATATAAATGTACCCAAAAAGAGGATCACCCGAATGTACAAACATGAAAATAAATTGTCTAAACTGTCACAAATCAAATATTACAAACCAAGCGGAACAACGAAATAATCTAATGCTCCTGCTCCTGATCAGCATCAACCACCCCAGAACTGCCAACACCAGGGGTGGCCCCAGTTCCTTCCGGAAAGATGTTCATAAGATCAGCCAAGGGAAGACGGTGGGAAGCAACTATCTTTTCCACAAAAGGGAACTGCTTGGAAAACATGGCATCATAAGCAGTCCGGAAGTTGAGTGCTCCTGGCATGTCAAAACCAGAGGAGGAATTCACAATCTCTTCAATCTGTTCGGTATTCCGACCGACCTTGATCCCTTGCAACCATCCAGCATCTATGGCTGCATTGAAGACATCTCCCCAGGCCATCTGATATTCATCGCTCTCTTGAAGCCTCTTGACTACCAGCGGAACCAGCTTCCGGACATAGTTGTACCTCAGTATCTCCGCTTGGCTTGACTCCACAGTTAGTTTCTCCACCGTCTGAGTCAGCTCGGCGGCCTTTGCTTCTGCCGCCTCGAGAGCAGCAGTCTTCACGGCCAAAACATTTTCTAGAGCTCGCATCTTTCCAGCTTGCTCACCAGTCTTTGCCAACAAACCATCCCTTTCCAACTCAACGGTAGACAACTGGTTCGACAACCCCTCCTCCCGACTTGCACAATTCTGGTGCTGCTGCTGAAGTTCCTGGTTAGCTTTGGTCAAGATCTCAACTGAACGACGTTGCCCTGAAAGCTCGGACTCAAGCTCTCTGATCCGATCGGCCGAACTACCACAACCCTCATGAGCCTGATAAAGTTGGGCGTAGTGGTAACTCATTCTCTCGAAACGCTGAAGAACATCTGCTTGAGCCAAGCTCCCGCGCGCTAACTCAAACCAGGCACGCTGGGTGGCTTGGTAATCAGTCAAAGTCCCCTGCTCCGATCGGACTGAGGGAGGAGCGAGATGTGCCATCAAGTCTCTACAAACCTCTGCGTCGTTCATACTGGCCCCAGCGGTCAGTTTCCATCCAGGAATGTAGGGTGCTGAAGAGTCATCCCGTTCTATATACAAAAGAATTGCTTCAGATAAAGAGGAGAGAAAAGAGATATATAAAAGGGCATAAACTTACCTCTGGATCCCCTGCGAGGAAACGCCTGACGGCCAGGATCAGCAGAGGTGGATCCGGAAGGGCCTGCGAACAAGAAAACAAAACATGACTCCCTGATAGACACCTATAATCAGAACAGGTTCAGAACATACCTCCGTGAGCAAGAGCTGAAACATTTGGGCCTCCCAAATCTTCATTCGGATCAAACATTTCAAAACCAAGACCATCTCCTTCAGGATGATTGCCCGCATTTTCCGGGGCAATATTTTCCGAACCGCTTACCAGGTTGGTAGCTTCGGTGTTCCCAGCACTCTCTCCTATCGGAATCTCCACATTCTCAACATTTTCATCAGCCTCCACATCTTCAACATCCGCCTGGTGCGCCACATTTTCTTCGCCGACCCCCCCGGTGTCCGGATGATTGATGTTAATGGGGGAAGGGGATCGGGTTCGATCACCATCGGAAGAACCATCATCCTCCGATACCATAACACCGGAAGAGTGGACCCTCTTGTGTGGTCGATGAGAGGGATCAACAGATGAACGCTTCTTGCTCACATCTCGAGGCTGAGTAGCCTGCCTTTTCCTATCCTTCGCTGCCCGAGCATCTATTACCCGCTGGTTGGGTCTCTCAACAACCCTTTGAAGTCCTGACTTGGCAGGAATAGGCTCTTCGGGACCCAGCGGCTCAGTCACGTGCATCTCGAGGGCATTCCCATCGGCCAACGCCGGTCCCTTACCGACGCGAGAGATGGAAGTGTTTGGGAACCTAAGGAAGCGAGACATCGGCACAACTGCACAAAAGAACAATATAAGTACGACATAACAAAGCACAAAAAAGAACAATACAAGACGCTAGATTGACAACAAAGAGAGTTACCGTTCCCCTCCCCGTCCTTAAAAACCGGTCGATGACCGGGGTACTTCCAAAGCTTGGACAAACCGGCCTCGAAGAGCAGTGCAGGATGAAGGGCCTGTATATCAACAACAGCGGCCGTCTAAGCATCCACGTGCTCTAGCTGATAACCCCCCGACGGCGGCAGCTCAGAAACACTAGAGTCCGGATGTCTCCAGGGCATGGCTTGAGGAATCGCTCTGCGGTCGATAAGGAAAAACCTGTCCTTCCAATGCTTCAAACTCGAACAGGTTTCATTGAAAATCCTCGCCGGACCATTCTTACCGGTACGACGAGCAAAAGAGAACCAATGCCCTTGCTTTTGTAACATATAAAAAAGGCGGAACAAAGTCACATACGGAGCAAAGTTCAAACTCCTGCAGTACACCTCGAACAAGATGACCTTCGTCAAACCGATCGGAACCAGCTGGGATATATGCACTCGGAAATGATTAAGAACTTGAAGAAGGAAGGTCGAAAATGGAACCCTAATCCCCGAAAACTCCAGATATGCTTCATAGATCCCAATAGCATTCCTCGGTAAACGATCCATAGTCGTGCCGGGAGGTGGTAGACGGGGATGTAAATCCTCAGGAATCCCGTATACCCTGGCGGCCTCCCTCACATCTCCCTCTGACATAACGGATGTATATATGTGCATATCGAATTTCGGAACAACATCCACGGCGCCGGAGGACGACGCAACGTTATCCGTCCTCCCAGATGCAGATGCAACGTTTTCTTGCGAACCGGAGGCCATAACTCAAGAACGGAGGGATAAGGCAACTCTCTTACAAAGGAAAAAGAAGGGAAGAGTTGGAGGAACGCACCTGATAAGAAGACGAAGAGACCGGAATGCAAGTGTGGGAAGAAAAGTAAAACAGTAAAAAGAAAAAATGAGGGGCGTAAGCATTATATAGGAAGAGTGTGCAGAACAGTAAAACGTCGTGTCATGTCAGATCCACACGTGGGCTAATCTGAGCCATCCACGCCCCTACCTTTGCACACGTGTCCACACCTCACGATTCCCGGTACAAACGCGATTTACCTCAGGTAATGGGCCTGGGCCCATGGAACAATGAGCCAGCGATAACACAACTCGGCCTGGGTAGAACAAAGATAATACGAGAACGAGGGGGCCCAATTGTCCGGACAAACGAAATATCATATTACAACTTCTCAAAGCTGTAACACGATACTGGGGGGGGGGGGGGGGGACATGTTTGTGTATATGACCGGACGGACCGATAAGATCCGGACACATCATTCCGGACGGACCAGTAGGGTCCGGACGGACATTCGATGACACGTGTTCCCTACAACTGACACTACCTGTCAGAGGTGCGTCACTCCCTATATGTCAGAAACAGTCACCTACTGGTACTACGAACAGTATCCCAACAGTAGAAAGGCACAGGCCCAAAGTAGTATAAATACTTCTCATTTACTTTCATAAGGTATCTTTTTTACTACACTTACACACATATATTTTCATTAATACCCTATACTTACTCTCACGCCTGAGCTGGGTCCTGGGACAAACCCCAGGGCGAGGCTAACGCGTTCTTTCCTTGTGTCTCCAGATCTGAAGGACTCTCAGGACTCTCGATTAGGAGACTACAACAAATTACTCAAACATGACACATTGCCTATCTTTGATCATTGAACTCGTATGTAAACTCCACTTAAGTCTAAACAAAGCTAAATCAACCACTTAGCTCAATAATATGCACTTGATCCAATTAAATGTGAGTCAATTTAGTAAAAGGCCTGAACAACGTACGGAGTATAAAAATATGTCATTTGCACGTACTTTTGGTACACCCGTCTGAAAAAATCGTGAAATTTTGCTAAGTTGTTGCACCTAAAAACGTGTAAAAGATTATTTTGTTTATAAACGCGTAGGTAGATTAAAAAAAATTTTGAAACTCTTATACTCAAAAGCATGAAAATTTGTCTATGAAGATAAGTTAGTTACAGTTAGGATCTGTATACTGTTTTGAAGTCTTATACTCAGCAATTAACACTAATCAATCAAAAGTGGCCGTGAATGAGTACTTTTAACTAAAGATAAATGGCCTTGTAGGGTGCAAACATTTAATTACCACTGGTATTATTAAGTGAAAATGATTTGATACATAGTGACACATGAAAATCACCACAGAAAACTAGTCGAGCTGTTTAAAAATTAGCATAGATGGATGATACATCCCATTGTACACAGTTAGTAATGGAATCGAAGACACAAGCCAATAACGAATGAAACACCTAGCTAGCTATAGTTTAGCTTGCTAATAAGAGATTGTCGCCCTGGAAATCGAGCTGGCGTTTCTTCATCCTTTGCAATTTCATTGGTCTCTTGTTCTTCTTCCTTTTGTTGATTGTTCCCCATAAGTTGAATCTGTTTTTCCCTTTTCTTGGCGATCCTCTCTCGTCTTTTCTTCCTTTCAGCACCAACAGCAGCAGCAGCAGCATAAGAAGCAGTAGGTTTGGTTTGTTCTAGTTGTAGTTCAATTACAGGTTGTTTAACTCTAGGTAACCGGGCGCCTTTAGAAGTCCCAAGAAGGCGAAAATCGAGCTTGCTCCATGCTCCAGACTTGTCATTATAGTCCCATCCAAACTTTTTTCCAATTTCCTCCAGCTGTTGAGCCACACCATACCCCGAAGAAGAACCCGAATGAGGTTGATCACCAGTGAGGAGGTTCTCAGCAAGCTCCCATTGGATCCTGTCAGCGTAAACCTCGTCCTCCAAAACCTCCTGAGCAAGCTTACCCCATTTGTCGAAGTCACCCTTTGTGTTCATTAAAGGGTTGGTTGACATCCATTTGAGGTAGTCAGAAGGCAGCATGCCTAACATTTTGCCTTTGTGTTTCCCAAAGTCTATGACAATGTCACGTGGGTGTATCTTTTTAATCTCCACCTTGTCGTTACTTTTTATCTTATTGTTCTTCTTGTTCAAGCAGCATGAAACTAGTACTCTCAACCTTAAAGAGGAACTACAAGAAGAAGTATAAAGATGGTGATGTGGTAAAGAAGAAGAAGAAGAAAGAAAAGATATCCTCATCTTATCATTTGTTTTCATCCACTCAACTTAGTCCAACCGAAATAGTAGTACTAATAGTTAGGGGTGTTAATGGATCGGGTAATATCCACGATAATCAAAAATCGAAACTGAACCGAACCAAATTGGTCAAAACCGAATCGAACCGAACTAAATATTCGGTTATCGGTTTGGATATAGGTTTGACAATGAACACCGAAAACCGAACATATATAAATATAGTATATTTTTTTATGTATTTATATATAAAAATAATCGCTAAAAGTCTTTTTTAGTATAAATATAACATTATTTAAGCTTGACAAAAAATTTGTTCTAAAAATATATATAATTAAATGAAAAAATAATTAAAATTATGTAATTCGGGTTATTCGGTTCGGTTTTTGGTTATATAGTTATGTTTTTGGTTCGGTTGAATCAAATTTGAATTCGGTTTGGTTCGGTTTTTGGTTTGGCCAAAAAAAATTAACCGA
Organism: Artemisia argyi; assembly: GCA_030686995.1. Lineage (NCBI taxonomy): Eukaryota > Viridiplantae > Streptophyta > Magnoliopsida > Asterales > Asteraceae > Artemisia > Artemisia argyi. The sequence continues at coordinate 198,079,767 of CM060689.1, read as the reverse complement.
ATAAACCGAATCGAATAAACCGATTAACCCGAGAACCGAACCGATGAACAACCCAGCTAGTAGTAATTCATATTGGGCTTGGGATATTTGGCCCATTTAAATCATCTTAACAAGAAATTTGTAAAATGGGGAAAACGACAAAAAAATAGAAATAAAGTACTAATGAAATACAATCAGGTGAGGTGAGGTCTTTTGTATTGGTGGTGATGATCATCATTGATTAATTGTTCAGGTTATCCAATCTCTCATAATTATTATTTTTATTATTATTGTTAATAATTGTTTCTTCTTATTCTTCTAATTATATTACTGTAAATCATTTCATTTGTTCAAGATCTACTTGTTTGTATCATATCATATCATTTCATAAATAGTAGTAGTACTTAATTGTTTTGTAGTAGTAGTATCTAGTAGATTGTTACAATTATTATTATTATTATTATTATTTTTTGAACGACGAGTTAGTAGTTAGTGATTCGAGTTACAATTATTATTAATTACCTTATATGTTACTAGTACAGAATTTGGTTGGCTGAAATGGTACATACTTGGATTGGCTCATAAAAATATGACGAATGATGACCACACTTGTTCTTGTTCCGAAACCGAACCCATCTTAAATAATAACAACAACAGTTCATGTTCTACGTTTGAAATACGAACAACTAGTACTGCTCTAGGTGATAGCACCAATGATGATTGCTCTATATCTGTTGAACAAACTCCTCGTCCTGATGATGATGAAAACACTAGCTTGGTTTCTCCAGACCAATCGCAGTGCCGCATTTGCCTTGATACCGAAGGCGAGGATCTCATTGCACCTTGCCACTGCAGAGGCACCCAGAAATATGTCCACAGGTCTTGTCTTGACAATTGGCGCTCAACCAGAGAAGGCTTCGCTTTCTCTCACTGCACTGAATGCAGGGCTGCCTTTATACTTCGTGCAAATGTCCCACCCGACCGTTGGTGGTTGAGGTTCAAGTTCCACTTGCTCGTTGCACGAGATCATGCTTTCATCTTCGTCATTGTTCAACTGGTATGTTATCCTTTGTATGCCATCAACAATATTCTATTCACGATCCTTTTTATGGCGTCTCTATAACAATCAACTTGCGTATGATTAGATCTTTGTTTGGACACTCATGACAGATTGTAGCGTTCTTAGGTGTCTTGGTCTACAAATTCTATGGAGATGAACTCAGAGAAATGTTTGGATATGAAGAACATCCGTATGGATTCTACACAATGGCTGGTACGCTCAATTCAGTATCTTTGCCATATTTTCCGAACTGAAATTGTAGCTTAAGTCAGTGTCGTTAGCCTGCTAAATTCAAGAGGGATAAATTATGTCTAATTAGCTCTTTCATTAGCCACCCAGTCAACTTCCGTAGATTTATTGGTTTGCCTATTTATCTACTCAAATGGAAGCAACCAGTGCCAAGTAACTTTTGCCGGTAGATTTTTTGGTTGTTGTTTCATGCAAGACGGGCATATTTCTAAATCATTACGTTTTTGTCTAATCATGCATTTACAATATAAAGGCCTGTCATTTTTATTTTATTTTTTCTAATTTCAGTCTTAGCAATTGTTTTGGTGGGCTTGCTCTATGGCTTCTTTATAGCCATAATATGTGGGCAGCGAATCAACGAACGCCACTATCACATTCTTGCCAAACAAGAACTGACAAAGGTGAGCTCTTCCCATCTCTTTTACAAAAACGATTTATAGTAGTATCTAAAGAACCTGTACATAGGACGAAACGAGTGCTAGACGAACATATTACTTCTGGCCTCACCAAACTGACATGGTTAGGAGTTAGGACTATAACTGGATGCGATATGGTTATGTTAGTTGAGTAGATGTTGCCTTCTGTTAGTTGAGTAGATGTTTCTCAGGTCCTTCCTTGATACCTGATCTGCTCTTGGATTAATATGTACAGTAAAAAACGATTCCTTTTTCCGTGACAAGGAAGCACATATCCTAAAGAAAGTGATCGGGAATCAAAAAATAAATAAAAATTAATTAATGGCTATGTTGCTATTAGTATTAGGCTTTATGCAGATCTTTAAAAGCAACAAGGTATGGTTTATATCTGCAACTCTTGACATGTATTCATCCTTGTCTTGTTTTGTTTCTTATACCAGGAGTACATTGTAGAAGACAGAGAAGTCAACAAGGATGTTGCTGAACTTGACCCGAGCCATGTTACAGAGCTAAGAATGTTGGGTCTTTATTGAGCTCTCAATGCACAAATGCATTTAGATATATGGTAAGCTTCATCTTTTGCTTTTATTAGCAATCTTTTCCGTTTGCAGATGTCCTTGAAGGAGATAGGCGTGCATTCTTTAAACACTAACAGATTATGTCCAGAAAAGCTGGACAGCGTGTACCTAGTTTCACTTAGGTAGTCGTTTAGGTGGATACAAGATGACTACCTGTCTGAGAATCTCTATAATGTAGTATAGAAACGATATTGGAATTATTTAGCCGATAACTTACCTTTGTTGTCACAGTAATTTATTATTGGTTCCTGAGACACTGGAATCGTTTTCTTTTTCAGGCACCGTACCTTGTAACTGATACCTAGGTGGCGGGTAGTGTTTCAGGTGTGATTTCTTATGAAGCTGTGCTTGCATCGAGAGGATATACCATATTTTCTTCCAGTTCAAGTTGTATATTGGTCTGTTGAGAGATAATTACACTGTTGTAGATGTATTTTCACACGTACAGATGGTTAATTCATCCACTTATGAGTCTGGTGTCAAAACACATTCTATTCTTTCTTGTTTATAGTGGACGAAATGTTGGCTACTCGAGTGTAGTTTATAATAGTTAACTACTGAGTGAGTTTTTACTGGAATATAACTGTTGCTTCAAACCCCTTTTTGTATTTTCTGTTTATTCTTTCATTATGCATCGATTGGATGATGGTGAAATGAAGTCTGCAACTATTTTCAAGTTCCTCTCAATATTTGCCATATTGGACAAAGTCATAAAGTCTTAAACTTTGGGTAAATGAAGTCTGCAACCAATTTTTTTGGTCTTCGCAACATCGATAAACAATCTTTGACCCCAAGCATAATTTTACGTTACACTAAAAATTCAAAAATGGTCGCTAACAACCCAAATATGATGATGAAGCAACTATTTTACCCATATGGCAAGGTTGTAGATAACAGCAACATTATAAAACATATAACGAAAATGTTCAGATGATCAACAAACTCGTATGTGTACTTTCAAAGGAAACTCGTACTCCCAGCCTATAATAATTTCAAGCCACTTGCAGCTAGTGTCACACTATCACTTATATTATCCATCCAAATTGTTGCCACTGATACGAAAAGAGAAACGATGATGAGGTCTCTCTTTTGACCCATCAGCATTGTGATTCGGTCAGGGTATAAGATGAGGTCTCTCTTTTGACTACTACACACCCCCTTTTATTTGCTACTTACTCCCTTGCAATTTAGTCAAACTTCAAATGCTTAATACAGCTGCAAAACAAGCGTCAAATTTTGTGCTCCAACTTCAACCCACCACCTTTGCGAATCAAGTTCCACAATGCCACTTTGGCTTCCTCGAGAGTTTCAACCCCATGCCCTTCTTCGAATGCTAACCTTTGTATGTTAAACTGCCACAAACAAACACACAAAGATGGTATTAATTTACTCCACCAACAAAACATGTCTTACAAAGGGTGTTTTTACTAGTTACCTGTGCACCTTGACGGACACGAACATCTGTTCCCTTGCTATCTATTGATATCAGTGCTGCATCATCTACCTCTGTTTCCAATGACAACAGCTTTTTAATGGGCTTTGAGAATATGGCATTCAGCTCCTGCCAAAGATACAATTATCGTCATCAGCATTTACACCTAACCCAACCCCCTTGCTGCTGGTAGCTTAATGCCTAAAAGTCTAAAACCATCCTACGCCGGTGTAAACAAGAACATGTATTAACGCAACTCACCTTGAGATTCTGCTCACCTCCATCAACAGCAATCTTGTCAGGTAGAAGAGCCTCATATTCACTTACATTAACCCAAGCAACAGTGCCGAAACCTCCAATAAAGTATATATCACTGCTTCAAACAAACATACCACATCAAGTTCCTATGGTGAGTCCATAAATGTCAAAAAATCATCAGCTAATTTTAATAAAAAATAAGGTTTTTCACATATGAACAACTACAGAGACTGCAAGTTCCAAGAATCATTTGTGTTGGATTAATTAAAACATATATCCATGACTAAAAGCATAAAAGCATTCGGAACCAGCGGGTAGATTTTACAAGACACATGGAATACTAAAATGAACGAATAGTATAAGTGTGTGCTACTGAAATAACCTTATATTCTGCATTCTGAAATAGTAAAAGTTTCCCCATTTCTGTGAAGGCCCCTGTTGATGTTTTGCTATATACTGCTTATGAGCCCATTCCTAGAAGAGAAAACCACACGTACGCCAATTTTTATTGTCTTTCATGCAAACAAATTATAATAACATGAAACAAATGCCGGAATAACACAGATTAGCACATAACATTACAACAGAAGTGATATATATGTGAAATAAACAACAACCTGCTGATCTTCAGGAAGAGGGAAAACATCACCAAAGATGGTAACCCTTGCATTTGATAAGCCACTCCATCCCGGTATCTATGAAGACCAACTGTCATGAATTAGGTATTATACAGAGACGATTACTTATGTGGTTAGTGTAGAGCATACTAACCTGCACCACCAAAGTACACCTTGGGTCGGCTAACAAGTTCCTAGTGTGTATAGCTAATGGAGAGAAAGAAAATATGGGATCTGCAAGTTTTAAAATAAGATATGTAATCATGTCATAACGAATCAGGAAACTGTACAAAAACGAAATTGGAAGGAAACTTACGGCCTATTGCATCCGTTGCAAAGTCTACGAGGGAACCAAAGGGGTAGCCCTCACGTCGGTGGTGCATCCGAGACATTACGGTACACAAGTGAGCAAACCTAGCCTGTTCCATGAGATTGCGGACAGCCAAGGCTGGGGGAGGCAAGTCATGAACGGAAGTAGCACTCTGGACACCACCAGATATCGGGGTTCTGAAAAGGCCGGCCCTAGGGCTTCCAGTTCCATATTGTGATGGATTGGTAGTGGGAGGTGTGATGATGCGTTGCGATGTGGTATGGCTTTCAGTGGTTGAAGTCTGACCCTTTTTGAGAAAATATGAGAAGCCGTCACATAAAAGGTTGAGCAGCCATTTGAAGAATAGTTTCTACATAATTTCACATAATGAAATATGACTTCTGCTAGTTTTTGCTTCTACTAGCTAGCAAATGTTTTGATGACTGATAAATATCCATAGCATTAATTTTGTTTTTTATGAAAATTCTGTAAGTCGCGAAAGAGAAAGTTGAACAAAATACTAGTCCCTCCGTGGCTCCGTCCCATATTAAAAGTGTCGTCATAGTTATTTTGGGATGAGTTACAATAAGTTATAATTGAAGCAATGAAAATAGAAGTTGGCGGGTATCAGTGACGGAACCAGGGGGTCCCGGGACACCCATGGATTTTTGTTGCGTAGTCTTAATTTTGCTAAAAAAAACATCGATTATTCTTAAATGCACCCGGTCCCTAAAACTTGTATTTGTAGTATTGTTTAGTTTATTCTAAGTGCACCTGGTCGTTTTGTGTCCTGGTTCCGCCCCCGGCGGGTAGCTAAACATAAGGCAAGTAAGTAATAATTTTGAAAATGGAAGAGAATATATAGCTAGTACCAGAGTTGGAGCAGCAAAGCCATTATTATCAGTAGCAGCAGAAACAACTTGTGGTATTGGTAGATCATCATTATCTTCTTCTTCTTCTTCTTGGTTGCCTGAAAGAACAAGTGGTTCTGCTTTTGTTTTTGTTTCTTCTTCATCTTCATTATCATTAATATCATCATCATGTTCTGCTTGTGGTTGTGTGTTGCCAGAAACAGCAACAACAGCTCCTCTTTGTCTTTGTCTTTGAAGAAGAATAGTAGTAAATGGAAACCCCTTTGTTTTGGGATTACTAATATTAATACACTTCAACTTATTTGTATGTGTTGGTGGTAGTACCCTCAATACACATCTTGACACTGATATTGATGATGAAGATAAAAGAACACCTTCCATTTATAGCAACTATACTATTACTATACCCTTTACTTAACAATTAATTAGTTAATCACTCACTATATATATTATTAGCAAGGAAGGAAGAATTTCAAACAGCACATGACCTTGTTCATGTTGACCACATCATAGCTTTCTTCATTTCAAGCAGCTGCACAGCACTAATTACTTCCGGCGGCCCCGCCCCTAGTTTGCAATTACTATTTTTTGTCTTGTCTTTTGGGTTGGGCTCTGCCTTTTGGGCTTCCATTATCCAATCACTATTGATCAAAGTGTACTAGTTTGGGCTATATCCTATTTTCGCCTTTTCGGCACCGTTTTAGAAAATTTCACTAACTACACTCTCAACTAATTAAATATCATTTTTACCCACTAATGTCTCATCTCATTGATTGAAATAGAATATGGACACTTAATTTGAGACATCCAAAAATTCCATTGTAGACATTTAATATGAGACGGGGGAAGTATTAAATATTTCTTTTTTTTTTTCTTTTTTTTTTTTCAGATTAAGTAGGTGGGCCCTTTTCTGTTAATGAGTCTTAGGGTGTGTTTACTTTTCCTTTAGTGGAGGGAATTGTGGGCCCAAAACATTTACTTTGTCTTAATTGGGAGACCCATTATAACTACACTCTCCCCAACAAGAGCCTAATTAAAAGGCTCATATCTCATCACTTAATTTAGTAAGCACACCCTTAGTGGGGAGGAGCACCTTTTACTTTTTCTCCTTATATAGACTATTTAATAGAAAAAGAAACATATTATATATGTGCCCCACAACCATCTCTTCATTAAGACTAATTAACAGAAAAAATAAACGCCACTTAATACATAATACAGAAGTAACCAACAAGCAAGTAAAGACAAAGTAGCCTTCCTTCCAAGAACATACATGAATGATTCCCACCCATAAATACTTTTCTATGTTCTCTCATTAAACATATACTGCCATGTGTTATGCTGGTCCACGTTATTATTAATTAATACACAATAATAAAACAATAATATCAACAACATTCAATGTGTTTAATTTCAAGCATCTCTCTATCTGTTTTGTTAGTACATCACCATCCAATCCCCACCACCCTCCCTATTTGACTCACCACCATTTCAATCTTCTTCTTTTGAAAAGTAGTTAATACTATTAGTACTCTTTACTCCATCTTAATTTCATCTTTATTAGTTCCATTCCTTTGGTCCATATATCCTATAAGTAAAACATTATTCATTAATCTAGGCAACATATATATATGATGAAATTTACCAATCTACAGTCTCTTATCGTTGGTTTCACAAATAGTACGTCCCATGTTGTCAAGTTTTTAGGTCTTGCCACTTTACTATTGCTTGTTGTTGGAGCATCATCATCATATTTCCAAAATGAAACCGATCATGAAACCACCAGTACCACCCCTGCAGCTGTTCCAAACAATAGTGGGCAACTGGTAATAGCTTCAGTTCCATCTAATAGACCGCCTGGAGACCCTCCAGTGCTGGCCTACTGGATTTACGGATCCAGTGGAGATTCCCAAAGGATGGTGAGGCTGCTGAAGGCTACGTACCACCCTAGAAATCAATACCTTTTGCTGCTGGATGGTTCTTCTTCAGCTAGTGAGAGGACGGATCTCGCGCTATCCGTCCAGGAAGATCCTTTGTTTAATGCTTTTGATAATGTGAATGTTGTTGGCAGGAGCTATGGTGTGAACCAAATGGGGGGATCTGGACTTGCTGCTATGCTACATGCCTCTGCATTGCTACTTAAAATAGCCAACTGGGATTGGTTCATCCCACTTAGTGCTGCCTATGATTACCCTCTCTACACTCAAGATGGTACATTTATCTTCCTCCTACATTTTCAATCATATATAGTATTTGGTTAAATATGTCTAGTGAATATATATGTATATAAATGCAGATATCCTCCATGCTTTTACATTCTTGCCCAGAGACCTCAACTTTGTACATTTCTCAAACACCACAGCCTCTCCTGGTGATCGGTAAGCTTCTCCTGATAGATATGTTTTTCGTGTTATTAAACGCTTTTTCTATCTGTCTATATGGTACAATAGAAGTATATAAATACATAATACAACGCATAAATATGGGTTACAATATACACACGGGCCTCATAATAATCACAACGACTAACAATCAATTTATTGTTAAATCAAATTAATAGTATATGATTTGGTGCAGGGATGAACGGGTTAGACAAGTGGTTGTTGACCCAAGCCTTTATACCAGAAAGAGTAGTCCGATTTTTAATGCTAAAGGGACTAGAAATGCACCAAACACTTTCAAGATTTTAGCAGGTTCCCCTTGGGTGATCCTAAGCCGATCCTTGATAGATTTCTGTGTAAAAGGATGGGACAACTTCCCTAGGAAACTACTTATGTATATGACCAACATGCCATCTCCTCTCGAATTCTACTTCCAAACACTCATTTGTAATACACCTAGTTTTCACAACACTACAGTTGACAATGATTTGAGATATGTTATGACCAAAAACGACACTCTTAGCAAAATGGGGGAATTGCCAATAGTTGCAAGGCCTTACGAGAATGAAAATGAGGCTCTGCTGCAAGAGATCGACAACAACATATTAAACCGTTCAGTGAATGGAGTTGTGCCTGGCAAATGGAGTCTGGAACATACAACAAATAATGTGACTGGAAACAACGGTAGCAAACAAAGAGACGGCCGGAGATGGGGAGACATAAACTCGGTTAAGGCAAGTCCTCGAGGAGTGCAGTTGGGGCTAGCATTGTCCAAGCTAGCTAATGAGGGAATAATGAGATTCGATGGGTGCCCCCGCCGAAGCATTATGTTAAATAGATGATTGGTTTCTTAACTTGTTAATGCATACTTGTGGTTTTGTAGGGAATTAGTTAGTTAGTTCAAGACTTATTTAGAAAGGAAATTAAACATAATTATAGTATGTACATGAAATTAATATGTCCCTAATATATAGTATCATTGTTTGGTTAAAGATTTAAGTGTAGGAAAATGATTGATCTTCTTAGAACTAGCTTGTTCTTACGAATCTTTCTAATTATATATATACTGATTTGATTGAAGATTGAGAAAGTTGGCCAAGTTTTTCATCCTATGAATTTAGATTGTTATGAATGTTTTCAAGAAGATATATATTTACAGTTAAATGTAAAGGTACATGGCATGACGGGTATATATGGCCATAGCTCTCTCAATAAATACTCCGTCGTAAGTTAAATGAAATGTTAAATACGAGTAGTATTTATGATTGTACTTATTGCCATGATAAATACTACTAATGTGCATTATATATTGACATTATACAAGTTACTGTATTATTGGTGGACATGGCAATCATAAAGGCTTATATAAACTAGTCCTATTATTGATGACATGCCAATCTTAAATGCTTAGATAAATTACTAGTCTTCCCTGTATCCAACAACCACACACGATCAGATTGTGGGTGTTTATTTTTCTCTTAGCAGAGAGGATTGTGGGCCAAAAACTTTTACTCTCTTAATTAGAAGACCCATTAAAGCTTTTACTCTTTCATATAAGAGGTTAATTAATACTTTTATATCTAACCACTTAATTTAGTTAACATCTCCTAAGGGTGGTGGCAATAGGCACGATATGGGAGCGGTTTGGCTCCATACCGGCGGTATACACCGCCGCCACCTAGGAGGTATGCTTCGGAGGTATGGTTGAGCGGCAAAGAATGATTCAACGATTTGGAGGAGAAAGAGACGTTGGGGAGAGGTATGAAAAAGGGTTTGGAGGATATTATTGGTGGGTTGGGATGTATGGGGTTTTTTCATGGCTGCCACTAAAAAAGGGTTGAGAGGTATAAAAAAAGTATGAATGAGATGAAATGATATTAATTGTGAGTTGGGAGGTATGGGATTTTTTCAGAGGCATGATTGCCACCATCCTAAGTGCTATCTATCAAGCTCTTTACATTAAAGTGTGACGAATGAAAAAAACTAGTTTGTTCTAAGTGTTCTCACACTACAACAAATATATCATTTTCCCGCACTTCTTCCTACACACCAGTAAGAAATATGAAAAAAAAAATCATTAAAATGTTTGCACTTAATAATGTATATAAAATTATTACATTAATTGGCGTGAAGATAAATAAACAACCATCACAATCTTCACATTTAAAATTGTAAAGAAAAAAAATTCTCACTTATATATTAATGTGGCCGTTTTCATATTCTAATAGGGTTGTGTTATACAAACCCTCCATATATTGTCACATCAAAGGGGTTTGGTCAAATCGTACAACCCGCGATGCATATCATATAAACCGGTGATGCGTGCAATGATTGAAAACTCTCCCTATGGGGGGTCAAAATAACTTGCCCCATTCTAATATCATTGTGAGTTAATAGATTAATCTGTTATGATGCGGACAAGAAATTGAAGAAATCAAGGGGTGTTCATATCATTATTTCGAAGGAGGAAAAACATGTGTTTTACATTTATGTAGGAACATATATGCCAATACTTTTGTAGGAACATGTGTTTTACATTTATCTATATTCTACCTAGATCCTGATCTTATTATTGTGTCATGACTTTTCTATTAACCTATATTAACCTATATTTACAGAGTAATAGATCTATGTTCTACCTATATCCCAATTTTAAATTGCTCTAGTTTAATTAGGAGTCGTGGAAAGACATGTCACTTTCTTTCTAATCTATTTTTGCCCTATTAATTAATATAGGGCCTTTTTCATTATAATTGAATACTTTGGAGTCATTAATAAACTACGTGTTTTAAAATGTTTACTCTTGTTATAATTTCATGCCCATAAGGGGCACCGCATTTTTCAATCCCTTGATTACGGTTATCAAAATTTGTTTCCACATCTTGCGTCAGTTGGCATTACGCATCAGAGCTGCTTAGTATCATGTTGGTGAATGGCGTAGAAGATTCAAAAACCCATACTGTTGATGGGGTATGGTTTGAAGAACACATGGGTCATTATTTATATAAATTATATACAAACTCGATACGATTTCCACTATATATCAAAGACTTTGTGTCGTCTTCATAGGTGGAGGTAACAACTACAAAAATTACGATGGTGGCAAACGCGAAGGTCAAATTCGTCCACCCATAGGTGATTTTGGAGATAGTTGTGTAGGCAACAATTCCGCGTTTAACAATGGAAGGGTTGAAATATGAAAGGAGATAAAGGAGTATCGACTGTCTACGAACAAGTTATATTCGTTGAAGAATTCTAATCAATAATTCAAAGTATGTTCTTTAATTAGGGTTTAGGTCGTACAATAGCTACGTACTTTCGCTCATGTACCGTTTTGGTACGTGTACTTATTTCTGTTCCACTTAATGTTGTCTACTTTTATGTTTTGTTCCGTTTTGCACAAATTTTACTGGCAACCGGCTAAACTTTTTAAAAACCGGCTAAAGTCCAACGTGGCATAGGAGACTTTTTGTTGACTTTGTATAAGAATCCATTTGCACAAATTTTAGGCCGTACAATAGCTACGTACTTTCACTAATGTACCATTTTGGTACGTGTACTTATTTCCGTTCCACTTTATGTTTCGCAATTATGGTTTAGATCGATAAGGGTTTTTTTTGGGTTAGAATTGTGAAAGAAAAGAGTTATTTAGAGTTAACTACATTTTTGGTCCTCGTGGTTTACCGGTTATAACATAAAAAAGCGGACTAAACCGTATGAAAATGTAAGAAAAACGGACGAAAACGAATAAAAAAGGACGAAAACATAAAAAAGCGGACAAAACCGTATGAAAACGTAAGAAAAACGGACGAAAATGAATAAAAACGGATTAAAACGGACAAACACGTATGAAAACGTAATAAAAACGGATGGAAACGTATAAAACGTATGAAAACGTATAACAACGGATTAAAACGTAATAAAAATAAACAAAAATGGATAAAAACGGATTAAAACGGACAAAAAAGTATAAAAACGAATAAAAACATAAGAAAACGTAAGAAAAATGGACGAAAATGAATAAAAACGAACGAAAACGTATAAAAACGGACAAAACCGAATGAAAACGTAAGAAAAACTGACAAAAACGGATTAAAACGTATTAAAACGGACAAAAACGACTAAAAACGGACGAAAACGTATAAAACGGACAAAACCGTAAGAAAAACGGATAAAAATGTATAAAGGACTAACGATGCAAATGATTGTTGGCTAAATGGACTAACGTTGCTATATAACAACTAACAGAACTGACGACCGTTAGCTCAGGGATGAATGGTGCAAATTCTGTGGGTAAATTCGAGGGTAGTTTAGTCAAATCACGTTTTTTTTAAAACTTATTTAGGTTAGTGGAAATCCAATGTGTCATGCACACGTGGCAATGATGTTATGAGTTTCGGTAAAACAAGTTAAGCAGTGCAAAATGGTACAAAACATAAAAGTAGACAACATTAAGTGGAACAGAAATAAGTACACGTACCAAAACGGTACATTAGCGAAAGTACGTAGCTATTGTACGGCCTAAACCCCTTTAATTATTGATTGGTTGTAGTATAAATAGGTTGATTTCAATACAATTGGTACATTTTCTAAATTGCCAATGGAGATTTGTTCAATTAAAGATTACCATGTTTTTGGGAAGAATGGGTTTTGGGAATAGGTGGATTAAATGGGTGGATACGTGTCTTAGGTCGTCGTCTATGTCCATTCTAGTTATGGATCTCCTTCGGAGGAGTTTGGGCTAGAGAGGGGTGTTAGGCAAGGTGACCCGCAATCACCATTTCTTTTTATTTTGGTGGCAGAAGGTCTAAACGCGATTGTCTCTGAGGCGGTGGAAAAAGGCATATTTAAAGGCGTTGTGGTAGGGGAAAATAATGTTATAGTTTCACATCTTCAATACGCGGATGATACGGTATTTTTTGGAGATTGGGATAAAGAGAAAGGCAAATCGCTTATGTTTATTCTCAAATGTTTCGAAGAAGTATCTGGACTAAAAGTTAATTATAACAAAAGCAAGGTTTATGGCATTGGGGTCAACGAGGAGGAGATGACGGAGATGGCAAGTTGGTTGGGGTGTGGTGTTGGGGAATATCCATTCACATATTTAGGGCTTCCGATTGGTGAGGACATGAGGCGTGTTAAGGCTTGGGGTCTGTTTGTGGAGAAATTATGAAAGAGACTTGCAGATTGGAGAGCTAAAACGATGTCGTTTAGAGGGCGTTTAACATTGGTAAAATCAGTTCTTGGTAGCTTGCCTTTGTATTATTTTTCGATGTTTCGCGTGCCTTTGAGTGTTACTAAATGTCTTGAGCGTATTAGAAAAAAATTCTTTTGGGGTGGGGTGGGGGAAGAGAAAAAAATCTCTTGGGTCAAATGGGATTCGGTTATTTCATCATTTGGGGAGGGGGTCTTTAAGGGCTAAAAACATCGCGTTAGTTGGAAAGTGGTGGGGGAGGTTTAAGAGGGAGGGTGGGAGCTTGTGGGGGTATAGGGGAGGGTAAGGCTTTGGGTGGGGGGTTACGGGTGGTGGAGGGGGCGTTTGGGGTGGTATTGTGAAGATTGGCGAAGAGATTGATGGGGTGGGTTTGAGTTCACTTCCTCTTGGGGTGGGGTTTTGGGTGATGGGAGGGATATTTTGTTTTGGTTAGATAGGTGGGTTGATAATAGGAGACTTTGTGATAGATTCCCTAGGTTATATCACTTAGATAGGAGAAAGGAGAGTAGTGTAGCGGAAAAAGGATCATGGGTTAGTGGTACGTGATGTTGGGAATGGGATTGGACTAGGGAGATTAGGGGTAGGGTTAGTAAGGAGTTTGAGGAGCTTTTAGGTATTTTGCAAAATGTGGTTATTCTTAACGATTGTAGGGATAAATGGAGATGGTCGCTTGGAGAAGAAGATGAGTTCACGGTTAAAGATTTATCAAGAATGGTGCAAAACAAGGTTCTAAATGCGGATAATGGAGGTCAAGAAACAATTTTTAACAAGTTAGTGCCTAAGAAAGTTAACATATTTGTGTGGAGGGCACTAAAAGGTAGACTTCCGGTGCGTGACGCGTTAGATAGAAGAGGTATTGACTTGGACTCCGTTCTTTGCCCAAGTTGCAACAACGGAGTGGAAACTTGTGCTCATTGCTTGACCACTTGTGGTTTAGCCATGAGTGTTTGGGAGAAAATATTCACTTGGTGGAAGGTGGGGGATGTTAATATGTTCTCTATTGATGAATTCTTTTCGTCTAATGGTTGTGTTAATGTCCCCTCCTTCCTTTCTCGTCTTTAGCAAGCGGTAATTTGGGTGTCGGGATACTTCATTTGGAAAGAAAGGAATGCTCGTGCGTTTGGCAACAAGGTTTCGAGTACTAATAAAAATTTTCAAGACATTCAGCTTAAAAGTTACGAGTGGATTGTTCGAAGATCTAATAAATATAAAGAGATGGATTGGAAACAATGGTTATGGGATCCCATAAATATTCGGATACAACAAGATTGATGATAGATCGTGAGCAGTGCAATGGCTTCTGTGCTGTTTGGAGCAGTGGCATCAGTCAATTCTACATTCCATTTGTCAAGTTTAAGGATGCATCAGATATTAATTTTCAATGTTTGGCTGTTGTGTTTTGTGTGTGGTCCAGGACCATGTGAGTTCCTTTTTAACTAGTATGGGTCATGGTAAAAAGCCACAACAGTTAAATGGAGTCATGTGGTCTTTTGGTATTTAGTCTGTGAGTTAGTTTTGGTGTGTTAGGTTGCTTTGTATTATTTAGTTTGCCTTTGTTTTTCTCTTTGGGTCTCTTCCTCTTTTAAGTAGCTTGTTTAATTGAGGAGAGATGCCTTGTCTTGTATTGTCTTTTCCTGTTTTGGGTTCTTTTATTTATTATTGCCTTTCAAAAAAAAAAAAAAAAAGATTACCGTGTTTGTAGGTTCCAGTATCCATTGGAAAATTCAATAAAATGGAAGTAATGTGTTGTGGACGACATTGTTGAATGTCATATTTTGTTGGATACGTAAGGTTAGGGTTTATATGATCTTCAAAGAAATATGTACCTTTTTTCTCACCAGAAGGAAAAAGGATTGCAGTGATACCGCCCGCAAAGAAAACACAAGTACAAAAAGCCGAGAAATCAAAGGATGCATGGATCATTATTTTGCAGGAGGGAAAACGTGCATTTAACATCAATGTAGGAAAATAGATGTCAATATCGGTCGGGATAGATGTTTGTTTCTACCGGAATCTATGTTCTACCTAGATGTCAATTTTATTATTATGTTGTGACGGGTTAAGTTTGGAATTAATTTTTTCTATTTCGATTAAGATTCTTAGGAAGAAAGATAACTTTCTCCCTAATCTATTATTTCCTTATAAAAATAAAGCTTCTTTCATTGTAATTGATTGCTTTAGAGTTATTAATAAACGAAAGACATGCTTGGTAGGGGGTTATGGAGGTGGGGAATGGGAAAAATAATGAAAAATGTTGTTTGGTAGAGTATAATGCAATGACCAATTACCTAATAGTGGTAATGAGCCATTACCGAATAAATTGGGGGGAATGCTTTCCTTACCATTTTCCTTTATTTAGCATTCTCTTTGCCTTTCCTTTTTCGATTCCTTATTTTGAACCAAGCGCACCCTAAGTGTTATAAAGTCTTTACTCTCCTCATGTGTTTTATTCTCGTGAGGTGCGACTTTGTTTATTAGTTAACCCATGGATTAGGGTTACCAGTACTCACTTCCACGTCCTACATCAATTTATCAAAAATACTTTATGCTAATGTTTATTTAAATACTTACATTATGAATGAAATTTTTTAGTGCATTCTTTTTATGGCTTTAATATTCTTGTTCATTTTTGTCTTGTGCCTGGCAAGGGTAACTTATGTAGCTCTCGATGACTAGAGGAGCAAAGAGTTGAAGTTTCTTAACTGTATACAGTTTTGTATGGTTGCAAGTGCAATAAAATATATATATATATATACATACTGATTAAGCGAAATAAGAAGAAAAAAAAAAAGAAAAAGAAGTTTTTATAACAAAAATTCAGAAGAAACATCTTATGGATGGAATGGAATGACCCATTTTACCTTTTATACACATATTCACATATTGAAATAAAAATGGAATGATTAGCAGGCAAGGACAGCAAGAATCTTTATATATTAACCAACCAAATGGACCAATATTATTCAAAGGTACAGGGAAGGGTAGTCGTGACTTGTGAACAAGAAAAATAAAATGATTGGTGTTAGTTTTGTGAAGCAGACGTTGAGAGGGCCCACATTCATTCATTTTCAATTGATCATATAAAGAGAAACAAAAAATAATTGTTGTTGTTGTAGCCATTTAATATGTTTGCGGTGTCGAATCATTCCATTTAACGTACCATATTTCTAACCCACAAAACTCCATCAGTACTCTCTATGGTCGTAATTTATTAATAGCAAGATGCCATAAAATATATCTATACTTGATTCAGTTTGTAGGCACTCCATTCTATATTTTAGAATTTACCACACAATGTCGTATATATACTTTGGATGAGTACGTGTGACTACTCAAAGATCAAATTAAGCGTCATGGTTATATATAGAGATCAAGATTAAGCACTAGTTCAAGTAGGACCATGCTTAATTAAGATCGAGATATATAAATCACTACTAGAAATATAAAGACGAGTCATTAAGGGCGTTGTTAATAAGCTCGATGTTAATCTCTATTAGCATCAAATTTTAATTTTCCGTTGCGAAATTAGCAACATAAAAATCGTTGTTAGTAAAACATTTTCCATACGTATAGTATTCCGTTTGAAAATTGTAAGAAGAATATGTCTGTTGCTAATTTAATAAATATATTTTGGAATCTTAACTGAATCCTTCGATCCCTTTTAGGGTTTTGCTAACCTTTGCCCACTGGCAGAGATTAATCTATATATAAAATGAATGTTTTAATTTATTTAAGTAAAAATCATGTTCAAATATAGTACTCCGTAATTAACAAGTTCATTTAATATGTAACTAATGCATTTTTTTTGAACATATATAACTAATGCATTTTTTGGTTAATTAAGAAAATTTGTGTTCATTAACTATACATTAATCACTGGCGAGTGGCATTGGTTAGCAAAATCCTTAGTATTATATACACAGAATGGGGAGGAAGTGTAAAATTGTTAGAAACTCGATCTGATATCCATGCATCATATCTGCGAAGAATACAACAAGAAAGAAAGAAAGAAAGAAACAATACATGATTAATTAACGCACTGATCCAAAACAGTACGTCCTACTAGTAGCAATTTTTATACACCTTATGTATTCTTCTTTAATCCTAAACCTAACTGGGCACATCTAATGACGCTATTCTTGCCATTAACATCCCGACACTCGATTTAAAAAGGAAACAACGATAGATCGAACTAGTACATGCATGCTTTAGCTAGGTAGGTACTCTATTCTTGCTTCAAACCAATCATTTATACTTAAGGTAATATGCAACTAGGTATCTAGCATTCAGCCCAGCTCTCCTCCACATTGTCCTCACACGGGCGCTTCATCATTTTCGACGTAGCGGCAAGTTTTGATTGTGCGATAACTATGGATTTAGCGGGTACCCCGGAGATTTCCTCAAGCCTCTTTAGTAAGGTGCTCATTCTGGTCCTGTTGTAGTTGTTGTTTGTGAATCTTAAGAGTCCCAACCAAAGCGAAGCCGCCAAAGCCACACGATAAGGCCAAACTCTAGACCTATGATTCCACCACACTTGAAAAGCGGCCTCTATGATCACCTTACTAGCACTATTACTAAGCCCAAGCCTTGAACACCAATTCACCAACACGTTTCTCGTCTTCCAGTAGGATGAGCTTGAAGAAACGTTAGATGATGACGATGTCGTTGTTTTGGTCTTAGGAGTGGTCTTGGTAGAATTGCCTTCATCGGTACTCGAGATACAATCATTAGAAGACGATGAAGACAATGCATCGTCATCTTCTTCTCCATTGCAAGATCTAGAATCATGATAGGATTTGCAAAGAGAGCAAAGAGGAAGGCGAATATGACGAGCAACGAGGAAGTTGGCGGAGTGAACATGTAAATCGCAATCGAAACAAAGGAAGGCTGAGTCTGAAGAACAGTAGATACAAGGTGGTTGTTTATGGCAGAGATCACAGACAACCGTTAATTTCATGGTCATCAATCAATTAATAATGATACAAGCTAGGTGCATGCAATGTGTTACTTATATAGGAATTGGCTAAGGACCAAGCTAGCTAGAGAGGCGGATAAACTGGTGGCTGACAGATGACAAGGTAATAAGAACAATAATTTAACACCAATAATAATATCATGAGTTGTGGTTCATATTTGATCATGTGATATGATCGACATTCCCAATAATACAATCTACCCATCATATCATATCCCTCACACAAATACAGATCCTATTTGCTTTGACACGTACTAACAATTTTCAATTCACCATTTGTATTTATTCTTTAAACGAATACGTACGTATATATGTGGGAGAAGCTAGTAGTGTGCACGTATAAGCAAAGGTTTATGGAAACCCCATAAAATTTTTGCCCGTAGTGTAAATTTTTGTTAAAAGGTTCGATTGTATTATCGTAAAACAAAGTTTATGAACGTAGTCTACACTTGGGTGCGCGCGTCCCTTTGTATACGCACGTCTTCTCCGTACTCAAGGTTGTTAACCTTAGACGTGCTATATAAATATGACATTAAGCACATTATATATACTGTATATGCTCGAGTTACGTACATGCATGTATCCGGAATTGATCTATACATAAACACTAACGAATTATACATTGTAACAAATGTGAATTTCCTTATTTTTAGTAGTTGATCATTGGCCAGTAGCACGTACGTGAGCTAGCGTTATTTATTTTTAGTAGTTGAGTATTTAATAAACATAAAATTTCATACCTAAATGGCATTTGATGTCAATACCACAAGTTTTGAACTAGAAAAGATTATATGTTTGCCTTAATTTAGATAGGCAAAAAAAATTCTTTCCTAAATGAAACAGTAATGAAAACTAATTCAGAAGACTATTGATTGTTAGCTTTACAAATACGGAATTGTAAGTTAGTGGGCGAGGAAAAAGAAAAAAGGTTTGCTTGCTAGCTGGTAAAATATCTAAAGGGTCTGGCCTGGATGGAGATGAATATATGGTCCACGGGAGTTGGGACATGTGGCAAATAAGAGACGAAAAAACGTGTCAGACTAACAAATGGTCGAAATCATAATCGGATACGTCTCAATTCCTTTCACCAACCACAGCCTCACATGGATTCAAACCATGCAAATATTTGAGGACATACACTCACCACCAAACCCTTCTTTACGTACGAATTCAATTCAATGGATTTTACTAGCTACTTTATAAGCACAACTGTAACGTGTATGGATCCCATTGAATCATATGTTTTCTTCCTTACAACTTAACATTAACTCTCTTATAATCCACAACTAGCTAGCTAGTTCTAAATATAAAGAATGCACCCCAGGAAATGAAAAAGAAAAAATATTTTTACTGTCAAAATAAACAATTTAAGCAGAATAAACAGTCAACTAATTATATATTTTTACAAAGTCTGAATGGATATAATTAAGGAAGGAAGAAGCAAAAGTTATTTGGGACAAATTAATTTAGTTGGTTCTCTAATTGTATGTATCTCTAGACATGCATACTTTCATTCTGTGGCTAGCTATTAGAAACAAGCTAATGGCGCAAGACAAGTTGTTGAAATGGCATCCGAAGGTCATCAAGTGTCCATTGTGCAAAAAGGAAGCAGATTCACATGATCACTTATACTTTAAATGTGAATATGCTAAAGATCTATGGAATAGAGTATAGATAAAAGCTAAATTCAGAACAAGTGCAACTAATTTAATTTGGAAGGTCTTATCCTAGAAATGAGCAGCTAGAAAAATCAAAGGAGTGTTTGGTACATAATCAGAAAGTTGTGTGTGGCTACTATAGTCTATGTAGTATTTCATATGCCAAGAGAGGAATTAATTGGAGATTATTCAGGGAAGAAGAAATGAAGTTTGAAGTACTATTCAAAGTAATGATTGATGTAAAATTAAATAAGGGTGTGTTTGGTATGATCGCATGAATGACAATGGGTATGAGTTTGATAGTAGTGGTGGGTCCCTCACCTATGAAAGATTCATACCTATGTCTCTTGATGTATATGGAGTATAGATTATATTTATCATTCATTACCATAGTGGTGGACCTCATCATCTTAAACAAACACCTTAAATAACTTTCCTAGTCATAGTCTCATTCCCATAGTGAGATACCAAACACACCCAAGTTGTTCAAGTTCAAAATTGAAAAAAAAAAAAAAAAAAAAAAAGGTGTCCAAAATATCAATTTCTTAAATATCTTAAAATATTCACATCATTTTTAGGCTCACAAGTTTCACTTTAGGCCAAGCGTCAAATACCCAAGAGCATCCTAGGAAGCAATGTTCCAGCGTTTCAATATCATATTCACAACGTGGACAAAGCGTTGAGTTGAGATCCATACCAAGGTGATTAAGAGCCAAGTGTAGACTGGGAACCTTCGTTGTAGACGCCATTCAGGTGGAATTAATGATCAGCGATATTCATGGGCGATAACTCGTCGCATTTGCCATAAGAATGGAAGAGCATACTTATGACAGGATTTCTTTGATGCTCTATCTAGTGAAGGAATTAATAAAATTTCTTTGCATTTTACCGAATTCATATATGTACATCATATCAATCAATCATCATTTCGCTGCAAAATATATTTGTCAAGAAGCGGTTTAACCTTGTAACCAAAACCAATTGTTTTCTCCTTTTTACCCGACTTAATATTGCATACATACATCGACCATCAAGTGCAAACAAGATAATTGTAATATGATTCTGAAATATATTTCTTAACCAGAAAATTCTGCTTCATTTTACAGCAGTAGGTTTGATATATATTATATATAGCATAACAAGCCATGAATTACATGATGCTTAAGGAAACAAATTACAATAAGTACTCACTCGAAAATAAAAATCAAAGCTTACCATGTGTTTCCCCTACCCATGGTTGCTTAAGTTTATTATTCTCTGATATCAATATGTTTCAAATGATGTTATAGGTTGAGAAACACAAATTCTTCAACGGCGGGTACATGGCCTATTTTGTCGAGGGTAACCTTGTCTGGTTCTTCGTCCACACAAATTGCCATGATGGCTTTTTTCCTCCTAAAATTCCTTCCAACACTCATAAAGCTCACATTTACATTACTCTCCCCAAGTATGCCTCCCACCATTCCGATCATACCTGGTTGATCTACCTGACGGCACAGTATCAAGTTTCCTTCCAGGCTTACATCCACATCAAAGGATCCCACTCGTGACAGATGTGGTTTCCCATATTTTACTCTTCCTTCAACACTAATCTCCTCACTCTCAGATAAAGCACTTTCAAATTTTGATTTTACATTGCTAATCTGCACTTGTATCGAGTCAATGGGACTCCCTGATGATGAGGTGGCAAACACTCGTTCCTCAGAGATACGCAAGCCTTTCTGCTTGGCAATGAAATCAGCGTTAACCAGGTTGATGATGGAATCAGATATTGGTTCTATGATGCCTTTTGTGATCATTGCCCTGAGAAGTCTGGTGTCCAAGTCATTAGGATCCCGGCCTGATCTATACACAACCTTAACGGACTTGATCCCAGTTCCTCCACCAACCAACTGCACAGCTAGTCTTCCCAGTTTCTCAGCTAGTGCCACATAAGGTGCCAGCTCAGATAGAACCTGAAATTAGTATTAATAACTAAATCAATTGCTCAAAGGCAACATGTGTATAAGGCAAGGAGCGTATAATAGATTTTGCATTCCAACTGATTATAACTTAGTATTATAATAAAATCTTACTTGGGGCAAATGATTATTACTTATTAGTCATCAAGCTACGAGTCAGGTAATATGATGCATTATACACAATTGTGTTTTTACCTCAGCCGGGACCATTGGAGCATTAACAGCGGTTGCAGAAAGCTCTCCTTGTAAGGCTCCAACTACAGCCTCTGCTATTTCGACAGCTACACCTTCCTGGCGCATTAACAAGACTACAAATGAGCATAACTAAACTTCTAAGGGACAATTTAGAGTATGGTTTAATTAGTAATGGGTCATACTTGTGCCTCTTTTGTGCTAGCTCCAAGATGAGGTGTGGCAATCACATTTTCGTGCTGCACTAACTTGCTATCCTTTGGCGGTTCTTCACAAAACACATCTAATGCTGCCTGTCATATATATTATAATTCTGTATAGATTTGTTTTTAATCAAATAGATCGAGGTAGTTATGACTTATGATTAGAAAGTTGCATATATACCTGAGCAACAAGTCCAGCATCAAGGGCCCTCAACAAGGCGTCCTCATCAATAACTCCACCCCGAGCAACATTAATAATCCGAACACCCTTTTTCATCTTTGCGAACGTAACATCATTAAACACCTTCGAAGTAGTTGGAGTAAGTGGCATATGAAGTGAAATAAAATCAGCAGTTGACACAGCCTCGTCAAAAGACACCAATTCAACACCAATAGCACGGGCTCTATCAGCCGGTGCATACGGATCGTGGGCTACGACATGCATCCCGAGGCCTTTAGCACGTCTAGCAACTTCAGATCCAACTTTTCCAAATCCCATAATTGCTAATGTCTTCCCAACGATAGACACTCCAACATACTTGCTACGCTCCCATTTGCCAGCTTTGATGGAAGCATCGGCTTGTGAGACATTACGAGCCATAGCAGACAACAAAGCAATACCATGCTCAGCAGCAGCAATAGTATTAGCAGTAGGAGCATTGACAACAAGGCATCCAAATTCAGTAGCAGCTTGAAGATCAACATTGTCAATACCAACACCAGCTCTTCCAACGACCTTTAAACGTCCTTTCGACGCTTCGAAGACTTGTCGGGTGACTTTGGTACCACTCCTGACAATCAAAGCATCACACATGGAGATCTTGGAGCATAGCTCCTCAGGAGACAAGTTGTAGGAGCAGTCAACATTGGCAAAGGCTCGAAGAAGGTCGAGACCACCTTCTCCAAGTTTCTCGGAGACAAGGATAGTTGGCTTGGAATTGGAAAATATAGACTCAAGATCTGAAGATATATTTGGAGAATCAACAGTTTTTAAAACATTTGTGATAGCAAGAGCTGAATTCTTAAAACATGGAAACTGAGGACTCGATCTTAGTCTTAGTGTTTCGGGTAGAAATGAAGTGGTAAATCTTGGAGTGCAAGTGTAGGATGGTGGTTGAAGGTTGTTGGTTAACCTTGAACAAGTGATCATCATATTATATAATATGGTTTCAAACTGAAAATTAAACTAGATTAATGATCAGTTGTTGTTGTTGTTGTTTAAGGTGATGGAGTGATGTTCGCGGGGGTAGGGTTTAGAAAGTTGGTCATCTTTATAGGAGGCGCCAACAACTTAATCAATCATTCATTCATTTCTAGCTACTCTACTATTAGTAATTAAAAGTAATTGAATATCATGCTAGCTAATAATAGACCTTTAATTATTTACAAAAATGATCCTTGTATTATTTAAGGTCAAAGTCTTCTCCAATACGAAAGGAGAAAATTAAAGTAGTGGACATTTCAATAATTGAACGTGGGAATAAACGTTTTTTTAACTAAAAAGAATGTGAAAACAAAAACTCACCACCCTTTTCAAATAAAAGAACATGATTCGGAGATAAGTAAATCACAATAATTAATAGTTAAATATATTTCAATTTAAGGATGCATAAATCTAGCTACTTTTGTATTTTTGCTTGTATAATATATGTTATCATCATCTTTAACCAATGGCCTACTTAGAAACAGTGTTCTTTTTTACATACATTAGCACGTTGGGGAACATATGGGACCTTATTGGTGAGTGATCATAATCATCCTATTAAAAGTGAATAATGCATTAGGCCATTAAAGTACGAAGTAAATCGGTAAACATATATACTGTTGCAAGTTTGAGCCGTTGATGAATTTACCACGGGAATATCTGTTACAAATTTTTACCATTGCAAAAGGCCATAGTTGTCTATGGTATCATTAACTTTAGACGCTACTCAACTAGATCCATTATAATTATGCAATAAAGACTCAACAAATTAGTAACAATATTAATACGGAAAGCTAAAAGCAATTTAAAATATCGACAATTGCCTAATATGCGTATTTACGTCTCTTAAGAGGAGATAAAACAATTAAACTTTAAACTTTACTTCTCTTAATAATAATTGTTATATATTGTGCGTCCATAAATCCATTGAAATCTGGTGCCATTTTATGTAATATGAAAAAATAAACTAATTTGAATATAGATTAAAAGCACATATCGTTCTTGGTTCATATATCACTTTCGCAATTCCTATCTCAACTGCTCATCTTTGAATTTTGAAGATGCCACGCTAGAAACTTTTGAAGTGTTTGATTTAGATGTACTTTTGGGAAGAAAGTGACACAAC
The DNA here is from genome assembly GCA_030686995.1 of Artemisia argyi. Lineage (NCBI taxonomy): Eukaryota > Viridiplantae > Streptophyta > Magnoliopsida > Asterales > Asteraceae > Artemisia > Artemisia argyi. The sequence goes on along the minus strand of CM060689.1, from coordinate 198,055,081 downwards.
GTTTAATCGTTTAGTTTATATAACTACATCACCTTTGGGTTTTCTTTCTCCACTTTTGCCGCATTGTTGAGAAGTATAAATATTACTGTAATAAGATATACTTTCTCTTTGGGATTAATAAGATATTACTGTAATGATTAATAAATGACAAACATATTGATACTGGAAAGATAATTAAGTATGCTCGCCATTACCTATGTGAAACAACATGCATAGCATTATATGAATATGTCACAACAGATACTACAAACTTGCACATTTATAATTATGAGAAAATAAAACATGAGTAAACTGCAAAAATTATCCTCGTGGTTTGTTGAATTTTGGCACAAATCATCCTAGCGGAATAGGGTGTTAACGAGTCGAGCTTTTAACGAGCTACTCGAGCTCGAGCTCGTTGATCTCGAGTCAAGCTTAATAGTTTTCGAGCTCAAACAAAAAGTCAAGCTCGAATAGTTTCACGAGCCGAGCTTTAGAAACTAATATTTTAGCTCGACTCGTTCGATAGCTCGTTTAGTTTTTCGAACCAAACGAGCCTAACAAGCTACTCGAGCTAAACGAGTCAAACGAGCTAAATATGTAATTTTTTAATATTATGATTGTAATATTTTAATAAGTATTAGTATTATAGTTCAAACTAGAATACAAAGCTAAAAATATGTTAACCTTCAATAACATCAAAAAAGATCTCACTTAACTTTTTATTCACTTGTAAACTTGGGCTTTTGTTTTTATAGCATTCTCACTCTCTTACATTTGTTTTACTCCTCCAATATGGGATGAAATTATTTTTCTTTTGTTTTGTTTTTTCATTCAAACTCTTAAGTATTACCTCAATTGTTAATATAAATGAATAGGTTTTGCAAACTATTTAATGGATGATATTGTTACAGCTCGAATGTATTTGTGCATAACTTTTGCAAAATATTTTGTTCATTATAAACAACTTTAGTGATCGTAATTCTATTAATAAATTGGAAATATATGTGCATATTAATGAATTTGAGATGTTAATAAGATATTTGAAATACTAGTTGGATACCCGCGCACAGCGACGGCGATAAATATAGTTATATTATAATATAGTAAACGAATTAATAGTCCAACTTTTCTCGCAATTCCCTACCCGCTTAATGAATTCGTTTCACAACACTCCGAATATATATGTTAATTGTATATTTGCTTGGGTTTTCCGTTGCTTTCCCGTGACATTATTATTCCCGCATATAAAAAGACCCTCACAATCTCTTACCCGTCAAACACTCCCTCAAAAGTATATGATTTTGTCGAATCTAGATTGTATTGATTAAAATAAAGGTTAAAGTGGTAAAAATCTGAATTAATAAAAATAAACACATTAAAAATGTAAAAACTAAAAACCTATAAAAATATATCAAAAATGTATGTTGAATTAAAAATCACAAAATTTTAAAAATGGTGAAATTAGATATTAAAAAAATAAATAGATAAAAAGATAATTCAATTTAAAAATATATGTGAATTTTAAGTTGGAAAGTAACACATGACATCTAATAATTTGAGCTATTTATCTTAATTTTTGGTTAGGAGTTAAGCTTCGAGTTAGTTGAGAAGTGACACATGTCATCTCATGATTCGAGCTCCTGATCTTAATTTTTGGTTACAAGTTAAGTTTGCAATTAAATGCATTATATAACACGGTTACCATTGTGGCGCCATTCTCTCTTGCACCAAAATCACCAGCCGACGCCATTCTATTTTTTATTCTTTTTTCTCCAAAAATTCGAACCTTGAATAGAATATGGACGTTTGGCAATGGTAACTATACCGTTTGACACACATTTTGACCAAAAAAATATATTTTTACCCCACAAAAAACCTATAAATACATCCCTATTATTCCATACTTCACACGCATTTCTAATATATTTTATAACATACTACAATCTACTTATTTTATTTCCAACCAAAATAAATCCCAGCTCACCATGGATTAACAACATGCTAAACGAATCGTCGAACCAAATGACGGGCTTGTCTTCAAATCCGAAAAACAATTCGACCTCGTCTTCGGATCCATACAATCAATCGCCTTACTTTCCTACCTTCTCAACAAACCCATACATGAATCCCGAAGAACAATTGCTATTTAGTCAACGAAAATTGCAACAATATAATCAACTTTCTCAACAACAACATCAACATCAACAACAAAACCAAGGCACCGAAACGCAAGCTACGTAAGGTGGTACTCGACCTCGTAATGTGTGGACCGAAGTCGAGGAGTTTCTTTTGGCGGAGTGTTTCTTGTAGAATGATACAAAAAAAGTTAAAAGTTTTAAACGAGCTTCAAGCTCGAGCTCGAACAACAAAAAGATATTCGAGTTCGAGCTCGAGCCAACTTCAAACAGTTTTATTCGAGCTCGAGCCGAGTAACTATAAACGATCCTAACTATAAATGAGCCTAGCTTGTTTAGGCTGAAACTCGACTCGACTCGGATCGTTAACACCCCTATTGCGGATATTGTTGTTAAATATCATTCCTAAAAGGTGAAACGACTAGCATATTACATCCCTCTTCAAATTATGATAGGAGTAATATAGTCATCTAAAACCATAATGGTGTGTGTTAGCTTTTTGCTTATAATATTTACCAAACAACTGTTACGCATGTGTTTAATGGCACAAGACTATCATATTAGGATAACTATCGTAATATTTAGGATATGTGTTTATGTCGTATTGGGAATGTCTTCATCATCGACTTGTGTTACAAGTTAGGGTTATTTGGGTATTTATACCCAATTATTTATCATTGAAAGTTATGAATTGTAAAGTAAATATCTCTTCTTCTTCGTCTTTAATTCTTAGGGAGCAAGCACCCGCTAAAAGTGGTGCCAACTATCGATACTACTTATATCGGTCGTAACAATTGGTACTTTCATTTAGAGTTCTCGTTGAGAGAGCTACCAAATTAGGGTTCCAATAAAAAATATATAAGTTAATAAATAAATAAAATTGTTCATCGATCACTATTCACGAGTTATTGTTCTTCGAGTTATTGTTCATGGCATCGAGCAACAATGATCGGGATGCACTATCTAAGCTTTTGCAAATAGGTACGGTGGCCGAATATCAGAGTGAGTTTGAGGTACTTATAAATCAAGTAACGGGGATCTCTAAAAACTTACTTAAATTGTTTTATATCTCTTGCCTTAAACCGGCTCTATAATGTGCACTTTTAAGGTCAAACTCCACAACTTTAGGCGAAGCTTTTTCATTAGCGTGTGCAACAAAAGCACGTTTTGAGGATCAGCGGTCGCCTTCTTTTAGCAACAAAACAAGTAGTAACAACAGCGGACTGCAAAACCAAAACTTGACAACGTCACGTTTTATTGTGCCGCATCAGGAACCTGTTGACAAGGTTGTATTTGTGAAGGTGTTAGTAAATGGTAAACAAGATGACACGAAAGTGGTGAAAGTGGTGGGTGTGGCCGATGAGCAAAACAGTGACGAGGGAAACGTATTAGAAGGTAAAGTGGTTGTAGGTGTTGGGGTAAATGAAAATAACAAAGGGGTTGATAAAGAAGTTCAATACTTTATTTATAACCTACATGTTCTTATTACATTCTTTAAGCATCTTAATGACAAGTACATAAAGAAGAAAAAGATGGAGGCTGTAATTCAAAGAAGATTATGGGATCCTGGAATTAAAAGTGCTTTTCAAGACAACACTGTGAAAAACTAGAAGGGGGGGTTGAATAGTTTACCGCTTTTTAGATTCTTTTTAACTTGAATATCTTTTACGTTTGCTTAAAGATATAAATACAACGTTATATGTTTGATTCTTTGAAAAGCTTTTTGTGTAAATATAAATTTTAACTTTACTAATTTCATACATTGAAAAGCTTTGCTTGTGATAATCTTAACTTTGCTTGTTTAGTTATTTAAAAAGCTTTTACTTTTGTTTGAAGATACAAACACATCTTTACTTGTTTAGTTCTTTGAAAAGCTTTATATGTAACTAGCAATTCTAACTAAAGAACAACATGTAATAAGCAAAGATAAAGAAAGAAACGATCAAACCACAACACGATTGTTTATCGTGGTTCGGCTACAAGGACTCTTTTTCCTTGCCCTACATCCACGCCCCGAGTTTCCAACTCGAGAGTTATAAGCACTAATCAACAAGCTCCTTTCACCGGCGGAGAAAACCTTTACAACGTGGCTTACACTTTTACCGACTCTAAGCTAGATGTCGAGTTCTTTTACACGGGTACAACCACTCCCATCGTCGCTTATACTTTTACCGACACTAAGCTAGATGTCGAGTTCTTTATCAAGGGTACAACCACTCCCGTTAGTTCTTTTACAATGGTACAACAACTCCCGATACACTACGTATTTTGAGGCCTAAAATACTGACCACTTACATCTATATACATGACACACATGAAGTATAAACTATCAAAGCTTATACATGACCAAGCTACCAAGACTTGCAACTTTAGAGTTGAAGCTTGTAACATCTTGAATGATCTTGTGAAGTCCCTTGCTACATAAGAGAATCGCACAAATCAAAAGGTTACTGACTTAGTTGAGAGAGTATGTGAAAATATGTCCTAAAAGGGTTACCAAAAACTAACAAATGGTTTGGTATTTATAGCAAACAATTCTGCAGGTCTGGCGGATCAGGCGGACCCCTCAAAAGGGTTCCGCCCGTGTAACCCTAGGGTACCGCCAGGGCTGCAGTTGGTTTTTGCAATAAATCTTGCAAACCAAACAAAGTCACATCTCATTACTCTTGCAAACCAAACAATGTCACATCTCATAATATCAAGTCAAACACTAAACTTGCAAGCTACCACTTAGTAAGTCAAACACACTTCTTACCATAAATGTATAATGACAAAGCTTGCCCTAAATGTGATGTGACCTTACTATATTAAGAAATAAATATGATGTGACAAGACTCATTTTAGTTTAAGAAATAAAAACAATGTTTTGTTTAAAAGGAAATGTTAACCTTAGTTAAACAAGACTTAAACACTAAAAGTGATGATTTACTTATAGCTAAACTTCATACTTTGTCATTCACAAAACTTAGAAAAGATCGTAAAATATAAATAACGTTTTTAGGCGATATTTGTATTAACAATCTCCCCCTTTTTGTTGATGACAAAACATAAACTTTATTTATAAGTAAGTCACTAGTTTTAGTATTAAGTCTTATAAAGTTCGGTATGAAAACTTGTTTTTGCTAAGATGATGTGATATACAAAATAAGTTTGAAACAAGTTTATATCTAAATTCTCCCCCTTTTTGTCGAAACAAAAAGAAGAGTAGCGAAGCGGAAGTAACCACTTGCTCCCCCTTGGACGATACTCCCCCAAAATGGAGTGCCAAGAGAGGAGACATGGATTTTGAACCTACAAGAAAAAGGTTGGTTGTTGCACAAGATAAGTCATGAAAGTATTTCATGTTTAAACACAACTAAGAGTTGTGAAGTGAAATAGTACAACACTCATGCTCCCCCTTGAATATTACTCCCCTGATTGGAGTATCAAGGAAGGAAAACATGGAAAATGGTCCTTCAAAGAAAAAGTTAGTTTAAACAACCCAAGATATATGTATGGTACCATAGCAAGGTATATTTCACTTATTATACCTAAATGGTCAACAAACAATGAAAACCTTGTAGTGTAATGAAATTCATTTCATGTTAAATTTAGACTCTTAAAAATTCAAAGACAAGAAATTTCGATTACACCATCCTACCTCTAAAAATAAAGAAAAACTACAAATAAACTATGACCATAAAAAGCTACAAGAAAATCATCATTTTCCTTTGTGAGAAACATTTTCCAAAAACAAGACTAAGGTTGTTTAAGGATGAAAATGTGGGTTGTGGTTGTAGCGGGCTTTATTTTGAAGGTTGAAAGGATGACATGGTTTTGGTTTGTTGGTTTAGATGTGAAACAATTTCCAAAAGAAACGGTTTTGTTTCATTTTGGAGATTTTAGGGTTGAGGTGTGTGAGACGAGGATTGTAGAAGATCCAAAATGTGGTTTAGTATGAACCTCATTTCTTCGGATAGCTCACGAATTTCCCTTCGACACCCTTCACTTATGTGAGCGGTTCTTTCGCAATGATTGCAATCATGGCGGGGAAAGTTTGGTGGAAGGGTGGTTTGATATGTTGGTGGTGAATGGTTTGAACTTGAAGGAGCAAAGGTAGAAGGTTGAGTAGTGTTTTTGCTTCCTTCATTTGTTGATTGAAGTGTTGTTTGTAAAGCCATGATATGGTTGATTTGAGAGTCAACCATACGTTTGAAGGCATGAAGGTGGTTTAAATGAGTGTCAATCTCATTATGAAGGTTTGGAGGTTTTTTCCCATATGGATGCTTCTATTTTCTTATAAGAAGAAAGTAGAGATTTAAGATGTTGGGAAGGTTCTTGTGGTGATGGTTGTTGTTGTGGTGGTGGTTGTTGGTTTTGAGCAAAATGGCGGAAGCTCGGTTCGCCGGAAGAATTGCCATGAAGGTCTTTGTAAATTGGGTGAAACACAAATGATTGTGAGTGGGTATGACCTTGATCATTTGGAAAAATAGATGGTCTAGCATAACGGTAAGCCAATCGTTCTACTAATGATGGTTGATGGGGTTCATCATCTAGTTGCTCACTAGGTTGTTTTTGGGTTTCCATTTGAGCAATGGTGTCAAAAAGTGACAAGGATGGTGGATTTGATGATTTGGGTGATAGGTCTTCTAAAGTTTCCAAATAAGGTAGTGGTAATGTTGGTGGTGTATGGAAAAGTTCCATTGGTGAAATTGTTGGTGATTGAGGTGATGAGGTTTTTGATAGTTGAGCTTGTTAAGAAGGTGATGATGAATCACTTGAAGGTCTAGTTGTTGGAGGAATGGTGGCCATGTTTGTGTAGCAATGTGTTTGAGAGGGTGTTGGAGTATCAAGATTAAGCAATTCTTGAAAGGTCATAACATTGGTATTACAATGTGTTGGGGATTGTGTTGAGGTAGTGAGATTAAGGAAATCTTGGATAGGTGAAGAAATGTTAAGTGAAGCATCACTTGAAGAAGATGAGCTTGACTTGACGGTTTTGTTAAAACAACAAGGTTTAACACTAATCCTAGTGATTTTTGAAAGGGATTTTGATGACTCGGATGATGTGTTGGATTTGGTCATTTTCAAAGGTGTGGTTTTGATGTTTTGAGAGAAGAAGTTTTGATGGTGATGGTGTGATTTGAATTGTTGCAAACTTTCAAATTTATAGGATGAAGAAGATGTTGAATAGGGTGTTTGGATTTAATGTTCTACCATTCAAAGATTGAGGTTTCAAATGATTTACAAAATTTTCATGAATATGTCAAATCAATGCATGTCATTCCAATAGAATAAGGTGGAGTGAAAGACCAACAAAAGCACTCAATGCTTTGTGATCATGAGATGTGATTTGGTTGAAAATGTTTCAATGGTTTTGAAGGATCCTTTAAAAGGGTTCCTTGGGTTGGTTATGTTTGAATTTGAATTTTTGGAGGGAAGTGGCTTCCTAATTGCTTTAGTGAGTGAGAGTTGTTCTAATATGGTTATTGGAGTTAATGGAAGATGTTTCTCACTTAGGATAATGGTTTTGACACATTACAAGTTTTTGACTTAAGAAAAATAGAAAAAATTTCTGCAGGTGTCTGGCGGAACCCTCAGAATACACTGGCGGAACCCATTTGAGGGTACCGCCTGGTCCGTTGGGCCATTTCTGGAATTCCCAGAAAATACACTGGCGGAACCCAATTTTGGGTACCGCCAGATCCGCCAGAGGAAAAAAATTAGGCAGTCCGCGTTTTTGACTCGCGAGACGATTTTCAAAATTTTCGAAAACTCCTAAAATCAAAAAGATAAGGCATTTCTGGTTAGGCAATGCAAAAATTAGACACGTAAACATACATATCATGGGACTTTGACCTTGAGGTCGAGGATTTCACTATACTTAGTAAAAATTGTCATAAGCATAGAAAAAAAATGGCAAACACCTTAAGCATTGTCATTATGCATAAAAGTTCATACAAACATAATCCAACAAACGTAATAAACCATGAAAGTGAAAAACAAATAATTCACGTAGTTTTAACACAAAGACGATTCTAAAGCATTCATAAGCCAAACACTCCTTAATCTTCTCACAACCGGTCTATCTTCTTTTTGAGCTTGTTTAGGTACCTTCCAAAACACTTGAACATTCCTTTGGTTTGCTTGAATTCTTCGGAAGCATTGTCAATGATGGGGAGAGCTTGAAGGTATTCTAAAGGGGGTAACTTAGAGTTGGGAAGTTTATCATCCTCGCTCATTCCGGATGATGATGATGATGGTGTAGGTGATCGAGTACGTTTGCCCTTATTTTTGAAAACTCGTTTATCACTCAAAGGAATGAAGATGTGAGGAACGAGAAAATAGTCAAGGTGCATTCCATTTTCGTTAGGAGAAATGGGTGAGATTGCTCTAAAGAGGCGAGTAAGAAGCATGCCATAGGGAAGAGCGGTTATTCCAACTAAGGATATGTCGGCCATTCTTTTGGCTAGGTAGTAGGCTAAGTTGAAGGGTTGACCGGTGGAAATGTTATAGAGCATATAGCAAAGACATGTGTTGATGTGATCTCTATTTCCTATGGTACTTATGACGTTAGCTCTAAGAATTTCTTCCCACTTCTTAAATTGCGGTTTAAGCTCATTGAGCTCCATACCAAAAGGATCCTTATCTACAATATTCCCCGAACGATTCACCCTAGTGGTAGAGGTTCTAACAAAGAGGTGTTCCTTAATAGTTTCCTTACTAGCAAGAGGTGTATCGTATGGATAAAAACGATCAATGGAATCAAGACTTGAAATGGGCCACTTATCCGTGTAGAGGCAAGTTCCCTCATTTGGTACACCAAGAATTATAGCTAAGTCTTTTAAATCTATGTCATGTGGTATTTGATTGGTTGTGAAGTTTAATGATATCCTACCACCAGCACATGTGTAAAGGTTTACGGTTGCATAAAATTCCAAGATGAACCTAGGACAAATTGGCTCATCTATATCAAGGAGACAATCAAAGTTAATTGCGGCGAAGATTTGGCGAATAGATGTTCCTTCTAGAAAGGATGGATCAATGGTTCTACCTTCGTGCACATAGCGTTTTTCTAATGCCTTAAAGGTTTCTACTTGAACCGGGTTGAGACCTTTGGTCATATGGTGTTTGGGCATGTAATTAAGGGTTTCTTTGTGATCGGATTTGTTTGCGGGAGGCATGTTGATTCCTAGAAAACATAAAATTGTATGTTAATGACTTTTAACAATGTGGATGTTCTAATATGTTCCTATATGCAAAACAATGTGAAGACTTGATTATCTTGACTCATTTTGATTCCCAAATTGTTTTGTTATGCAAATTTTGTTGTAAAAACAAAAGACAACCAACACTCTCCTAATTGAATGTGTCTTCGATTGAATGTACCCGAAAATACATATTAGTTATGTATCCCCTTTAGCATTCAAGAGATAGTATGCAAGTGATGTTTAAATGATGTTTTTCATTTGTTTTAACAATGTGGTGATGAATCATGTTCTAATTTTGGATGCAATTTTGAAGGATAATTCACTTGGTGTGTTTGGCAAATCAAAGTAACAATGAAGAAGATACACTTTTTAACTAATGAAATACATAATTGACTAGCCACCAAGTTTTTCATGAATCATGAAGTTTTATGCAAAAGCCCTAAGATTCTAGTTACTAATTGTAAGCAAGAATGTTATAATTAAATCAAAAATGCAATTGTGATTAGAATACTTACAAAGTTAGTTGGATTGAAAGAGATTGGATTAGAAGCCCTAAAATTCGTGAGGATATGTGTTTTTGAGAGGGTAATGGCTGTTTGAAAGTGGATGATTAAGTTAAGAGGATGTTTGGCTTTGAAGTTAAAAATTAATTAATCTGAGGTTTTGGCGGACCAGGCGGAACCAAAAAATGGGTTCCGCCCATATGGTCTGAAGGTGTCGTAGGTTCTGCAGGGAGAAACTTAAAAAGAATTTGTCTTGATTTTTATGGTTTTATCCTAACGTTCAAAACTTAAGGTTTGAGGTCTTATGAGTCTTTGACTAAGCCGAATGCTTCACATTCAAGAGATTTTGTTAACGCGTTGATGAAATAGTTAACGTAGAAGACTTTCTTAGTTAAAACGTTCCTCAATGAACAATCTTACCAAGGCGATGATGATGGATCACAATATGTCTATTAAGAAGCATAATGGATAGAATTGTCGCCGAAGTCTATGCTTCCTTTGTTGAAGGGATAACAATGTATATGAGATGAATTCCGTTGTCGATATGACTTAGCGTACTCAAGTGGAGCTTGTTGATATGCTTCTCTATTTGATAATATTTTGAGAATCTTACGCGTTTTGGAGAATCATTGGGTAAGTAAGTATAAAAGTCCAAGTACCACTTGTGCTTTTCTTATCAACTTATTACCGACATAATTCCATTAGTCACACACTATGGTTTCTATTCCCGTTCTTTTGGAATACCATAATCCTAGTTGTGTAGTACCTTATGATGTATCCAAATAGGCTCAACTAAAGAGTTGTTTTAGGATCTTCTTTAACACGAGCACATAGACAAAAGCTAAACATAATGTTGAATCTAAATGTTATGAGAACAAGTAGTCTTCCAAACATTTCTCTATGTTTAGTTTTACCTACGGATTTACTAATCTCATTCTTGATAAGTCATCAAAAACTTAACTATTAAGAACAAGAGAGAAACTAGAAATGTCTTTAAGTTAAAAACCCTTGCTTTTGTGGCTTGCTTTTATTGTCAAAAAGTCTTTCAAATATTGACACTATACTCACTTGACTACTTTGAAATATCAATTTTGTTTCACTAGTTGTTTTATTCTAAATTCCAAAAATTGTTTTTGTTGAATTTGTTTAGACACAACTGTGACCTATAAATCAAGTTTTATAACTTATGTCAATTTTACTTGATTCAATGTTTGACTCAAGGTGAGAAGATGTTGTTTTGTATTTTTACTCCATGCTTGTCTTGCCATCATTGGACTTTCGACTAAGTTATAATCTACCAAAGATGATATCATAGAAGGAGGAGATCACCCGTTAAATGTTATATTCAACGACTCTTCGACTCTTTGGGTTTTCTTACTTAAGACACTATGAACTCTATTTATTACGAAAAAGTCCAAGAGGTACAATATCATGAGACTATGTGTCACATTTGATGTGTAAATCCTAGATGTTGAAAACTCAATTTCTTTCACACATCCTAATATATGCTAATGTGATTTATTTCACCTTGTGTGTTTATGTGAGATTATCATAAAGGAGTGATTGAAGAAAAACACAATTAAAGACTCAAAGTATGGTGTTTGAGAAAATTGTTTAACAAAGGTTTGTTTTGCAAACATCACAAAAGTGTTAGACATTTTAACATTTAGGAAATTCTTAGTTATCTCACTTGTAAGCAAGAGTTGAGTGAGACTTACACAAGAGTTTTTCGTGTTTATCTCTTGATGGTTAAAGAACCAAAACACCTTATATCTCCTACTAGTACTAAAGACTAAATTCCTTGTTGCATAGAATCTAATCTTAGCTATTTACACATAGCAGGTAGACACTCTAGAGTATTACAAATAACACATATTCGAACACATAATGCTAGAAGCAAGAGACAATCAAAGTCAAGTTGAAGTAATGCGTACCTTTTAAATTGCATAGAGATGCTATCAAACGGATAAGCATTACGCGTAAAATCTTGGTTTGATGACACGCTTTGAAACTCAATAACTCATGTATCCAAGAAGGTTAGATAATCATGTAAAGGCATAGAGAATAATAGTCATAATCCTTTTATCATGAGTTTCTATTAGAGATTGAATTATCTCTAAATCTCTCTTCTAGGTTTGACAAATTTTACATGCTGTGTTTTATTAGTTGATGATGCTTATGAGTTAAATCCTAATCCGGTTTTATCATTAAACAACCTTTGACTCCTCAACAATCTTTCAAGAGATTTTGAGCTTTCATCAAATTTAACTAATAATTTTTCCTTTCTCATTTTGCATTTTAATCTCATGTTTGTAATCTAGTCATAATTTACATTCTAGATCAATTTCAACATTACTCTCAATTCTAGACATTCTATCTTCTAATAGGATTTCCTTTTCAAAGATATTCTTAAGAGATTTTGAAGACTCATTCTTGAAGATAGTTTTTAGGTCCATGTTGCATAAACGTTTAGACTCATTTTCTAGTTTAGAAAACTCTAGGATGAATTAATCAAAGCAAAAGTGTTTGGTTTTAAATTGTACCTTGCTTGGTGTTTTATCAAGTTTAGAATTCCAAACCGAATGATTGACTATATCTTCATCCGTGTTCTTCCATGAATCACAAGCAAGTCTACTACGAACTTGACACGAATAATCACCTTTACTAACACCTTGCTTGTTGTTTCAATAAATTGACAATCAACTACCGGATCATTGTCTTCGTCAACATCCATATCATTCCAAGATACGCAAGCAGGTTCATCAAAACACACGTACTCATCTTCACTTGTACCTTCATTTAAAACATTTAAACTAGTAGCACATGTATTAACTTCTACTAAGTGTCTATCAATTAGTTTTTCTAAAACTTCTAATTCATATGTAAGATCAAATTGATCATCTTTGACTTGACATATTCCTTAATGAAAGTCTACCATATTTTTCCAAACATCATTAGCCTTTTGACAAAAATACATTCTTTCATGTTTGGTACTAAAGCATTGTTTTGGCTTTAGTATTTTTATCAAGTTTAAGATAGTTATCTTGGTTTTCAAAAACTTATTTTCTTTGGTTTGAAATTACGAAAAGAAATAATATGCCAAAGATCTTGATCAATTGATTTCACATAGTTTTCAAAATTACTTTTCCATTCAAGTAAGTTTTCTTTTTCAAATAGCGGTTGGTTTTGAATAGGTTGCCCTTCTTTGAGATTTTCAAAATCCATAGATCGATCCAAGTTTTAAAATACATTCTATTTTAAAGATCTTGAGTAACGTAGCTCCTGATGCCAATTGTGGAAAACTAGAAGGGGGGGTTGAATAGTTTACCGCTTTTTAGATTCTTTTTAGCTTGAATATCTTTTACGTTTGCTTAAAGATATAAACACAACGTTATATGTTTGATTCTTTGAAAAGCTTTTTGTGTAAATATCAATTTTAACTTTACTAGTTTCATACATTGAAAAGCTTTGCTTGTGATAATCTTAACTTTGCTTGTTTAGTTATTTAGAAAGCTTTTACTTTTGTTTGAAGATACAAACACATCTTTACTTGTTTAGTTCTTTGAAAAGCTTTATATGTAACTAGCAATTCTAACTAAAGAACAACATGTAATAAGCAAAAATAAAGAAAGAAATGATCAAACCACAACACGATTGTTTATCGTGGTTCGGCTACAAGGACTCTTTTTCCTTGCCCTACATCCACGCCCCGAGTTTCCAACTCGAGAGTTATAAGCACTAATCAACAAACTCCTTTCGCCGGCAGAGAAAACCTTTACAACGTCGCTTACACTTTTACCGACACTAAGCTAGATGTCGAGTTCTTTTACACGGGTACAACCACTCCCATCGTCGCTTATACTTTTACCGACACTAAGCTAGATGTCGAGTTCTTTATCAAGGGTACAACCACTCCCGTTAATTCTTTTACAAGGGTACAACAACTCCCGACACACTACGTATTTTGAGGCCTAAAATACTAACCACTTAAATCTATATACATGACACACATGAAGTATAAACTATCAAAGCTTATATATGACCAAGCTACCAAGACTTGCAACTTTAGAGTTGAAGCTTGTAACATCTTGAATGATCTTGTGAAGTCCCTTGCTACATAAGAGAATCACACAAATCAAAAGGCTACTGAGTTAGTTGAGAGAGTATGTGAAAATATGTCCTAAAAGGGTTACCAAAAACTAACAAATGGTTTGGTATTTATAGCAAACAATTCTGCAGGTCTGGCGGATCAGGCGGACCCCTCAAAAGGGTTCCGCCCGTGTACCCCCAGGGTACCGCCAGGGCTGCAGTTGGTTTTTGCAATAAATCTTGCAAACCAAACAAAGTCACATCTCATTACTCTTGCAAACCAAACAATGTCACATCTCATAATATCAAGTCAAACACTAAACTTGCAAGCTACCACTTAGTAAGTGTAACACCCCCAAATTTGGGATACGCAGCGGAATTAAAGTTGGGTGTTACTCGACGGCACAACAGTTATAATAATAGGAAAACAATCTCTAATTGAGTTGTTTTAGAAATTTTATTATTCAAATATCAAGGTTTACAAAATGAAGTCCCAGTAGATTTACAACTTGTTAAATACTATCAAAGAATAATAAAATTTTAGCCTTCCTTCCGTATCCATGCTCTTCCATGCCATCCTTGTTTGTTATGGACCTGAGATAAACATGCTAAAAAGTCAACACAACGGTTGAGTGAATCCACAGCGTTTATAAATAATAATTTGAACACAAGTTAGATATAAAACAAAGTATTGAAATGTAATATATTGCCCTAAGCCTCATGAGCGCAAACGTTAACTGCTAGAACATTACCGAGATAATGTTTTATTACTAACATAACCAAATGAAAGTAATAATGCCCTCCAGTAGGAGTTTGTCAGTCTCCTATGCAACTCAAATATAGTACATCTGTCTATCAGTCCGGCTAGCTTATAGCTATCTATCCGGCTAGTACAAATGGGCCGTCAGCTTCCAATAGATCTATTTACTATATTCGCGTTCACTCGCAAGTGATTAATGGCTCATGATATGAGGGTCTTTATCAGGAAAGGCGACAGTGGGAACTTAGGCAATATAAATCAATATAGCATACAGAAAATACTTGTGTTCGGTTTTGTAGCATGTATCTCCCCACAAGTTTAGAAAATGTATGAAAAGTGGGATTGTGAACTCACCTTGGATGATACGGCAGTCTGGATGGAAAACATCTTAAATAAAGTTGATAAATGTCTCCGACACGAAACCTGAGTTGATTATGTCAAGTTTTTAGTATTCATATTTACTTATATGTGAGTTTAATATTTGGTATCGTAATGGTTTTGTTAACGATTATTTATTTAGTTTTGATAACATGAAGTCTCTTCAAAAGTTACTGGTATTAAGATGTTACTATTTTTCCAATTTGTGGTTTGTTATTTGATATCGACATATATAGGTTTTTATTACAAGTCCTGAATTGTTATAACGTTGAAAAGTTTCTTATATAAGTTTTTATCGAATTCCTGAATCGTTATATATAGTAAAAATATATTATAAAAATTTTACACTTTATACCCTCAGCTATGGTTTATTGGCAAAAACAGTCCTTGTATTATTTAATTTATAAAAATTACATTTTTGGCTCAAGAAAACTCCAGGTTTTATTTATTACAAAATATACACCTTTAGTTTTTCAAAAATAATTATAAGATTATTTTGGTATATATTTCGAGACAAAAACGAGCTTAGTTTTAGAAAAATCCGTACGATGCTTATACAACGTTCTTGATCTTTTCAAAAGTTCGTTAGGTGGACTATCCAACGGTTCAAACTAGAGGTCATGAGCTCTTATGGTTTGCTCGTAATAACTTTCTAAAGTTGTGTGTTTAGAAACTATTTTTAACGTTAAAATATACAAGTGTTTTTATTTATTTTCAGCTAGTGATAGACTAGAAAAAGAGTTGAACAAAATCATGACCGCTTGATCTTTTTCCTACTTTCTTGATTCTACTTAATCTATGCTAGAAGGTCTTCATTTTGCCCTTGAATTTAGGTTCTTAGATGATTGTTTGATAGTCGAATTAAATACACAAAGTTAGCACCTTGGAGCCTAGTCTCGATAATAAACAGAATGCAAAAATAAGTTGGTTCTTAATTTTAAAGCTTATGACCTGATCTTTTAAGCATTATAACATGTATACAAACCTACCTAGTGTATTCTTTAAAGGTTCTAAGGTCTCTTGTTTAGAAAACATGTCGAAAAATTTAAATACGAGTGTTTGGTCTAGTGACTCACTACAAGGAAACAAGGCCTGAGTAAAACGTCATACTTAGTTCTTTTTGACCCGGTTATTGGGGCGTTTAGAAGTGTCCTAGGTGATGGTTACAAGGGTCTAATAGCTCAACTTAAAGCTCGAAGCTCGTAGGTTAAATCTTGGTCCCAAGTGAGGCGTTTAAGAAAAGATTTTTGGAAATTCATGTCTCCGGTTTAAAAATAGTCCGCACCTACAGCTCTTGTCGTGCATTTTAAGGACCCGTGCTCCTGAGTTTTTAAAGAAAACGTCGTTCCGGACAACTTTCATGTTTTAACTTTTTGATGAATCGGACTAGAAATACCTCGTTTTGTGTGTTTTAGTTTCTGTCACAGAACGTTGTTGACAGCTTTTCGGCAAGTTTTTGGTAATTTCATTTGGCCGTATCTTTTGACTCGTGTACTTGTTTTGGGTGATTCAAAAGCCTAGATTCTCGTTTTTATTACTCCTAACTGATTGTTAAGTTTATATATGCTCATAGAATTTAGAGTATAATAGAGAGGGTGTCTATCTGCTTACTCGTTTACATCAGAAAGAAAAATAGAAACATGGTTTAAACTTTCAGTCTATATGAACTCGTTATAGTGACTTATTAATACGTTGTCTAGTATGTTTAAAAAGGGTTCCTAAGGTATTTCTATTAACATGACAAAAAGAATCCAAATATGGTGTTTGTTTGGTCACGATACAACAGAAAGAGGAAAAGGAAATATGAGTAGGTTTCTATTTGGTACTTGTTATCATTTTTGTGTGTTAAACAAATGTATACAAGAGATTAAAAGTGGGTAGGAACTTACAGTACTTGAGATGCTTGATATGAAAGGAAAACACCAGAAGATGACTCCAAAATGGAACAAGGTTCTCCCAATGCTTCTAGGCTCTAATGCTACTTTCTTTTTAGTGACTTTTGATCAGTAAAGTTTATATAAGAGAATGTAGTGTAGAGTTTGAATAAGATTGCATGAAATGGATGTGGATATGGTTCGACTTATATAGAGCATATGATTAGAGTTAGTACTTAATGAATGGTTATACTTGGAACACTTGTTTAAAAGGATATGGAATGTGAGATTGCTTCTAGGTTCGAATGGATATAACAAAAATGAACACATGTGTTGTAATTTTGACCAAAGGTAGAAAGATAGGGCATGAGGTGGTTGCAAGATGTCCATGTCTCAGGTTGTGAATTCGAATGGTCCTAAATAAAACTACCTAGGTACATACTTGTTTGATATTATGGCCATGAGAGTGGAAGATCTTAAGAGACAAGGTGATGTGTGATGTAGATGGCATGAGATGGTAAGGGTTTAACCATGAGATTTACTTACTCACTTTGACCTAAGTAAAAATATCTAAAGACCAGCATATGTGACTTCAGGTGAGACTTGTAGATTGTTTATGGTTTTCTTGAGGCTTCTATTAGGTCACTAACCGAGTGTATATTTGTTTGTAATGTTTTTGAGTGAGTGAGAGCAAAATGAAGGATGAGGGCTCGGTATTTATAGGAGAGTTTCAATAGATGCACTTGGTCACTTTTTATGGGTTGTCAGGAGAGTAGAGGACATAAGGAAAGTAAGTTAGTGAATTTTGTGGTATTTGTATGGTATTATGTATGGGAAAAAAATTTCCATGTGCATGGCTTGACACATTTGACCTATGTACTGAAAATACAGGAGACATGGTGAGGTGGTCTTAAGGTTTCTTGGCTGTTAAATACAATGAAAGGGAGTAGGGAAAACATGTTGTAAAATGATAGCCATGGAAACTAACAAACTATCTTGATTTAAGGTAAAATTTCTAGAAACTAGGCTATGTGGTTCGATCCTAACCCTAAGATTTTACCCACCATGGATAAACATGTTGATGTGGCTTTACTAGGAACTAGAAAGGAGGTTGTGGCTAGGGAGATCACAAGTAGCATACTAGAACTAATTTGGTTCTAACTAAATTTAATTCGGACTAAAAGATAATTAGGATCGATCATGCTATTATATTTGTACCTATGGCTTAATGACATGTACCTAGGGTTTATCTAGTGTAAGTAAGTTAGTCTAGATTGTAAGTTAAATAATATCAAAAGTAAAAATGTAATTTAGAGTTTGTTAGGTTAGGTTTTAGTGTCGAATTATATGGGTAAATAAATGAGGATCGGATTGTGCGTAAGGAGGTTGTGCCACGGGCTTACTAGGGTTGCACTAAGGTCTAAGGATTATGAAAAATATATCTTTAGTATTTTGTCTAGTTAGAATAATTATAAATAAGTTTATGTTAATATAAATATAGTTTTAAGTTTCATGCATCAAGTGCTTGTACACTAGGTTTAAAGACTTGTACTTTGGCTCATTAAATATAAGAAAATATATTTTGAAGGCTTGTTCATAAAATACTTGTACAATACGCTTTGAAAATAAGTACACTGAGGTTTATAATGAGTTTATATATATATAATGTGTTCATGCATTATTAACTTGTACCTGAGCTTGATAAACTTGTATTCTTGTATTTCTTTAAAAATATCATTAATTTGAGTTTTATTATAGTTTTAATAATTTAGGGTTTTCATGAACACTTTAGTAAATAGAAAATGTTAAATTTAAATGTTCAATATGAAATGACGTAAAGTGGTAAATAAGAGTTGAAAACTTTGGTACTTGACATATAAAAATATTTATTCAAAACAAAATTAAGTGAACTAGTTTATTTAGAATGTGAGTTAAATCATATTAGTTAGTTGTTGTGATTAGTTAAACTGGTAATGTTAAAAAAAAAATTAGACGTGGAAAAATGGATAAGTATTAGTTTAATTTAAGTGGAAATTTACCGGTGGTTACAGTAAGTCAAACACACTTCTTACCATAAATGTATAATGACAAAGCTTGCCCTAAATGTGATGTGACCTTACTATATTAAGAAATAAATATGATGTGACAAGACTCATTTTAGTTTAAGAAATAAAAACAATGTTTTGTTTAAAAGGAAATATTAACCTTAGTTAAACAAGACTTAAACACTAAAAGTGATGATTTACTTATAGCTAAACTTCATACTTTGTCATTAACAAAACTTAGCAAAGATCGTAAAATATAAATAACGTTTTTAGGCGATATTTGTATTAACAAACACCTTGAGGGTAAGCTGGTTTTGAAGGAGTGAGGAATGATATGCATGTGGATATGCATAGGGACTTTGTGATGGGTTGGGATAACTATCATACTTATCAATTGTTTAGCATATGTGTTTAGGATAAGTATTTGTTATGTTTTAGGATCGATAAGTCTTTTATTTGTGTGAGTTATCACATAACTAGTATTTAAGGTTCTGTTATTAATCAAAAGTAATCAATCAAGTTTAAAGATCAAAATATCTCTCATTCTTCTCTTCTTCTTTTCTGACGGGCCTCGCATCACACTTGAAGGGGTGCCACTATCGATACTACCTTAACTTTATGCGAAGGTTTTTCATTAGCCCGTGCAATAGAAGCACGTTTTAAGGATCGGTAGTCGTCCTCTTTCAGCAACAAAGCAAGTAGTAACAACAATGGACTGTAAAACCAAAACTTGACAACGTCACGTTTTACTATGCCACATCAGGAACGTAACATCTTTCATATTAGAACAAGCTAAAATTTCAGTATACGGTTATGTTATGCTAGTCACAAACTATATGTAACATCTTTCATATTAGAACAAGCTAAAATTGGATATTTGATACAACAAGTTTTAAAGATTTAAGCGGTAACGTATTGAACCCCCCCCCCCCCCCCCCTCTACGTTTTCACAACGTTCATCAGAGCCAACATTAGTACTACTTGGCTTCGCATCACCTGCATCCAAGGCTGGAGAACTTGGTCCTGCCTCACCCTCATTATCACTACCAAACAGTGCATCAACTTCCTTAGACATTTGGTCCATGGGAATAGAGGGATTAATTCGGTGAAGAGGAACTAATCTACTAATGGCAATATCTAAAATCTGAGGCTCTCCGCCATGGATAGGCCTCCCGCGGACTACAACCTTAGAAGGCTCCTCTAACTTAACCAAAGCCATCAAATCCATCTCTGAACATAAAAACGGAGCAACAAGACGAAGGAGTGAATGAATATAAAATGTATTACATAAAGAGAGATAGAAGAAGAAAGCATATATCTACCTCTACCCTCATAGTAGTAGATAAGATAAGAATATGCATTCAAAGAATAGTAACGGCTCAGGCCAGCCCAGCAGAGGAACGGCTCCGAAAACTTTAAAATGGAGTTTTATTTGCAACCAGAAAAGCAACATCGGCAGTATTATACTCATCAAATTCCGGCGGCCTATCTTTAGACACAGTCTGCCCAGCATGATGGGGAAAAAGAACATGACTGGCGAAGCTATCCACCCAAAAGAAGCGGTCTTGCTAATTCTTCAAAGAATCAGATACTTCCGTGTAGCATGTGTCATCAGAACGCTTGCCAAAAGACAACCAGCCATTCTTCTTTGTCTTTGTATAAAAGTATCGAAACAAGGCAACTGATGGCTCAACCCCACAAACGCGACAAAGGATCTCAAAATGGGACACCCTACCTGCCCCAAGTGGATGAAGTTGCAAAATATTAATCCTATAATGTGTAAGAATGCTGACGAAAAACTTGGTTAGTGGCAGACGATACTGGGCATGATTGAACAAGTGGGTATAAACACCTATCTTCCCTTCCGGAGGGAAACGAATAAGAGCACCACTATATATCTGGTCAAACCGGCCGTACCTGAGGCGGAATGTGACAATCCTGGCAGACTTTGTCAAACGCATCCTGGGAAAGCTTGCACTTAGCATTCCAGAATTCAATCATGGTGATGCAGGAACTTTTAAAAAGAAAAATAGTTGAAACCGGAGAAGAAGCGGAGAAAACTTGAAAAGTTACGACAGCCGCAAAATAAAATAAAAAGAAAAATACAAATGGTGAAAAACCTTATTTATACCCATGGTACATTTAAGGGCATTAGCGTTAATTAAACGACACATGTCAGCGATCACTCCAAACAAACGACCAAGATCAACGGTAAAAAGATAAGGATGACAACTAAGAGCGACCTATGAAGTCAAAATGCCCAGAAGGTAAAAGGGCCAGTAACGGCCCACGTTCTCTCACAATCTTATCCGCTGATAGCGAAAAATCCGTCACGTAGAAGCCTCGCGTCCAGAGCGGAGTACCTAGAATTTAAGTCTAGCAACATTTATCGCACGCTACCAAGGCACGCGAGCAATGAACACGCTAGACTGGGGGGACTTGATGACATATAATACGGATAGCATGCTTACTAGGCCTAGACCGCATTTCGACCATCTATAAAAGATATAATCAGTACACACCCTCGAGGTATGACCTTCTCACTCATCTCAATACACAAATATTTCTCTAACAACATGAGTACTTACTCTCACGCCAGAGCTTAATCGTGAAATCCGTCCCCACGATAAGGCTAATATAAGGCTAATGATTTACCTTTGTTTGTGCAGGAAATATAACCTACTACTTGGATTAGTGCATAAACCACATAGTGGACGATCCACCAAAGACAACCCACATAGAACTAAGCCCAATCCTAACTTATTCACACTTTTTGCACTAACATATTACATTGCATTAAATACATAAAATTATTTTAGTCTAACAACATTATCTTTTACGAAAAGATTAGGATTTTGCTAAAATAAGAAGTAAATCGAGATGGAGAAAACAAGGAAGGTAGACTTGGTCAGGATAGGATTAAGTTAGCAGTCAACTCTTGTGTGTTATATTAGTCCAATTTGTAAACTTGTTGACCATTTCCTTTTTCTATTTTTATGACTTTTTCCTCTCTTTTTTTTCTCTGTTGCTCTTGCTCAGAAATGGTCTTTTACATCCTTTTCGTCTTTTATTTTATTTCTCCTGTGTCTTAATCAATGATATCATCGCACTAATAAATTGTTAATTTATATATATCTTTGATTATTATTTTTTCGTTATCATGATGTCAACAACATGGGTGATCATGTGTAACACTTCACACACGAAAATAGATAGCCATAACTATTTGTTTTTTTAATATAAAAAATTTCATTATATTAGTTAAAAGTAAAATGGAAAGGAAAAGGATTTGTCAATCTAGTTCATAGTATCAATCTAGACATAGTAAGTAAGCCATCTAGCTTTTCTTCATGTTAATAATACATTAAGGTTTTAGCCATTTTAGTTTGCTTGGAGGCTACAACAACAAACTTTACTAATGATAAAACAGTGACATCCATATATCAATTCTTCAAAAATGAATTAACTAAAATAAAAGTAAAATAATAATAAAAACAGATGGTGAATCAATATCATGGAACCTTCATCATCATGCACATGTGTTGCATTTCCTTAAACCCTTTCCTTACTTCTATTCATTCATTCATTCATTCATATATATTACTTCTTTTATACACTTCTTTTATACACATACATATATATCTTAAGCTCCTAGCTATGAACAACAACAACAACAACAACAACAAAAACAACAACTCAATGAATAACAACAAGCCACCCATGTCGTCGTCGTCCAACCGCAGCAATCCTCGACGTCGTTGCTCAGACTTGACATTACCTCTACCCCCGCGCCAACCGCAGCAACAAATAGCCGTCCCGCTTCCTCTTCCACCTTCAAACCAACACATCAACTTTTCACAGCTCGATCGCCTCAACAGAATTGGCAGCGGGAGTGGTGGGACGGTCTACAAGGTCCTCCATCGTCCCACGAACACTCTTTTCGCTCTCAAGGTCATCTACGGGACACACGACGAGGATGTCTTACGTCAAATACGTCGAGAAATAGAAATCCTACGTGGAGTGGACAATCTTAACGTTGTCAAGTGTCATGACATGTATGATCGTGCTGGTGAGATTCAGGTTCTTCTAGAGTACATGGATTGCGGGTCACTTGAAGGAACTCATTTGTCTAATGAATCTTCTTTAGCCGATATCACACGTCAAATTTTGTCAGGGCTTTACTATCTTCACAGACGTAAGATTGTGCACCGCGATATTAAGCCATCAAACCTATTAGTAAACTCCAAGAAACAAGTGAAGATCGCTGATTTCGGGGTGTCGAGAGTATTGGAACAGACCATGGATCCTTGTAACTCTGCTGTCGGGACGATTGCTTACATGAGTCCCGAGAGAATAAACACGGATATAAACGAAGGGAAATACGACGGGTGTGCAGGGGATATATGGAGTGTAGGTGTTAGTATATTGGAATTCTATATAGGCCGATTTCCATTCTCGGTAGGAAGACAAGGTGATTGGGCAAGTCTCATGATTGCTATATGCATGACAAATCCTCCACAAGCTCCCTCTACCGCTTCTCCCGAGTTTCGAGATTTTGTGGGATGCTGTTTGCAGAAGGATCCTGCACGCAGATGGACCGCGGCTCAGTTGCTAAGGCACCCGTTTGTTACAGGAGGGACACTAGTTGACCATAAACATCATAGAGGTTTTAACAACAATAATAATCAAGTGCATCCAACGCATCACATACTTCCACTACCACCAAAATTTTCGTCATAATTGGTCTTGTTCAACTTGTTCTTTGGTTTTTTTTATGCACATCTAAACGGGTGGACCGATAAACGGTAAACAGATGAAGTTTTTCTTGTTCAGGTTATTTGAGGACGTCGAGTCTTTTGACTCACATGTACATGTGTGTTTAAGTTCTATTTATTGTCACTTTTGGGAAGCTAGCTGATCAAGGTGAAGAATTGTTGTTTGTGATAAGTAGAAAATGGATTCGAGTCCTATTTATTTATTTTATTTATTTTTTTCTCAAGATATGAAATTAATACTGTACGTAATATTTGTTTTATTTGTTTTTGTACATGTATAAAAGAAGGAGATGAATAAATTTACATCTTCATGATATAAAGGATTTTGAGTTTCTGTATTGTTAAATTGGCCAATGTTGAATATTAATTATTA
Organism: Artemisia argyi; assembly: GCA_030686995.1. Lineage (NCBI taxonomy): Eukaryota > Viridiplantae > Streptophyta > Magnoliopsida > Asterales > Asteraceae > Artemisia > Artemisia argyi. The sequence goes on along the minus strand of CM060689.1, from coordinate 198,030,977 downwards.
CGTACTCCAACTTTTGTTTAATATTATGATCATTATCTGGCTTGTATCATTGATAACTAGATATGATTAAAAAGGTAAGACTTTTACATGCTTGAATATATACTATTATACTGTATTAATTAATTAAATTTTAGTTGTGGCGTTGATGTTTTGGAATATACGAGTATATAGAAACAAACAAACATATTCCAACTTGAATATAGGTACCTGCGAAAAGTCAAAAAAATTAGTATGTAATTTAGTGAGAATATATAGTCTTATAAACATGGTAAAGGTCTACAAACTCATAACTTGGTTGCACAAGGCTAGTCTCATCTCGTGCAGTGCAGTGCTGTCCTCAAGGGTGGGCGAGTTGGACAACCGCTCAAGGTCTCCAAAATGTACTCCGCGCTTTATGATTATATAGATAGACATTTAGCTTTCTTGAAAATTGATACCGTATTATATGGGTGAACTATAAATACTAAATTTCTACTGTATATCTTTATTAAATGAGTTATTAGGTGTAAATTGAATGCTCGAATAATGTTAAAAGTCATATGACATGTCCTATCCTTTCTTTCATGAGTAACTACGATATAAATTCTTAGATAAAAAGTATAAAATCAATATGACAGATGAAAGCTCAACCATCACTTTATGACTATCTAAGTATTTTATTTTATTTTTTTATTTATTTATTTTTTAGCAAAATACTAAATTAAATAAATTCAAAGAGCCTTTTAATCAAAATGTTTTTTTTTTTTTTTTTTTTTTTTTTTGAAAAGCCTTTTCATCAAAATGTTGAAAAGACTTTTGAGAAGAGTACATGACTACATGGTACATAAAATACAATACAAACTACACACTCGAACTACTATGGATTGAAACACAAATGACATTGAGAAAATAACTAGGGAAGACCATCACTAACTAAGACCCAAGATTGGGTTAACCAAATGTGATAATGTGGCTTCGACACAACCGAGCACTACATGCCAATAAAAATACCTTCAGTTTGATGGATCAGACCAAAGTCGCCCAACATGAAAACTCTCCTTTGAAAACCGCTTTATTTCTTGAATTCTATATTGCCCATATTGTACATGGGCCCAAAAGTCTTCAAAATTACCTCTGTTGATGCCCATCCATAACTTCCAATCGTTAGTAACATCAGCCAACGACGAAGGAAGTGTCCAAAGAATGCTCCACTATTTAAACAAAGTTGTCCAAATATCATACGAGCAAGGAAAATGCAAAAGAAGGTGGTCTACCGACTCTACTTCATCAAAACACCAAACACAGTTAGTTTCATGCCCAAAAGGAAGAACTCCATGATTCCCGAGCACGAGCTTCACCGGAATACATCCTTGAATTGCCAACCAATGAAAGATTTGTATCTTGGACGGAACAATGTTGTTCCAAATTAATTCAGCCCAAGGGGGAGCCAAATTAGCATTCAAAAACCACATAATGTGTGTAGCCTGAGACATCGAGAATTCACCAACTGGAGATGGATCAAAATAATGGAGTCCTCTACAGAAATGTCTAATTTGGTATTCCTTGTAACAACTCGTATTTTTGGATTACTATTCATTTTTACTATTCACAGTTACTATTCACTTTTTACTATTCACTTCACTATTCACTCCCGAAATTTTTATTTCATATTCTCTTAAGTTAAACTATTTTAATGATAATCCGAGAGTTTGACACTCGTCGGATCATTTCTGCAAAAGATTTACTTTTAGGTTTAAACGTCATTCCAGCATCCCGATATGTCCATAAAACACTATAAACAATAGAAATATGATTTTCTCTCATTTTACGACAATTCCAAAAGTTTTGGAATTTTACGTTTTCCAGTTCAGCGTTTTACGCAAATTACGCGTTTTAGACCCGCGTTTCCAGTTTTAGCAGCGTTTAAGCAACCCGATAGAACTTGTCACTCATTAAATATGTTAAGATAGGTTATATTAATAAGTTTTAACATATTTATAAGTTTCATATTTTTAGGATACCCGATTTTAAGTTTCATAACTTAACGACTTACCGTTAGCGATTACCGGGACCAAAACTCACTCCGTAAGCTAGATAATACCAAGTTTATGCACCTAGTCACCCTAACCATCATATGAACGTGTATAAGGGTGATTCACCATGCCATGTGCCTAAGTAATAAGTCTTGATACTTTAGATTAGTTACAAGTGTTAAACTTGGTCACCAAGTTTTAGGAAAATATCCTAAACTTGCACCTCCTCATCTACACCTTCCTAACCTCCTCATTTACACTATAAAAGCAACTCATCTTCTTCCTTTCATCTCCATAAAAACGCCGCACACATAAATTCATAAACCATGATCATTTGATTTCTAAGTTATAAGTTACATACCAAAGTTGAAGGCCTAGCTATTCTCTACATGAATCAAGAGTTTGTTTGGTGATTCCATGGTTAAATTAGGAGCTACACAAGGGTACTAGGGCTGAGATAAGAAGGTTTTCAAAAGGATTATAGCAAGGGTTTGCAAGAGTTGTGGTGAAGGGTTTGCAAGCATAGGTTTAGTGTCCTAGTTCATATTTGACTTCCTTTCTTTAGAAAGCCAAAAGTTGTAAGAAACCCTATTATACTTTCTTGCTAAATATCATTTCCATGCTATTTATATTTCATTCATACTATATATTGTCTTGTTATTATGTTCATGATGTATAAAAATTGGTAAAACAAGTTATGGTATATATATGGTAACTTATATTAAGTAAACAAGTAAACTAGTGACTTATATTGAGAACCACGACCAAAATAGAGTAACCATGATATGAAACACTTACCTACTATTATAGAGGGTTTTAAAATAAAAACATAGCAATTTGAATCACCTAAAACGAGTACACGAGTCAAAAGTTATGGCTATTAGAAGTTACTAAAATCTTTACGGCAAAACTGTCTCAAACTTTCTGTGACAGAACCTTAAACATGCAAAAAGAGGCTTTTCTGGTCCGTTTCATCAAAAAGTTAAAACACGAAAGTTGTCAGGAATGATGTTTTCTTCAAAAACTCGGGTGCACGAGCCCAGAAAACGAATAATGAATGGTATTTTCTTCAAATTCTTAATAGCTATTTTAAATATTCAAGTGACTATATAATAGTTATGGTTAAATATAACCAAGAGGTCTAATGACCTAAAGCCAAGACCACAACCATGGCTAAGGCTAAGGATGCGTCTCAAGACCATGGTAACAATGACCAAGGTCACGGCAAAGCCACGGCTAAAGACCATATAACTTTTAAAGATCAAAAACTTATATATTTTTATCAAATACTACAACACTAGGGAGCTTCATGTGAGGGGTTCCATTTGGGTAAACGGATAGACGAGTTGCTGGATTTACGAATTAAAGTGTCCTAGCTCCTCGAACGTTTACTACATGACCTCTGAATTATGACGGCCCGAACGGTAGTAAGAGATATACAAACTATACATGTTTATAAACCATTTTATTCAACAACTTACACTATATACTAAGTACTATATCATGAACTATATGCAAGACATATATAGGCAATTCTTCGTATTCTTAGACGTTACTACAAACCTAAGTCGCAACATTCTATTATAGGCTGCTCTTAGAGACTTTCGCGATTCGACTACCACTTTCATTTCTCATTACATAACTTAAGGTGAGTCATAGCCCCTACTCTTTTCATACTTGTTTTAAACTCTTTTGGGGAGATACATGCTTAAACTACTTGCTTTCACTTTTACTCAAGACAATTTTACTCATATGCTATGCTATACTTTTATACTTTTGAACATGGTGTGTAGTTTTATTACGATATGTGCCTTAATGTGTTAAACTATTCTATACGCTATATTCTTTAACCACTGTTTAACTCCTGGATGGAGCCGATGGAGAGGTATTGATAGTACTATCGGGCTGACGCCCCCACCATTGCCATATATTCCTGGCCTTGGGTGAATATAATCCAGCTTTGAAGCATTTGTGCTTATTCTTGTCATGAGGTTCAGTAGGCAGTGATACTTTACATTAAGCGTGCATATATCGTATACACATATATCGAAATCATACTATATGTTAGCAGTGGGTTGTGAACACACAGGTTGCAAGTGTTGTTATGGGCGGGACTTGCAACTGAGTGGATTCACGATGCCTTTGCTGTACGAATATTCTTTAAAGACTTTTCAACTGTTTTAAGACAAACTCTATGAACTCACCAACCATTGTGTTGACACTTTAGCATGTTTATCTCAGGTTAGTAAGGTGATAGCTAGTGCATGGAACTTAGAGTCAAGCTGCATATTCTGAAGACTTACGCTTTTTATCATTTACCATTCAAAACATTTTGTATACATTTATGTATAATACTTTGGAATCTCATGTTTGTAACTTTGAATTCATTAATCGAATGGTAACTTTTCAAAACGTCTCATTTAGAGGTCGTTTTCTATAACTTGTACTTTGTATTATGAAGTAGCACCCCAGTGACACAGTCTTCCGCTGCGGTATTTTGGGGGTGTTACATTCCTCATAATGAGACGAAGGGATTCAGCTTCACAAGATTCGTAAAGAGATAAGGGCATCAAAAAATCCAAATTCCAAGATATGAGGAACCATTCGGAGAGAAGTAACATTGATTAATCATTCCGTCACGATTTCTTGATAAACGATACAACTTTGGATATTTACTCCTGAGTGAAAAGTTACCCAACGAAGTATCATTCCAAAATGAAATACGCTTACCATCTCCGCACTTTATCAAACTGATATGTGATTTTGTAGAATCCCCACCCCAAAGAAAATTACGACGATGACGTTCTAATTGGGAGACCACTGTTTTGGGAGCATTGAATAAAGACATATAGTGTAAAGCAAGGCTTGATAAGACGACATTAATCATTGTAACCCGACCTCCAAATGAAAGACAACAGCCTTTCCACCTTGCCAATTTCTTTTTGAATCTCTGGACAATCGGGGTCCAAGTTGCTACTCTTCTCGGGCTAGCCCCAATTGGAATCCCGAGGTAGTAAAAAGGGAATGAACCAACGTTGCATTGGAAGACTTCTGCAAAGATCGATAACTGGTTGGCCGGTATGTTTATTCCATATAAAGCACTCTTGGAGGGGTTCATCTTCAGCCCCGAAACTTTCTCAAAAAAGATAAGAATGTCTTTTATATGTTTGAGCTCTTGGATTGAAGGATGGGCAAAAATGATTGTGTCATCAGCGTATTGGTAGTGGTTAATTCTCCCGTGTTCCCTGAATTTATTCCCTTGTAGAAGTCCTCTATGAAGATCATTCGAGAGCATCTTACTCAAGAATTCGGTAGCCAAAATAAATAAAAAGGGGGATAGAGGATCACCCTGCCTCATGCCCCTTTTCATTTCTCTTTCAACCAGATATACAAGCTTTAATCCAAGACTAGAATTTGAAGCCGAAACCCATCTGGTCAAGAACCGAAAGCAAAAAGGAGTGAAACTGTATCATAGGCTTTTGAGAAATCTATTTTCAGAAATATTGATTGCTGCTTCGTTTTCTTGGTCGAGTGCCACAATTCATTCACTACCATCACACCATCTAACAATAATCTGGAAGGTACCAAAGCATTTTGATGCTGACTTACTAAATCTGGTACAACAGACCGTAACCTATTTGTTAAAGTCTTTGCAATAATCTTGTATGGAGTGTTGATGAGACTAATGGGTCTCATCTGGTTGACATCTTTTGGGCCATTAACTTTTGGAATGAGAACAATGAATGTTGAGTTGAAATTGTTTGGAAGATTAGCGTTAGCATGGAACTGGAGCATCAACTCTTTTTTCAGAAACTTCAAACCTTTTTTAAAAAAACTCATAGAAAATCCATCCGGGCCAGGAGATTTATTACCATTAAATGAACCAACCACTTTTGAAATTTCTTCTTCCAAGAAAAGGCTCTCAATCCTTATAGCTGCTTGACTGGAGAGCTTATGAAGACCGACTGCAGGCCAGTTGATGTGAGAGATGTTAAACAATGATTCCTGAGGGAATTATTGTTTAACATCTCTCATATCAACTGGCCTGCAGTCGGTCTTCATAAGCTCTCTAATCAAGCATGTGATAACTTTCACAGACTCTTAATCATTTTTGTGTTTGGTGTGATCACTTGAAGTAAGAAAAGTTTTGTATAGGAGGTGTAATGATGTGAATCAAATATCTTGAGGTGATTTTGTTAGTGTATTACTATTTGAATAAGTTTCTAGTTATTTTTTTTTAAGTTCTACTGTTAATATTGAAAGAAAATTTACTAGACAAAAATTTGATTGTATATTTTGAATTAAAGAATACATTTTCACTTTTGACGTAAGCTAGTTTGCATTATATTTGATTTACAACTTTTTGTTTAGTGTTAGCTTAAACAGGGTTGAGGTGATATAAAAATAGACGGAGCCATGTGAAGACTAAGAAGGGTCATAGCCCCTTATATTTTGCATATTTACATTATATACCCTTATACTAATGCATAATTTATGTTATAAACCTTAAACTTTTTAAATAAATTATGGTTTGACCCTTTTAAGTTTCATCGGCTCTCTTAGAAAAATTATCCAAGCTCCGCCGCCATTGGATGGATATATAAGCGTAATAGATTAGATGTAGTAGTAGTAATGTAGTAGTAGGTTGAGAAAGAAATTGAAAAATGAGGTGGTTAGAGAAATGGAATGTGTGTGGTGTTGGTGTTTAATGTTTATAAAGGAAAAGAAGAAGTGAAGGGCCCTATCCGGAAGGAAGTAGTAAGATTGAAGTTAATGTGTGTGAGAAAGTAAGAAAGAATGTAAAAGGTTGACCCCTTCGTCGTGTTGGAGGACCAAGTCAAAAATACCAAACTACAAGCAAAGTAATAATACATTTGATAAATTAGTTAATTTAGCAAATAAAAAAAGAAGTCGAAATGAAATGAAATGTTGAGAGAGTCAGTCCCTTGAGCGTGTTGTGGTGGATTCAGTGGAGGATGAGGAGTAGCAGTCTCTAAGCGACATGGATGATCTTAACCACCGTTGGATTTGTATTATTATTAGCATTACTGGATCCAATAGACAATGTAGTAGTAGTAATTTATTAGCAGTAATTACATTGATTAATAGATAGAGTTAAAGAAAGTAGTAGTAAAACCAATGTTTTGAAAATCGGGTTCGAAATCGACCTGGTTGAATCACTGGGCATCGGGTCAATCGATTCGACCGTCGAGTCAACTCGGTTTTCAATTTATTATTTTTTTATTTTTTTGACCGGGTCAACCCGGATTTTTGTTAAAAAATTTTTAAAAAATGAAACGTGGTCGGTTTTCGAGAATCGGGTCACTTAAAACCCGACGGATGTAATCGATTAACCCGACTTTAAAAACCCAGGTTTTTTTTTACCAGAACCAGTCGAACTGGTTAACTTGGCCGGGTTGACCCGGGTTTCAAAAGATTGGTAAAAACTACTATTTGTGTTATGTAATACTTGATAGAAAATATATGAACGAATTTGGTCTTAAATGTATTTTCATTGGTATAATTTTCATCAAGTATTACATAACACGAATGAAATAATTCAAAGTCAAAGTTGGAACAAAAAGACTTTGAAAGATAATAGTGGACATTTATTTTAGGACGGGGGAGTAAAAAGTATGGTAGTGGCAATAAATAAAGATATTTAATGAATAAAGAGATACGGAGTATTAATGAATAAAAATAGTAGACCGTAATTAAGTTGAGGAAGGAAGGAGGGAAGGAAGGTTCCTCTTAGAATTAGAATTAGTAATGAAGTGGACATGATGAATAACTGTGTAATAATAATACTAGTGGTGCCGTCTGATTGCCCACTTTGAAGAACACACCACCAAACCAATCTCCCTCCGCCCATCTGCTACTACTTTTTTTTACTTTAATTAAATAATAAATATCTTCTTCTTCTTCTTCTTTAACAGTAAAGTAACACCAATCGTATATCCCTAATAATAATAATATTATATCTTTAATCGACTTATTTTTAAAATGATCATCTGCTGCTTCTGAATCAGATCCTTTGAATTACTCACTAGTGTTATTCATTCATTCATTCAGGTTACTCACTTTATTTGCTGCTTATTTTATTACAACAACTTATTTATTTACACTAGTATAGGATCCCCAACTTATTAATGTTATGTTACTATTACTACAGATATATAAATATATATGGGATCTAATAACAAGATGGAACCATCACCACCACCACTTGACAACATCGACTTTGAATCCGACGAGGAAAGCCCCTTGACCCTATCCCAATCCGCTAACCAATCTTTCCAGTTCGAAACCACAACGATAACTTCCAACCTCCCCAAATCACAAATATTCAGAAAGCTACACTCCACCGCCTTCCACAGCGTCTACATTGTCCTCTTCAAAGCCAAGATCAACGTCTTGCTCCCTTTCGGACCTCTCGCTGTTCTCCTACACTACTTGACTGGCTCCCATGTATGACCCTTTTCACCCGCCTCCTTAAATTATACCCAACACGCACTTTTTGTCTTAACGCCTTTTTTCCTTTTCGTTTCAGGGATGGGTCTTCTTTTTCAGCTTGCTGGGTATTGCGCCTTTAGCTGAACGCCTTGGTTATGCCACCGAGTAAGACTCGTCTTCATTTCGTTGCTATCATTCCCCTTATGCGTTAGTTTTAAATTGTTTTTTTTTTTTTTTTTTTTTTGCTATATTTCAGGCAGCTCGCGTGTTATACAGGAAATACAGGTAAAATAATACTATCTCAGATATTGCTAAAGTCTCGCCAAGTAGCATATTAAGTTGTGCTCTAGAAAATTCGTTTAGAGTCTATGTTTGGTGCTAAGATTTGATTATAATGCACTACTTATAGCGTATAGGACTGTCATTGCCTTTGGTTGAGCATATCTATCACTGAACCTCGTTTTCTTTGTTGGTTCTGTAGTTGGAGGTCTTTTAAATGCCACATTTGGCAATGCAACGGAGATGATTATTTCAATTTATGCATTAAAGAACGGGATGATTAGGGTTGTTCAACAATCATTATTAGGATCCATCTTATCAAATATGTTGTTAGTGCTTGGTTGTGCCTTCTTTACCGGTGGCATTGTACATTATCCTAAAGTTCAGCGTTTCAACCAGGTAATATTGAATTCGGTTCTTTCTTTGAAAGATGCGTGGAAATGTCGTTGGGTTTAGATCATTGTAAAAAGGAAGCTTTTTACTCATTTGCGTGCAATTTTATGTTTACAGACAGCTGCAATAGTTAGTTCAGGGTTGCTGTTGATGGCTGTTATGGGTATACTATTTCCAGCTGTGCTTCATTTTACGCACACAGAAGTCCATTTCGGGAAGTCAGAGTTGGCCCTTTCAAGATTCAGCAGCTGTATAATGTTGGTGGCGTATGCAAGTTATCTCTTCTTTCAGCTTAAGAGTCATGCTAATCTTTATGATTCCGTTGATGAGGTAGGTCTTCTATTCTTAAAAGCTGTGACCTTTGATATTACTTTATTAGTATAAAGAGGTGTAATACTCCAGGATATGTGCCTTTGCTTATTCCATCCTCCCTTGATCCCTTCTAATCATAACAAACTCTGTATAATCAATGAAGCATGATTTGAATTGAGAACTAGTTAACTACTAGTTATTAGAGAAAAACAAAATATATAGGTGGTGTTTATTTAAACTTATTTTTGGGCTTATGAGCTTATCTGACCGTCTTATATTTCATAAGCTCATATTTACCGGTTTAATTTTTGACTTATGAGCTTATTATGACTTAAATATGGAAAATAAGCCCATAAGCTAGAAAATAAGCCCGGAAAATGAGCTTATGAAATATAAGCCTAGTCAAATAAGCTTGTAAGCCCAAAATAAGCTTAAACAAACACCCCTCTAGTTGATTCTTTTTGTTACCTGTCCCTCGTCAGAGGTCTTCCGAGAAGCAGCCCCTTTACCCTCAGTTAGGGGCGTGAATGTGTAATTCTACGTTGCTCTAGTGGGATTGGGTATGTTGTTGTTACCCGTTCCTCAATCTATTCCCATGAAATGTACTGTATACAAGCTTGAACATATTTGTTCTAGGTGATGCATCTACAAAACATTGTTTTCATGTTTCGTATAAGTTAGAACTGACCTTCATCTCACTGTTCTTTGAACTAGAATGCATCTAAGTATGCCACGGTTATGCAGGAAAGAGAAAATAATGGGGAAGATTCTGATGACGAAGAAGCTCCTGAGATTACTATGTGGGAAGCAATTGCTTGGCTTACTATTTTAACATTGTGGGTGTCTGTATTATCTGGATATCTCGTCGATGCCATACAGGTAACCTTTGGTCAAGGATGTCTCTTCTATTATCACAAGAATTAAAATAAGACAATGGTTCATGTGTTTGCTACCTCTGAAACCTTGGGTTATGGGCCTAATGACCTGCACTGTCTTTGGTCCCTTGATTTTTGATTCGAAATTACAACTGTTGCCTGGCCGTTTTTGACTTGATTAATCGTTCAGGGAGCATCCGACTCATGGAATATGCCGGTGTCTTTTATTAGTGTAATCCTGCTTCCTATTGTCGGTAATGCCGCTGAGCATGCAAGCGCCATTATGTTTGCAATGAAAGACAAGCTTGTAAGTTTAACGACTTAACTGGTTCATAAGCAGCATACCTTGGTATGAGGTTTGTTTATTGATTGTGTAATCCCTGTATTCTATAGGACATCACACTTGGAGTGGCAATCGGATCATCAACTCAGATATCCATGTTTGTGGTAATGACATGTTTGTGGCAAATACTAATAGTTTGTAAATAGGATCTATCAATGGTTTGAGACCTTTTCCTTTTACATGTACAGATCCCATTCTGCGTGGTTGTGGGTTGGATCATGGGGCAGCCAATGGACTTGAATTTTCAGCTCTTTGAGACCGCTACTCTATTTATCACAGTGTTGGTCGTGGCATTTATGCTGCAGGTATATCTCTCTTTCTCTCATGCGCTCTGTGAATGCCAGTGTATTGGACAATTTACTAAGTAGTTCTTTGGTTTGTAGGAAGGAACATCAAATTACTTTAAAGGCCTGATGTTAATTCTTTGCTATCTCATTGTTGCTGCCAGTTTCTTTGTACACGTCGATAATAAATCTGGTGAGTATCATAAATCATTTGACTAGTTTATCATCGCATCGTCATGTTTCATGTCTTATAATAATGTAATATAGGTCATAGGGGATAGCCTTCTTAACTGTATAAATGAATTACGAGAGTTTGATTATTAGGTCAATATGTAAAATACCAAATAATATCTTACAATGACTATTAGAAAAAGAGCAACTAACATTCGAATGGAACTACTTAAAAATGGGAAATTGTAGCATCCATCTTGGGAGAGAAGAAGTATTATTGGTGTATCACGACTTGTTGGCTGAATAATTATGGAATTGAACTTTCTAGATTTCTGAATCTTTTTCAAACTTTAACAAAGATTTTAATATGCGGATTTGAGATCTAAGAAGATTTACCATGCAGTATGCTATATGGCCTAAAAGGAAACATAATGTAGCGCGCTTTTGATCTTACTTGGTGATGTTTTTACTAAGATACTGTATAAGATGGAAAGATGTTTTAGGCTTATTTGTTCGTGATGAAGATTTAACTTTTTAAAATGATGCAGATGATGACTAAAAGCCGAAGCCAGACGGGTATATGACAATTGTTTAAATGTTGTAATTTTGTGAGGCGTGTATGTACGTTCACCGGGAAAGAGCATGAGGAAGGTGTTGGTGTTGATGTATAATTGTTAAAATATCATTTCATTTTGGTTGAAGTTTGATGTATTCAACCACTAATGAAATGAAGCCGTGCCTGCCTTCCTTTGTTTTAATCCATTTTCAAGTAGATGTAAAAAAATCCGCAGTCATTAGTTTTTATTCATATATTTCCTTTAGCGCCACAAAGTAGTTATACTATACAAGGACTTTTTGATTTATTTTTCTTCCAATGAACAATCATCTCAAAGCGTTACCAAATACAGCTAGTTATTTTTCATTGAAGATTTGACTATACAAATCTCTCAATAGTGGTGTTGCATGAAATGTCGATAAGGAGATAGATCTTGAAATTTCATTCTAAAAGAAGGCGGGAATGTAGTTTCAGACTTGACTTGTACCGGATATAGAGATAATTTTGCGTTGAGAAATGCTAATAGTGATTGGTTATTCATCGTTCTGCTGGATATTTTGCCAAAAGTGTGTATTTCTGTACGAGAATAGGTTAGTCGCCGGTTTAGCATTGCGTTTGGTTTACTAGCCAAGTTCAAATTAGGTGGAGAGACTATCTTGTTGCAGTTTGCAATTATGATACACATATATAGTATACATCTAATTTGGTAAGCTTTGTATACTACTAACTCACTCAAGTTTTTAGAAATGAAGGTACAGTAATACTATGAAACAGCAGAAATGGAAATAAAAACCATGCAAGACTCGTAAGTTCTTACTATAAAAGGATTCCATTAATTGATGGTTTGGTTGAAACAAGAAAACGTTTGTGGTTTATTTTTGCAGCTTTTGATTTGCTTGTTAAATAAAGGTTTTGTGGGGGACAACTGACAAGGGCCATTTTACTAGATTCAGTTTATATATATTGATTCGAGACAAAGTATATTAATCATAAAGTAACATATAAAGATTGTTTAAAGAGGTCATCTTGTTAATCACTCCATATATAATCAAGTCTGCCAACAAGAAGTAGATAAATAGCATGATGGTGACAAATAACAAGAATTTTATCCAAACAAAAACTAATGTTATTGGTCTGAGAGTAGTTCCACCACCCAAAACAAACAATTCGTTTATAATAGCTAGCGTCATGTCATCACAAAGCACTTTTTTTTTTTTTTAGAACGGATGCAATTTATTAAAAAGATAACGACAATTACAAAGAAATATAAAGTAACGGGTTTTGAAGCCACGTTGTCCGATTGGGACCAAGTTTTCTATTTCTATTAGCAAACCATAAATCAACTATAAAATCAATCAACATATCTCTCGGTTTTTTGGCGTCAATTATAGTACATTAGTTTAACTAGTAAAATTCGACATTAAATTCTAACCATTTATTACCATTGGAGCTTTATTTCAATGGGTGGAGCACTTGTGCCGGAGTAAATAGATCCGGGTTCAAGTCCCACTCTTGTCTTAAAGTTCACCATCTCACCATCCCACCGCAAATGCTCAGATTGACTGGTTAACGAAGGCTCTATTGGAGAAAATGGCCAGGGTTCAAAGCCCACCTTCTGATATGCACAGTCACCGAGACAGGTGCTCATTGCCTGGGGCCGGGTCCGGTTGGCCGACCAGGATGATCCCACCATTATTCACTTTTTGAAGAAATTTTAACCATTTATTATTCATTTTTTTTATATATAAATATTTTAGAAAACTTAAAAAGAAGGGAGTATTTTTTGGATCAAGGAGCAGAAAGAATAAAAGAAATGAGTTAGCAGCTAGATTGACGTGTTGCGGAAGCAAAGGAAATAATGTCACGAGTCCCATTTGAAATGAATGAGTCAATTACATCTTCACATTGTCATGACACGTACGTTTTCCTACCCCTCATTTCCTATCTTTTAGATACATTTTTCAACTTATTCAAACGGCAAAAAAAAAAAAAGTTGAAAGATATCATGTCTAAAATTGACCAAGAGAACCAATGATGGAAATGAAGACACACCATTTACTTTACCTACAGTGTTCAAGATGTAAATAAGTAATTGCAAAAGAGAAAAATAAGGTGATAATTTAACTTGTCAATAGTTTTAATGAAATATATAGAGGACCCAGTTTGAGTGTAGTACCTTTAAAAGAATAGTAATAGTGTATACACGCAACATGTTGAAAATTCCTTCATTCGAAAAATCTGTTTTGATATATAAACCCTACCTTAACTAGATGGTTGATTCATAGCCACTGGAAAATAATATACCATCACACCATGTTGTTGGCTAATACAATCCTGGGACCTCCAAATTTTGGGGCTCAAAACTATCCATCACTGATGATGCCAAATCCATGTGGGAATTAAATCATCTTCAAAAAAGTTTCTAGCACATGATTATCTACGATCCCCTAAACATATATTGTACTCGTACTTCCCTTGTCATCGACACCCTCCTAAGGCCTACCACATGCAATTGATGTTGCCCAAATCCATGTGGGAATTGAAATCATCTTCAAAATTATACTACTAACATATATGCATGAGAACAATTTACCTCTTCAGGCCTACCAAACTACTACTACTACGTACATGCTTACATAACAAATATAGACACTTTAGCTAGGGCAACTAACGTAGCGTCAAACATGTTACTTTGTCTTATACCAATGTCTTATTTCAAGTAGTCCAACGGTTTCAAACTATCATATCTACCATTCACGTAAATTCTAATCATTAAGAGCAAATTATTGTACGATCACATGCATATCATTTGCGAATAAAAGGTAACCATATAAAAATGCTCTTGTACGTGTCATACTCTCTTTGAATGATGCAAATTGATCGACATGCAATCAAACAAATGTAATAAATATCATTCAAGAGTCAATACCAATAATCAGGTAGACCACTAGTATTTGGTACATTAAGAAAATACTACTAGTAATACATAATGAAACCGTTGAGCTACAAAGAATAACGAGAATGACTGAAAATGACACAACAGATCAAATGTTTTGTGTATTTAACTATTAACATAGACGAGACAAAATTATTGAATTTATGATGAGTCATATGTGCACTTTCCTATCAACCTTCAATCACACACATTTTTCAAATCTCTTTTCTTTAGTGTCGGCTGTATTAAAATATGTGGCAAATGACACAAGAAGAATTAAAAGTGACAACCACAATTCATTAATAGTACTTAAAAATAATTAATCTTTGGATCTAATTATCTAAAAGTAACATTCAATTCCATCTAACTTTCATCACCTAATAAATTATATACGTATTTGAGGCTCTTGTGTAAAGCTTTGATTGAGCTTGTATTAAAAAAGGTTCAACATGGATGATGATAGATATGGTGACTATTTTTGTTTAGTGGAAGGTATTATATAAAATAAGTTTTATATTAAAAGGTGTTAATGGGAGGGGGAATCTTATATGGGGTTTACCAAGTGGTCAAAATAATAGTAGTGCATTTGGAAGTGGTATGTAGTTTTTTGAGGTAATGTATATGTATAGGTAGTAGTAACATTGTGTAAGAGGTCGTTTCTGATTTTTTTAATTATCTTTTTAAAAAAATAAAGATGTTTTGGAGTAAGGAGGTTAATAGTAGGCCAAATGTCATCACCTTGAACTCATTAAAGCGAAAATTTTAATATCCTAAAGATTTAAAAGTGTAACATGATACTTTAGACTTGTCTATGTGAAAATCATATTAACAGTTAAAGAACCTAATTCAAAAAATCAAAATATTCATAATATAATTATGATATAAGGGTAGAAACAAGCAAAATCGAGCCTAAGCTTGCAAAAGTTCATGCGCGGCTCGCTTACGATCATAAGTCTTCAGCTTTAGCTCTTTTCAAGTCTTATGCTTTTAGCTCGAGTTCAACTCATAACACACTTTACGAGCTCGGAATCAATACTTTAATATGATATGCCCAAACATATGATGTTTTCGCAAGCAATTCTTCTTCATGTGAACACATGCAACTTTCAAGAATTGCTAGGACACTTGAGACTCGAGAGCATGAATTTCATGCATGGGCACTGTGAATTTGTAAAAAGAATTATTTCTGAAAACTTCATATGTTTGGCTAATTATAAACACGCGTCTTGGAGAAAAAAATTGGAGGACATGGTCGTTCCCAAGACTGATCATGTGCAGAGGCGAAGCTTCATAGGGGCCGGGGGGGGGGGGGGGGGGGGGGGGGGGGCGCGCCCGACCCCCCGAAATTTTTTTTGCGATGTAGGGGGTATATAGTTTTCGTGTAGAAAAATTTCGGTATATTTGGTTTCGACCCCCCAAAAATTTCGGTATACCTGAAATATAGCCTTAGGAAAAAAAAAAATTAGATCCCGACCCCCCACTTACAAAATCCAAGCTTCGCCACTGATCATGTGGGGCCAAAGGTGAGTTGTGTGAGTTGTTTAATTTGTTTATGTGTGATATATTTGTGTATAAGTGGGGTATATTTAGGTGGAGTTTCTTATCTTATTTCATTATGTTGGCGGGTGAAGTTGATTGTAGAGAAAAAAAAATGACGTGGCGCTAAGACGTCGGTGATGAAGTTTATTGTAGTCGCTCCTTATTAGGCTGGAGGTAGTAGGAGTGACCTCCCACTCGTGAGAGCCACTACGTAACTTTTAGTGACGCGTGAGCAAGCCAAAGAAATGAGACGAATGGTGATGTTGTTCACCTCTCGGTATTTGTGCAAAGTGGGTAAATTTTATTACTATTATTTGATTTGTGAGTGTATATGAGATATTTTGTAAGACATGTTTGTATAAAATGAGTATTTTTAAAAGAGCTGAATAAAGTGGTGACCATTGTAAGTGAAAGGTGACAAAAAGGTAAATAGAGTGATTTTTTTTTTTTTTTTTTTGAAGTGAAAGGTGAGGGGGCATGACTACTAACTCTAGTTATAGACTCGACAGAGTGGAGCACTTTGCTCACTCGTGAGGTACGAAACCTATTCGACACACAACCACTCACACGTGAGAGATAATATGGAAAAAGAGAAGAGACCAACTCATTTTTTGTTGCGTTAGAAAAATAGTGGGCCCTTATTTATGTTTAGTGTTTCTTATTTAGATTGTGAGTGTGTGTGGTATTTAGTAAGCTATATTTATATAAAGTGAACATTTTAATGAAATGTGAGAAAAAAATGAGCATTTTAATAAAATCGTGTGAAAAAAGAAAAAACCTGAGATAACGCTCATATATAATGAGAGAATGTGTGAGCACTAGTTTGGGCCTTAGGCAGGCAAAGGTAAGATATAGTGTGGGGGTATATGTTTGGCATGCATGTGATACTTTGATAGTGACATGGACAAATACTAGTACCTAGTAATTTCAAGAGAAAACAACAGAGCCATTTGTAATTTCTTCATTTCATTTTGAAAAAAATAAAGAAAGAAAGAAAGAGAGATAGTAGTAGATTCTTGAAAAGGGAGAAGCTGTCTTGCCTACTCTACTCTATCTATCAACTGTATCAGTCATTGTATTCTCCCTAGGAATCATTCATTCATTTTTATCTATTCTTATAATAACCCCAACCTTCTTATTCTATACAAATACACCAAACCTTATTCTTTTGCTTCTTCAACAGTTTGTTTGTAGTAAACACACCGACACTGTCACCGACGGTGGTGAATGGCGCCACCACCACCATCGTTGCTCTCCATTTTCATTCTTGTTGTCTTTACTATACCAATCACAAATGCTGCCACTGATCCATCTGATGGTATACTAAACTACTACTTATTCATTTTCTTCATTTTTATGTACTTTATAATCAAACTTATAATATGTTTTGTTTTGGCAGTGTCTGCACTTAACGCCATGTACCAGAGCCTAAACTCACCCCCACAGCTAACCAAATGGACCTCATCTGGTGGCGACCCCTGTGCTGATAACTGGAAAGGCGTCACCTGTTCTGCCTCAAGAGTCACGCAGATGTATGTATGCCCATCATTAACTCATTTACCAACGGGCCTCTGGTCTAGCGGTATGGAGGTTTTACCCTCCTATGCAAGGTCTCAAGTTCGAGTCTTGTTTAAGGCTTTCTGGGCTCGATCCAACCTGGTTTTGGGCTAGGGACCATGTAGCCACAGTTGCCGTAAAAAAAAATAAAATAAAGTAACTCATTTATTACCACAACTTAGCTCACTTTTTTTTTTTTTTTTTTTTTTTTTTTTTTTTTTTTTCAGCAAATTATCCAGTCTCGGACTCTCGGGTGGAATCGGATATCAGCTCTCAAGTTTAACATTCGTTACTGACTTGTAATAATATTTCCCTTTCAAATTAGTTTCGTTTTTCGCGTGCTTTTGCTACTCGTAAATTTAAACTTTACTTATTTGCAGTGATATCAGCAACAATAACCTTGGCAATCAGATACCTTACAGCCTTCCCCCCAATTTAACTTCATTGTACGCGCTTATTACTATATTTCTCCCAAGTACTTTATACACATAGACATTGTATTGTACTAGTAGTAGATAATAAAGGACTCGTGGCTTGTATTCGCAGAAATCTTGCCGGATGTGGATATACCGGCAACCTTCCTTATTCCATATCACAAATGACTTCTCTTAAATACTTGTCAGTCCGTTACTCGTTACTTCTTCTTATATACTCATTTGATGGTTGCACACTTGTTATATATACAATGTTTATCTTTGTTCGTATTTTTTTAACAGAAATGTTGCCAACAATAAAATCGATGGCGCGTTGCCTGATATGTTTGGACAGCTTTCAGCTCTATCCACTCTGTAAGACTTATTCGGCAGTACTATTTAATATTGTATGATGTTAAAGAAGTAATGCTGACAGTGATTATTTAACGGTTCAGGGATGTATCTTCGAATTCCTTTACGGGTGACCTTCCTCAGAGCTTCAGCACGCTGTCCAGTGCAACTGATATGTAAGTATATCAATCTATAGTTCTATACCCAAGACCAGTGATTAAATGGTTATTAATCTATTGTTATGTAGGTATTTGCAGAACAACCAGTTCACAGGCACTATCGATGTTCTAGCCAATCTCCCCCTTAAAAATCTGTCAGTTTTCTATCTTTATTCTATTTCGATTCACTTTTTGAAACGCATCTTTTGGTTTTGCATTTACATTTGTTTTTTATACCAATGTATCAGGAACGTTGCCAATAACAAATTTACTGGCTGGATTCCTAGCCGGCTGAACAATATTAATCTGCAGTAAGTATCCGACTCTTAAGTTATCCGTATTGTAAATACATTGCCATTTTGAACATTCAATGATTGTTCGTGTTTCAGAAAGGATGGTAACTCGTGGAATTCAGGGCCTGCACCCCCATCTCCCCCTCGTCCACCTGCAGCAGCTGGAGGGGGTATTCAAAATCGGCAACCAAGGGGCAATAACCCATCTACTGGCGGTTCTAGTGATAGTGGGAAAAAATCCGGTGTCGGTGGTGGAGCTATAGCAGGAATTGTGATATCCATTTTGGTTGTTGCTGCACTTATTGCCTTCTTTTTGTTCAAGAGAAGATCCAAAAAGACATCTGCAGATATTGAGAAGACCGACGACCAGTTTTTTGCTCCTGTTGCTCATCAGCAGCATTCAGTTCAAGGTATAAGCTTTTTAAAATCTTGTGGTTCTACTATTTCTCCAAAAAAAAATGTACATACATTTACATGCCAATTACATGGTTCTTGTAGAAATGAAGCCTGTTCAAGCTTTTCCGGTGGCCGATACCAAAACATTTGAAACTATAGATGCAATAAGTCTGAAACCACCTCCCATGGATCATCACAAATCATTTGATGACGATGATTTTTCAGCAATTCCCATTGCTCCCAAGAAAGCAACTGTGGCTCCGCCGGATGCCATATTGTACTCGATAGCCGATCTTCAAATAGCTACTGACAGCTTTAGTGCTGATAACCTCATTGGTGAAGGTTCTACTGGACGTGTTTTCCGTGCTCAATTTGAAGATGGAAAGGTATAATATTATGTGTTCTTCTGTTTCACTCTAATGGGATGTCCTAATTGTATGACCCTTGGATTTTATGGCATTGTAGGTTGTTGCTGTTAAAAAACTGAAGCCATCTGCCCTCCCTGGTCGGTTATCCGATGATTTTATAGATATAGTGTCAGATGTATCAAGATTGCGCCATCCTAACGTCGTCGAGCTTGTTGGCTACTGCTCAGAATATGGGCAGCACCTCTTAGTTTACGAGTTCCTTGTAAATGGGTCTCTTTATGATTTTTTGCATCTCTCAGATGAATACAGCAAGCCCTTAATATGGAATAGCCGTGTCAAGATTGCTTTAGGGACAGCACGTGCATTGGAGTAAGTCAAAATTCGCTACTTTAAGCTGGCTAGAGATCTTATCACTTGATTTTTACTTGAATAAAGTAACTAACGCTGATTTCATCTTCAGATATTTACATGAAGTATGTTCGCCATCTGTTGTTCATAAGAATATAAAGTCAGCCAATGTCTTGCTAGACTCGGATCTCAATCCTCATCTTTCTGACTCTGGGTTAGCAAGCCTTGCCTCAGATGCAGATCAGGTACGACATTAGGCCTGTGGAAATTGTGGCAAAGTTTCTTTTTTACCCTTGTTTTATTGACCTTTGCATTTGTAGGGATTGGATGACAATGGATATAGTGCCCCTGAGGTTTCCATGTCTGGTCAGTACACGGTAAAAAGTGATGTCTATGGTTTTGGTGTAACCATGTTGGAACTACTTACAGGAAGAAAACCATTTGATAGGTAAACGTATCTTCTACGTAGTATTTTATTATCATTGTAGATAAATTAAGGTACCACTTTGTTTACTTACATATTAAGTTGTATTGCAGCTCAAGAACGAGGGCAGAACAGTCTTTGGTTAGGTGGGCTACGCCCCAGCTTCATGACATGGACGCTCTTGCAAAGATGGTTGATCCAGCTCTTAAAGGACTATATCCAGTCAAATCTCTTTCTCGATTTGCAGATGTAATCGCTCTTTGTGTACAGGTAATGTGTCACAATTCAGTTTCTAGTAGTACTATATATTTCATGTGGTTAGGCTGTTACTAATATGGTTAAAATTATAAACAAAAATGTTCAGGCGGAGCCAGAGTTTCGGCCACCCATGTCGGAAGTGGTTCAGGCATTGGTTAGACTTGTGCAGAGGGCAAATATGAGCAAGAGAACTGTTGGTATCGAACAAAGTTCTTCATTACGCTTTGGAAACCAAGATTCACATGAATCTTTGTGATAAACATCCTCCTACATTTGCCGTGTATTTATTATTTTGTTTATCGTCATATTATTCTCCAGCCTGTTTGATCGAATAATTTCATATTCTTCAGTTAAGTATACGGTTACAAGTTAGAGACAATAGACATTTAGATTTGAAAGTGTAATACAGTTTAACGTATCAGGTCACGTCGGGTTGGGTTGTCCCACAAACAACTTTTACCCATTTTGATATTTTAATTGATATGTTAATTATGATAAGAGTACACTACTTCAATAATAATAATACAGTTTAATTTTTCAGTCAGAAGTCTTATGAGGCCAACCACTAACAAGCATTGGCTGCTTTTGGGCCGGCTAAAATGGGTTTATGGCTTTAGCCCAGTCAAGAGCACCTGTTTCGTTAACTTTAGCCTAGAGTTGTAATTGAACTCTTCGACAGTTCGACTTATTTTTTCAAATCACATTGGTTAACTGAATGTTTGCGGTGAAAGGTAGTGAGTACCTGAGTAGAATATAATTTTCCTTAATGTATTTATATTGGATCTCAACATGGTTGAAGTATTAATTTTCTGATTTTAGATGTTTGGGAATACAATAATTAAATAATGGGTAAAGTCTAAAAATGAAAAAGATGGGTTCTTTCATGTACCACTATGCTAAACTGCCTAAACATGTTAAATTAAGGGCCAATTTGGTTTGAGGTTTTTGTCCATAAGGTTTGGTGATGTTTATATGTTTGGTTGAAAACCCAATATAAAAATTTGGCTTTAACCCATTGATTTGAACGTGGGGCTACACAAAAGTTAGTAGATGATGATGGTAAACCATACATCTTTTCTATAAAATTTGGCTTCAAATCCAAATCAAAAATTTTAATCCAAATTCAAATTTTAATCCTAAATCCATCTATAAATCAATCGGGCCTTAATGATCAATAATATGGTAAACCATACATCTTTTCTATAAAATTTATTATTGACAAAACAATATGAATTTATTTATCTTCGACTAAATATGTTTCTGGTTCTAAGTTCATGAAATAAGACGTGAATGTTAAACAATTCGT